>VZRF01012989.1:73571-105149 GCA_013396875.1 Vireo altiloquus | reverse complement strand
TGTCTGTCCAGCACCAGAATGGAATGAACAACAAGAACACTGAGGAGACTTTCCACTGGTCAAGGCAAACACCTGACTATAAACATTTCTCATATTTACATTCTTTTTTCTGGGCAGTTAAAGAGAGTTCCCTTTAGAAATGGAGTTAGCTTTTAGAATTCAAGACAAGTCAAAAAAGAAATTGCTTTCTTCAGCCTTTTCTCTGAAATTTCTCAGAAACCCCCTGCCAAGTCATGACCACAGCTGGGAGCTGCTGAAGTGCTGAAGAGGTGTCACTGAGCTGTCCCTGCCTTGCTGTGTCCCTCTCCTGGGGAGGGAGAGGTGTCCCTGTCCCCAGCCAGAGCCCAGGGCTTGAATCCCTGCTCCAGGCTGGGGAAGGCACTTGCAGTGGGAATGCTGGAGAGAGGAGCTCTCGGCTCTCAGGAAGGGGCACTGNTTTTCCTGACTCCAACATCAGGAAGGGGCACTTTTCCAGGGAAGATGGACCAGGATGAGTGTGGGACCTGGGCTAACACTGTCAGTGAGTGGTGGGGATCTCATTAACTGCACAATTAGTCCATGAAATGAGTGGGTTTCCTCTTCTGCACAGCGTGGAAATGGAATCATTACCCAATGAAAGGAAGTGTGATAACCAATTGAGGAAAAGTGTGATGTGTGAAAGGAAAAAACCCAAAACCAGTAAAATGGAGAGTCCATAGCTGAGCACAACAGGGAAATGGAAATGCTGCACAAGGAAAGATGGGAATGCCATTTCCAGACCCTTGTTTTCCAGAGAATCTCACCTCTGCCCATGAGGAGTTCCTTGGAGCTGTGCTTGTTTCTGTGCTGCCTGAATGAAGGAACCTGATGGATGAAACCCCCTCCTGTAGCAGGGAGTGAGGAGAGCTGGCAGCTGGAAGAGAGCACACTGGAACATGCTGTCAGTTCTGGTGAGCGACCCAAAGCAGAGCATGGAAAATCTATAATGAACAATATCCTTTACTGTGAGCCAGGTGACAATGGAAGGAACACAGGGAAAAGTTGTAGGAAGAGCCTGGATGATATTCTAGAGCAACAGTGAGGGGAGAAGGCTTGAGGGAGGAGGGTTCACCGTGAAATCTGTCACCTGGAACTGGCTGAAAACACCAGCCTTGGACCTCTTTTTTCTGAAAATGCAGAGGTTTAGAAGAGGCTTTACTTTTTCTTTTCTTTGTTTTGTGTTAATTCCCTTTATTTTAAAGTACCTCTGTGTTCAAGTTTCTGCTGTTTCTCTGATTCAGCCCCAAGGCTGAGTGGAACCCAATGTCCCTGTGGGTGCTCTCTGAAGACTCCCATTCGTGCCAGTGGATCCACACCAGCTCAAGCTCCTGCCAGGAAGATCCTTTCACCAATCTTTGGGGCAGTATCTGCACCTGTGGGAGAAAATTCACTCCAAGAGAACAAAAAGCTACCAGGGACACCAGCACTGTGTGTCCCTGGAGGATGGGGGCATGGTTGTGGGTTATCCTTGGGAAACACTGCAGTTGTGCAGGCATAAATGGGCAGAAATTCTCTAACTCCACGTGAGACATCTTGGCTGGCTGGACACTGAACTCTCTGTGCTGTTTGGTGACTTCTGAAATACATTCAGCACAGAACAGGATTTTTTAAAGGTCTTCTCTCTGCACAGCACTTCTTCCCATCCCTCCTCAAGTCAGCAGTGCCACTAACAGTAGTAAATATATTTATTTTCCTGCTCTATCTTGTTAAACTCCTGCTCCTCTCTGCTGCTGCACGTCAGAGATGTTAACTCGGTGCTAACCTGGTAAAGCTGGAGAGCTGGGCCCAGGGGAGAGCGAGGGAGAGGTTGGCGGGGAGGCATCCAGCAGCTGAAGCAGAAAAAATGTGACTTTATAAATCCTTCATCCCCTACATCTTCCCAGAAACATTTCTCAGCAGCGTCCTTATGGAAAATTAAACTCTACTCTGGCAAGAAAAAACACTCATGTAACTTCTGTGCCTCTAGACAGCCCCGCTCTGTCATTTATTTGGAACAGCAGGGCTTGCCTTGGCTTCTTGGTTTGCCTGGTCTCAGAGCAAAATTAAAGTAAGGAAAGCATCTCTCAGCCTGCCTGGAGGGTACAAGGGTGGAGAAACATCAGAAAAATGAGTGAGGAGCTTCTGGGAGCATCACATCTCATTAGGAGGAGCAGAGCCCTGCAGAGAGCCAGGGGCTGTGCTGGGCTGTGTGCCAGCCCCCTGCACCCCTTCCCCATCCCTGTGCCCGCTCTGGGGGCTGCCCATCCCTGTGTTTGGAGTGCCCACAGGGGGCTGGGGGTGGCTTCTCCTGCTGTTTCCCCCTGTTGGAGCTGCCGTGGCACCACCAGGGTGTTTGCCTGGCCGAGGGTGCTGCCCCTGCCCCTCTGCCCTGCCCCAGCTCCCCGTGGCTGTGCCCACCTGGCATTGGGGATGAAAGGCCAGAGCTGGCACAGGGATTTTGTGGCCCCATGTCAAAAGCTTCCATGGGATTTCCCAGAAATACCAAATCCCCTGGTCAGGGACCCTCCTCTGGGAGTTTTGATCATGGGTCACTCTATAAAACTCAGGGGACACCAGAGGTGCCATTTAATGAGTCAGTGGTTCTGGAGAAGCACTTTGAGGCCACACAGGCGACAGCCTTGTCCTGGTGAGCTGTCTGAGAACACAGAATTGTGGAATCATGGAATCCAGGAGGGTTTGGGCTGGAAGAGCCCTTCCAAATCCTTATGTTCCGTCCCCTTGCCATGGGCAGCACCACTGATGAGAGGCACTCCTTAAAGCATTCACCATCCCAGAGCAGGAGCATCCTGCAGAGGAAACAGGGCAGAGAGAAAAATGAACTGAGATTCCCTTGTTCAGGGCACTTCCAGGAGAATGTCAGGGAAAAGGTCCCACTAGAGCACTGCCAGGCCCCAGAGAGCCACAAAAAGAAGATCCTAAGAGGATAAGACACAAAGAGAACACAAATGCAAGGTGTGGGCAGGCTTGGCCTTTGACAGAGCCTGAGGACAGGCAGAGCTGTGCATGGGTGGAGGGAAGCATCCATGGGGAAAATCACAGCCTCAGCACAGCCAGGAGCAACTCCTGGGAGCCTCCAGCTCGGAAAGGAGCAGGCAGCCACAGCACCTCTCAGGATCACTTCGGAGCCCACGCTGTGGGATGGGAAGGGAATCCTTGCTGGAGTGATTTCCTGCCCCACAAACGCTGCATTCCCTCATCTCAGCGGGCTGGAGATGAGCAGTGACTCCCTGTGGAGCTGGGCTGGGAGATTTGGGAAGCTTTGCATCCCTCCTCACCCTTGATGGGCTGCTCCTCTCCATTTGCTGTGACTTGTGTGTTTCTGGGGAAAAGTGAATGACAGCCTATGAGAGAATATCATTCCTGCTCTACAGAGCTCAGCTTATCCTCTCAGCCAGCTTTGTTTAAGGAGCCCAAGGTCCAGGAAAAGCTGTTCCCAAAGGGCTGGGATGCTCTGCATTTGAGTTTCAAATCTTGTCATCATCATTGGCCAACAGCTATAAATAGGTGGCACTGCCAAGGTTGGCATCAGACCCAACAGATTGGAGGGAGACAGAAGAAAAGCAGCTTTTGCCTGCAGACTTTGATGTCCTTTGTTCCCAGGTGAGAGCTGCCTCAGCTGGTTCCTGCCATCCCTGGTGCAGAGCATTTTGGAAGATCCCTGCTCTTACCCCACTCCTGGGAGCTTTTCTCCTGCCCCTCATCCCAGGGACAGTGCTCAGGGTGAAATTCCCTCCACTTCTGCTGCTTTTCCCAGATTTCAGGGGAAAGGAATTCCAGATTTCAGATTTTTTACTTGCTCTTACCAAGAGCTAAACCTGTGAGGGCAAGTCTGTAAGTGCTGTAGAGTCTCCTGTTTCCCTTGGCTTTAATGAAGCCCTGATGATTTATGGATTTATGGTTCCCTCCAGGATTCTGAGAGTGCAGGAGGGAGATTTAGGCCCCTTCTGCCTTCAGATTCCTGAAAATTGTTTAAGTTGGACAAGACCTTCAAGACCACAGAGTCCAATCATTCCCCCAGCACTACCAAGCTGCTAAACCATGTCCCCAAGTGCCACATTCACAGGGCTTTTAACATCCCCCAGGGGATTTAAATAGTTGAAATAGTTGCTCCAAAGCTTGATTTAGCCATTTTCTCCCACGAGGGGCACTTTTTTAAAACCAAAATGCTTTGTAAAACACACCAGTGTTCTCTGAAGTGCTGGGCTCCTGGAACAGGTTCCTTTTCTTTGTGGTGTGGATGAAGTGACTTTGTCACAATGTTTATCTGTTCCTCAGTCTGTTCTGCTGATGACACTGCTGCTGAGGAGTGCTCTTGTCACTCTTGAAAAGCTCTTAGGGTGTTTGCAGTGACTGCAGGGGGAAACTGCCATGGATCCCCACAGGAACTGACTGAAGGATTGCTGAGCTGAGAAAACAAAGCCCTGCTGGGCCAGAATCCCCAGCTTCTACATCTGTGGGGCGTGGAAAGAACAACCAAAGAAGAACCTGCTGCAGCAGGTTCCCCAACAGGAGGGAGGATTGCAGTGGTGCCATTGGGGAATGGGGTTTGGGTATCAGCACATCCTCCTGCCCCTCCCCACCCCTGCTCCTGCTGGGCTTCATCCCTACACATTCCTCATTCCTACACAGTCCCATCCCTACACACTCCTCATTCCCTACACACTCCTCATCCCTACACACTCCTCATCCCTACACACTCATCCCTACACACTCCTCATCCCTACACACTCCTCATCCCTACACACTCCTCATTCCCTACACATTCCTCATTCCCTACACACTCCTCATCCCTATAAACTCCTCATCCCTACACACTCATCCCTACACCCTCCTCATCCCTACACACTCCTCATCCCTACACACTCCTCATCTCTACACACTCCACATTCCCTACACATTCCTCATCCCTACACACTCATTCCCTACACACTCCTCATCCCTACATGTTCCCAATTCCTTCCAGGATTAAGTGTCTGCACAGAAGAATCAGCTCTTGCCACATTCACCCACTGGTTTTTAGATTCCACCTTCTCTGAAATAATAGAACTCTTATAAAATAATGTAACTTCACCCTTCCATCCCCATGTCATCCGTCAGCACAGTGCTCTGTGCTTGCCTTTAATTTATTTTCCTAGCAATTAAAATGTGTACCAACTCCTGCAAGCTCCTTAAATCCAATACCACTTTAGACATTTCTACCAAGAAAAGAATTTGGTTTGTGCTGAGCAGATGAACTTCCTGATTACTGCATTCTGGAAAAGGCCACTTCCTCCTTGTTACTATTTTTTAATTACTCTTTTGCAGTTTTCCTCATGTAGGACATTTTGTGTTCAACAAATTCATAGTTTCCTAAATGCTCTTTTTGTTTAGGTTTTCCTCTAGGAAAGGATGAGAAGATGTTTTGTAAAAGAACCAGAATGGTTTGGGTTGGGAGGGACCTTAAAGCCCATCCAGTGCCACCCCTGCCATGGCAGGGACACTTCCCACTGTCCCAGGCTGCTCCAAGCCCCAACCAGCCTGGCCTTGGGCACTGCCAGGGATCCAGGGGCAGCCACAGCTTCTCTGGGCACCCTGTGCCAGGGCCTGCCCACCCTCACAGGGAAGGATTTCTTCTTAATATTCAGTATAAAACTCTCCTGTTTCACACCCCTGTATCTGCTAATTCAAAGGAGAACAAAGGAACATTCCTGGGATGCAATTTGTGTAACACTTCCTGAGTAAGCCGACCAGGAAAGGGGAGCAATTTAGGACGCGAATTATTGTTAGAATATCTCGAGGCTTGGTTGATTATTTCAGAAGGAAGAGAAAAGGAAATAAAAGGTGTTGTTCTCAGCCTTGTGTAATTCAGAGGCTGGGAGAAATAGCAGAGCTCCTCTGCCTTCCCCTGCCTGGCTCTTCCCTGCTCCAGCCTCCCTGTGTGGGAAGGGGAGCTGGCTGCAATCTGTGCCGTGTCTTCACTCCCTTCACAGGCTGTCATCCCCTCCTGATGGAAGCTCACACTTCACTCAGGGCCCTGTCCCCTGGGGCTGCAGGAGCACACCGTGGGACCTCCCTGCTCTGCCAGCGTGACCGCAAAATACCTGGGAAAGTCCTCCAGCCTCCAGGTGGTGAGGCAGGAGTAGGTAGAGCAGGAGTTGTTTTCTTTTCTGTTCCCTTTCAGTTGTTCTCTTCACTTGTTTTTCTTTCCTCCAGTGGCTGAAGGGAGAAGAGAATGGATTTTTTTTAGTTAAAGATTGATTTCAGTGGTAAGTCATTCAGCAAGACCAAGGAAATGGGTCTGAGATCCCAAATGGTATCTTTAGATGGAGAGAGATGTATTTCCCACTTATGGAACATTTTCCACGTATATCCTTACCCAGAAAATATATTTGTATGGGGAACATGCATTGCAGAGCATCTACTTATGCATCAGTGTGAGGGTGTTGTTATCACTGCAGGAGGAATTCAGGGATCCTGTGCAGCCAGAAATGTCCTGGCCCTGCTGAACCAGGGACCTGAACACATTTTCTGGGCTTTTTTTTCTTCTTGTGTTCCCAGCTTGGCCTTGCCCTTGGGATATGAATGGGAAAACTTGTTCTGCTGTTGAAAAAAATGGTGTTGTCACTCAAATGACCCTGTGAATGAAGAAGTAAAATCCCAACTCGATTAAGTTTCTCCTGTAAGCTGCAGTGGTGGGAGAGGAGGGGGAATAGAGCAGTAGGGGAGGGAAGCTCCATTGGTTTGGGGGTTGAAGGCAACTAAAGGATTTGAAAAGCCGTGGATGTGTGCTGAGATCTCTGTCAGCCTCCAACCTGGCTCTGCTTTGGGAAAAACCTGGATCTCTATCCCTGTGCCTACTCCTGGTGCATTTCCAGACAGGCCACAACTGCTCCAGTGTGTTCACCTGGGCTTAAAAACCTGTGAAATGCCTGACTGATGAGGCTTCATAAAAACTGCGATCCTTGCAGTGCCTCATGAATCACTCCTCTTCGTCTGTCCCTACAAGCCACACGACTTCTTTAGAAACCAGCACAAATTGAGCAATAACAGCTAATAAAAAATGTATTCCTGAAGAAAAATAGTTTCTAAAAATGTATTCACAGGACACATTTGCTGAATCCAAATGAGAGGTAACTACAAACCCTGCTGTCTGCATTCTGTCCTCAGATAAAATGAGGAGAAAGGAGTTTTCTTCTTTAGCTACTTTTATTTCAGTTTTATTCTCAAATGCAAGCAAACAAGCACAGGGAGCTGTGCTCCTGCTCCTTTCATCCTCATGCACTTCAAGGAAGGGCTCTTAGACATTTTCATTTGAGCAGATCAAATAGCAGAGCTCTCCCCTTCATCTCTTGCCTTCCTTCTTCCTCCTCCTGTTCCCACGTTCCAGACCCAGCCCAGCCTGGAGCACAGGTGAGTTGGAAGTGCTTTGGCTGCGTGGGATGAGATTAGCTTGGAGCCTTTATGTTGGAACCTAGGGAAGCCAAATAACTTCTCCTGACCCTTCTGGGACATATTTTGTCCCTGAAGCTCCCCAAAAAAGGATTGGCCTGTGAACTAAGTCCGTGGGAGCATTTATCCCCACTTCTGGATGAGCTAAGAGCACCAAAGAAATGAAGAGAGAGTTGTTTAGTGCATCACAGAGAATGTGTTTGTAGTTTTAGATTTTGCTCTATATATTATATAGAGACAANTCTCCTTCTTCTCCTTCTTCTCTTCCTTTCTTCTCTGACCTAAGTTCCTGTGATTCAGTGATTAGTAGAAAGAATCTAGTGTAGAAGAAACATGTTAACCAGGATTAGTAGTTATTGGTACCCTGTTGGAAATATCTTACATTGGAAGTGTTAATTGGGTAAAAAGTTTTTCTAACAGTCTGTACTCAAGGCCTTCTGACCATCTTGCAGTGTGATTCTGATTGTGCTGAGCTCAGGCAGGAGCAGCACACAGAAATTGAGATAAGAACTTAATAAACAACATGAAGAACAGAAGCTGCACTTGTGACTCCTTTCTTTCCTTGGTATGGAGCCTTGAAAAAGAAGAAAAAGCAGCCCAGTCAGGGGCAGCAGGCATTTTCACCTTTGCAGGGGTGGAGGGTCAGCCAGCACAGCTGGGTGGCAGAGGCTGAACTCGTGGAGGATCTGTGTCTGGAGGTCTTCACCAAGCCTTGAACGAGAGCTCCAGCTGGCCTGGATCAGCTCCAGAGCAGTTCCCAGACCCTGTGCTGGTGCTGCCAAGGCACCTCCCATCCTGGGGGCACTTTTGGGCCCCTCAGGAAAAGGATAAAGACATTGAGGGGCTGAGTGTGTCCAGGGAAGGACCTGGAGCCCCAGGAGCGGCTGATGGAGCTTGTAGAAATGATGTGGCCCTGTGCTAGGGCCCTTCCACAAAATGAGCCACCCTCACAGATTGAAATCAGAAGGCTTTATTATCAAGAAGAAAACAGAGAGTAAATCTTTTCTCTCTCCAGCCTTTCAGCTGGAGGTTGTCTGTGTGTCTGACTGTGTCCGTGTCTCTCCAGCACAGTAAGTCCAAAGCATGAAAACAAACAAAGACAAAACCCTTTCATTGGTCAAGGAAAGCACCTTACCAAAACATCTTTTCATATTTGCATTCTTTGCCAAGGATTTCTCCTGGGAAGCTACAGAAGTTCCCTTTAGAAATGGAGTTAATTATTACAACTGAAGACAAGTTAAAAAAGGAATTGCTTTCTCCAGCTTTTTGCTGTGATCTCTCTATGATCCACCAAGGAGTCAGCACCACAGGAGCTGGGAAAGGAGCTCAGGCTGGAGCAAAGGAGGCTCAGGGGGGACCTTGTGGCTCTGCACAACTCCCTGACAGGAGGGGGCAGCCGGGGGGGGTCAGGCTCTGCTCCCAGGGAACAGGGACAGGAGGAGAGGGAACAGCCTCAACTTGCCCCAGAAAGGGTTTAAGTTGGATATTAGGGAAAATTTCTTCATGGAAAGGGCTGTCCAGCCTTGGCACAGCTGCCCAGGGCAATGGTGGAGTCCCCATCCCAGGAGGAGTTCAGAAGCTGTGTGGATGTGGCACTTGGGGACGTGGGTTGGTGGAGGCCTTGGCAGTGCTGGGTTAATGGTTGGACTCGATGGTTTCAGAACTCTTTTCCCACCTAAATGACTCCATGATTCCCAAAGGCATTGTAGGAGTGTTTGCCTGCACACACAGGGCTGTGAGAATGACTGAGTGGTTGGGAACTGGGTGTCCACATCACCTGAGGCTCGGCACCCTCAGGAGAGCTCAAGGGGACGTTCTGGCAGATGGAATCCTGCCCAACACGGCCAAGGGTCACAGCAGAGATGGTACCAGGAGCCCAAGATGTACACCTCAGGGCAGGAGTGGTCTCAGCAAGCTTTCACCATCTAAATGGGACTGCTCAGCAAGTGATTCCTCTGAGACATCAGAGTAGCCATTGATGCCTTAGGGTTTAACTTTTCTCTGTTCCCAGCCCTGCAGTGCCCAGTGTAACTCTGCAGTTCCCTGGAGCTCGTTCAGTGCTGTTCTCTCATGCTCACACTGACATAACAAAGCCTCTCCAGCTCGCTCTCCAAGGACACCCAGACCCTCCTGGGCCCAACAACTGCAAACCTTCATCTTGGGGACAGGGGGGCAAGCTTGGGCAAATTCCATCCTTGCCTGGCTTCTGCTTGGGCAATTGATGCTGATATCAAAGTGGGAACAACTCGGGAGCTGTCATTGTCCATTTTGGGATGCACTGAGGCAGGAGCCTCTGGAGCCCAGAGTGTGACCTCTGAAGGCCTTTCCAATCAATCCCTCCTTTATTCCTTTATTCCTTTATTCCTGTCTGGTCTCTGTTTCTAGGGAGCCATTTAAGGCATCACCACCTCCAGCCTCTGCTGCAGTCCCTGCACAGGGAGCTTTCTCTAGTGGGTCACGGAGAGTCTGCCCAAAACCTGCACTGCCTCCTGAAGGATTTTCCCTTTGGACAAGGAAAATCCCTTGCCAGCCATGCCTGGCACATGCAGTGTGAGCAGGGTGTGCTGCCTGGGCACTGAGCCGTGTGCTGCTCAGCACAGCAGACAGTTCTGATTACGAGCCCATTGTGGCAAGGAAAAAGAAATTCCTCGCGTAGAATAATAATCTTGACGAAGGTTTGAGTACAATCTCAGAATTTCCGATGTTTTGACTTTGGTATTGTCCTCACAAATGCAGCTTCTCTGCCATCTAATTTTAAAGTTCCAGCATTTTTCAAACCTTGCCTAAGTACAAATTCTAGGTCGCATCCCAAGCCCAAATTTAGCCAAATCAGAGGAGCTTAGGTCTAGATTGCATCACTGTAAAGTTTTAGAGAAGAATTTATTCATAAAATACTGTTATAATGAAAGAATGTATTAACAATAGATTAAGCTCAGTGTCAAACAGGAGCTGTTCTAAAATGCAGACAAGGAGGTGGCAGAGGATGTTGAGACTCCTGTGCCTTTGTGTGCCCTGGGAACGTTTCTCTGATTACCTTAATTATTCAATGCAGGCTCTGATTGTTGAACCTCACCACCAAAATCTTGGTGCTCCCTGTCCCTCCAGCACAGCCAGGGTGGGTGATCTGAGCTTGGGGGTATCCCAGATCAAAACAAGCCTGGAGTGTTTATGGGATGGACAGGAGGGAGGGGGAGCTGGCCTGGGTGAACTCCCACGGATTTCTGGCTGTGTCTGTGTGGGCAGGAGGCTTTTATTCCATGTGTGCCTCACAGCTGCTGTCTCCTCAGGAGGTCACAGAGTGTTTAGAAAGCTCTTCACAACCTTCCAGGGACGTTCTCTGGGAATAAAAGCACTCCTGCCCCGTAAGGCTGAAGGGCTATAAAGCAGAGAGCTCCAGATAAGGAAATATGACTGTCCTTTCTTATCTCCACTCGTCCCAACAGGTGTCCTTGGGGTTGTAAATTTGTGTGAGGGGAAGGGAAGGACAGTGTGAGGTATCTTTAACCTTATCACAAATCTTCCCCAGGCTGGAAAGATTGACGTTGCCATTGATAAACTCTGAATTGTGGCCAGGGCTCCTTTTCCCACTGAAAATGTGGCTGCTCTCCCTTGGGCTGTGTGTGCTGCCTGTCCTGGGTCACAGTCCATGTCCCTGGAATAAAAGCCAGGTAGATTGATGCAGGGAAATGCCCAATTCCTCAAAAGTTTGTAATTCCACAAAAGATTATTTGTGTGCCCGTGCCATTACAATTGTTACAGTTTTATTGCAACCAGGTAAAAAAGCTGTCTCAGAAATGAGGTGAAATTATCCTTATTTGTCACTTTTGGGGGAGGAATGAATTGTTCCATGTGCTGGGACCCTCATTCTCGGCAGTGCTTTGTGCCCATGGATATAGGGGCTAATCATGTTTCTGCAGAGGAGGAGCTGGGGCTCCTCATGGGAATGATTGGAGACAGAATTGCTGAGTTCACCCCTCTCTGCTCCTTCTGAAAGGGAGATTTGGGTTTGAATAGGGCCTTTCTTATTATATTACCCTAATTTTTTTTGTGTGCACCATTCTCCATGAAAATGAGGATTTCCTCTCTCATCCCATCGTGTTGTCATGGAAATTGCTTTTTCTCAATTTCTTTTTTTTTTTTTTTTTTTTTCGGGAATCCTGTGGCAAAAAAAGTGTTTTGCCTTGCTGGCAGCTCACAGCCAAAACAGTTCTGTGGAGCTGCTGAAAGCTGGGACAGGTCCTACCTCTGCTTCTGGCACTGCTTTTAGTATCTCCTTCTTCCCCAGGGATCAGGAACTCATCCTGGCTTTTCTGGAGGGAAATCCCAAATACCTGCAGAGCCCTGGTGGAGAAATGATGTGGCCCTATTTCTAGGGCCTGGTCCACAAAATGACTCAATCTTCATAGATTTGTTGAAATCAGAAGGCTTTATTATCAAAATATTATCAAGAAGAAGGATCAGGCTTTTCTCTCTCCAGCCAGGTTAGCTGGAGAGGTCCTCTGTGTCTGACTGTGTCTGTCTCTCCAGCACAGTTTCACAAAATATGAAAACAAACAAAGACAAAACTCTTTGACTGGTCAAGGAAAGCACCTTACCAAAACATCTTTTCATATTTGCATTCTTTGTCAAGGATTTCTCCTGGGAAGCTACAGAAATTCCCTTTAGAAATGGAGTTAACTATTTTCAATTAGAGACAAGTTAAAAGGGAACTTGTCCTTCTCAAGCCTTTTGCTGTGATCCCTCAAAATCCACTGAGGAAGCAGCACCACACCCTGGTTCAGCTGGTTTCTATCCCCAACCACTCTCCAGAGCCACCTTGCNCTGGGAAGCTACAGAAATTCCCTTTAGAAATGGAGTTAACTATTTTCAATTAGAGACAAGTTAAAAGGGAACTTGTCCTTCTCAAGCCTTTTGCTGTGATCCCTCAAAATCCACTGAGGAAGCAGCACCACACCCTGGTTCAGCTGGTTTCTATCCCCAACCACTCTCCAGAGCCACCTTGCATCAGAGGGATGCCTTTTCCTGGGTCTGGGGTTTGCCCTTGCTGCACCCCTCTACCAGCTGGGCACCAAAATTCCCCAGTGGGAGTGAGAGATTACCCAAAGCTTTGATTACCTGGGATATCTTTGCTGCAAGCAGCTTTTCCATGCCAGCTGTCAGCAGGCTCAGAATCCTTAGGCAAGGATCAAACTGTCTGTCACCCACCCCTGCAGGGTGCCTTTGGTCACAGGAGCCCCTGAGCATCCAGGGGAGGCCTCTGAAAATGCCAAATAAGTTCCCATCTTCCACAATTCTGGGAGGGAGGGAAGGTCCAGTTGCAGGTCTGTCCTTCCCATGGATATTGTGTGTGCTCTGAGTTTCCTTGGGGCTGTGGGAGCAGTTCTAACCACAGGGGAGAAGGAAATGGGTGTATTTCTTGCCCTGCTGGGTTTCAGAAGTGAGGAAACAAAGAGGTGAAACGTGGACTAAAGGGGAAGGGAGGTCAGTGACAAACCTGGGCAGTGAGTCATCCTGGGGAGGTTCTTCTTTAGGATTTAATAGCTCTTAATGAGGACTGAGTTTCCATGCACATACCCCGAAATTTGGCAAAGTGTCCTTAATTTTCCTGTGTTCACTGGATGCATTTTCTCCTTTTCACAACAAGAGCCAAATGAGGCTTTCTGTGAACGGGAGAGGAGTCGAGGGAAGCAGAGAAAAAGGATCCCAAAGCCCAGCACCTAAATTAGAGGAAGGCAGTCAACAGTGTCCCCTCCCAGAGGGAGCTTTAGTGCTCCCAGCTCCCAGGCTGGGCTTTAGTGCTCTGCTCTGACCTTCCCTCCCAGTTTAAGAGCTAAACCCCACAGGACAGCGAGGTGCCCTGGCTGAGCCATGAGTTTGGAGCTGCTCCTCACTCCTGAGCTGCTCCCACCCACGAGCAGCTCCTGCAGCCTCCCTCACTCCTCGTGCCAGTTCTGGCAGCCTGGCTAATAGTTCTTTATTTTAGCTCTGGGAAGGAGATGTGTGATGTGGAGGATTAAACACACCCCCAGCTCACTCCATCCCTTTCAGAGGGTTTTTCCCTGCATGCACAAAACTCTTGTTCCAAGTCATTTGTCTTCCCCTGATTTTGGAGCTCTGATCTTCATATCCCCGAGTTGGGAACTGGTGTGGATCTCATCAAGTGTCTTCATGAGGACCCTCCACACCCAGAGACTGCTGCTGAGTGTTGAGGGGGAGCTTGGGGCTTGATTTAATTTTGTAGAAACCCTCCTGGGAATGAGTCAGGAGACAGAAAATGAGGAAACACTCTCTGAGGTTCATAGGATGGGTCACAGATCCCAGAACGGTTTGGATAGGGAAGAACCTTAAAGCTCATCCCATTCTACTCCCTGCCAAGGGCAGAGACACCTTCCACTGTCCCAGGCTGATCAGAGCTCCATCCAACCCAGCCTTGGACACTTCCAGGGATGGAGCAGTCACAAGTTTCCATTTTTTCAGCAATAAAGGCCCTGACAGAACAAGTTGTTGTGTTTTTCTTTGAAGCACTTTTGGCTCCATGTCTCAGTGTGAGAAAATGGGTTCACATTCCTGTGCTCCCAGAGCCAGGACACTGAAAAGAACCCCAGGGTCTGGAGCACCAGGAGGGGCTGAGGGAGCTGGGAAAGGAGCTCAGGCTGGAGAAAAGGAGGCTCAGGGGGGACCTTGTGGCTCTGCACAACTCCCTGACAGGAGGGGGCAGCCGGGGGGGGTCAGGCTCTGCTCCCAGGGAACAGGGACAGGATGGGAGGAAACCTCCTCAAACTTCATCAGGGAAGGTTTAGATTGGCTATTTGGGAACTTTTTTTCCCTTGAAAGGCTGGCCAGGTGCTGGCACAGCTGCCTGTGGTGACGTTTTGGTGACGTTTTGTAAGTGTTCCAAAAATGTGTGGATGTGGCACTTGGGGACAAGGTTTAGTGGTGGTCCTGGCAGTGCTGGCTTAAGGGTTGTACTCTCAGAGGGCTTTTCCCCCCTCAGTGATTCTGTGATTCTCTGATGGTGCAGGACATTGCCATCATTTGAACCATATTTTGTTGCTCTCAGCTCACCAGCACAGGGACCTGCTGTAAAACACTGCGAGCAGCTCTTCTCGAGGGAAAGAAAATTTCACGCAAGTCCATTTTTCTTAATTGAATGTTTTAATTCCTCTGCAGGAAGCTTTAGTCCCCCAAAAATCTGCACCAAATACCAGTGAGGGCTTTCCAGGGAAGTAACTATAGATAGAAACTGAAGGAGATGTGCAGAGGGCCCCCATCCTAAACCAGGTACACGTGAAGATGCTCTTTAATTCTGAGCAGGTAATTAGTGTAATTGAGCAGGAAAGTGCCCTAACTGCTCTGCACAAATCCCCACGTGGGTGTGTAACTTGTTCTTGCAGTTATTAGGTGAGTTCACATCACTTCCTTCACTTTTCCAGGCAAGAAAGACCCTGGAGATTATAGGAAGGGGCACAGATTTAAAGAGACAATCAAGAAATACATGAATTGTAGATCAAAGATAAAACTCTTTTTAGGAAATGCTTTTCAGCTGCTTTGCTGATGGATAAACTGAAATAAAGCAATTAAATCAAAGGGACTGGAAATAAGCAAAGATGATCCTGAAGGCTGAACTTCTGTAATAAACACTTGCCACTTAGATGTGCCTTTTGTTTGCAGCAGTCAGATCTGCACGGTGTGTTAGCACATGAGTGCATGAAAATTTGTATTTCCGAGCATTTTATTCCTCTTGTAGTCATTTAAATAATGCCAAATTGAGCATGAAGCTGACTGGATTCAATTGCTGTCATCGGAAAAGAAGGATGAGTGGGCTGGGGAAGGTTGTCCTCCCTCCCCAGTGTGAAAAACTCTCAAAGAGAGGGCAAGGAGATGCTGTTGTTTGTGTGCTGCTAAAATCTCCTCAGTCAATACCCACCGAGGGCTGGCTGCACATTGTTTAACTTGGGAAAGCCAGGCAGGAGGTGTGAGCTGGGAATCAGCCAGAGCCAGGCTGGACAGGGCTTGGAGCAGCCTGGGATAGTGGAAGGTGTCCCTGCCCCTGGGGTGGGTGGAAGTCGATGATATTTAAGATCCCTGCCCACCCAAACCCTTCTGGGATTCTGGGATTCTTTTGCAGGTGGGTGTAAGTGAATTCCTGGTTTTCCTTCCTGCCCATCCCCTGTCTCCAAACCCCAGTGATCCCACAGTGATGGGGGGGACAAGGCTGTGCTCTGCAGGAAACACAGAGAGAGCAGAGGAGAGGGAGAAAGAGGAGGTGACCTCAAGCTTGGATCGGTGCCAAGGTCAGAGGTTTTGTCCCATGCAGTCAGGAGCTCGACTGGAGGATCCCTCAGGTCCCTTCCAGCTTGGATTAATCTGTCACTCGGTGCTCATTTTCCTCTTGGAATCCTCTGAGCACTAGAGCTGGTGGTGATGCCAGGACGATCATTTACCTTTTATACCCCTCTCACATACCCTTTTATATAGTTTTTATGTATTCTCAGTGCTTTTAGCCCACACACTGTGACTTCCCAAGGCTGATAACTCAGCTCAGCCCCACGGCACTGTTAAACCAGGAGAGCAAACATCCTGGGAGCCCCAGACACCAAGGGCCTCTCCAGAACACATTTTGGAACCTCAGACAGGCCCAGCCAGGGGGAAGGTTCCTCACAACGAGGGCTTCACTCCAGCCTCTCACTGGGGAATCTTTGATAAATATGTTAATTTTGCAAGGCCTATAATTGTGTGTATTTCAGTGTGAGGTGTCCATGCATTTTCAGAGCATTCCACTTGGACCAAGTGCTGCACCCAAGGATCCTGAAATAAATCCCGAGGTAAAAACCCCTTTTCCCCATAAACTGTGTTTTGGTTTTAATTTTAAGACCAGGGAAAGTCAACAGCAGAAGCCCCACAGCAGCTGTGCTCCCCTCAGGCTCCTCGAGCACCGGAGCCCACCCAAGGGGTCACAGCCACAGAAGTTGAACAGGATCAGGAAAACCACTCAGGAGCTGGTCAGGGAACACCACAGGGATGAATATTTCTCATTTATCACCCCATAAACAGTCCTGTGGAGCTGGCTAATTCCTGTTCCCCCTTCCCAAGGAGCCTGGACAGTAAATTAAACCTGGGTGGGTTTAGTGTGGGCATGTGGCTGGCAGGGCCAGGGGATGTTTCTATTCCCACGGAGTTCCCATGGATAAAGGTCACCTTGTGAGCAGGTAACAATAAAAAGCACTGAAAATTCTCTGTATGGAGAGTACTGGGGCAGTGCAGAGCCCAGGGAAGGTCTTATTTAAACCCACAAGTGAAATTCCAGTGGCTGGATGGGGTGACTGGGCCTTTGGGAATGATCTTCTAGCACAGGATTTGTCAGAACAAGGATTTTCAAGGCCAATATTTATGTGTATATGATGTGATAGCAAAAAAGGGGCTGAACTCTGAACAAACAGATCTCTGAGATCTCTTTTCTTGACAAGTTTCCTCCTACAGACCTGTGCAGAAGCAGGGGGGAATTTTTTCCTCACTTTTTTTTCCTCCTGGGAATCTTGACTATTAATTTACCTTGTACAATCGGAGTTTTATCTTGGATTTTTTTTTTATTTGTTTGTTTTTCTGTCACTCAAAAAATAATGGCTTCTTGATCTAAACTCTTGGTTACCCTGTGCATTTTCCATCAGAAATTTATTGAGTGAAGGAATACAGAGAGCAGCCAGCACTGGGAATCAGAAACAATCTTGGCTTGAGTGAGACTCACTCTTTGATACTAAATGTGAGATAGCAGCATAATTAATAGCTTTTTGCATTAAAAAAAAAATCAGGAAAAATGTCTGTTCAGCCTTGAAAAGCAGCACGTTGGAGAGTGTGTGCAGCTCCCAGCAGTGAACGATGATGTTTTCCTTTGCCTTGTCTTGCTGCTGCTGCCTGGATATTCCAGCAGCATTTAAAATATAGCATTAAAAATAGCCCCAAAACGCTGGGAAAACAAATATTAGAGCAGCCTGTGACTGCTCATGGCCAGAATTTAATGGTATTGTGGCAGAAAGGGGCATTTCCCCACCCTGACCCATGCAGGGCTGAGGGCAGGTACAGGTGTATTTTCACTTTTCCATCCACTATGAGCATTTTGGGGGGAAAAGGACAGGATGGCACAGGGAATTACGGATTTCTGGAAAGTGTTGTCACTCCACCCCACTATTTCTTGCTCAGCTGAAGTTTATCTGCACAGCAAGCATTGATTTCACTGCATGAGCTTGTCTGGACGTTTAATTAATGTTATGTTCACTCTGCTTTATTTATTCCTGTCATTGGCTTTGTGTTGTTGGTGCTCCTGACTCCCCTGCACTTGTGTTTTGAGAGTTTAGGAATATGGTTAAATCTCCAAAATTGCAGCCATTGTGGATGCAATATTGCAATATTGTGAATGCCTCAGCAAAGCGTGGCATCCACAATATTCCCTGAGAAACTGGTTTTAGCAGGAAAACCTGAGTTTTGGAAAGAGTTCATTTCAGAAACTCTATTTTCAAGTCTCCTTCTATCTATGGACTTCCATAGAAGAAAAAATACATTTATTTCTGTATGAACTTTCTGCTTGTGCTGCTTCATTCATTTATCATTCCTTTGTAGTCATTGCTTTTTCCCTTTTGCATTTTGCCCACATATTTTGGATCTGTGTCATTCAACACCAGAAAGGAGATTTGTGGTCAATCAGATGTATTGAGGTACTTTTCCATCTTTCTCACCAAGGCTTAAAAACCAGAATTCGCAGAATCCCAGACTGGTTTGGGTTGGAATGTGATGCCTTAGGTTTGAACTTTTCTCTGTTCCCAGCCCTGCAGTGCCCAGTGTAACTCTGCANCTCCAAAATTGCAGCCATTGTGGATGCAATATTGCAATATTGTGAATGCCTCAGCAAAGCGTGGCATCCACAATATTCCCTGAGAAACTGGTTTTAGCAGGAAAACCTGAGTTTTGGAAAGAGTTCATGTCAGAAACTCTATTTTCAAGTCTCCTTCTATCTATGGACTTCCACTGTCCCAGGCTGCTCCAAACCCCAATGTCCAACCTGGCCTTGGACACTGCCAAGGACCCAGGGGCAGCCACAGCTTCCCTGGGCTGTGAGAAGGCTTTTGGTGAATTGGAGTGGAGGAAACTGCGTGAAGGAGCCAGAAAACACCTGAGACAACAACCAGGAGAACGTGGAGCTTCCCTGAGGACAGGCTGGGATTCTCCATGCGGGGCTCTCACCTTGGCACCATTGGTTCCTGGAGCAGCAGATGTGGAACACACAGGGCTGGAGCATCATCCAAATTCCCTCCCTTGACCCCATCAGATTTTCCAGCCTCTCCTGGCTGCTTCTCCCCTGTCCCTGGGCTGGCCAGGCTGCCTGGACCATGGATGTGCTCTGCAGGGGGATGAGGGGAGCAGAGCAGCCTCCTGGGAGCAGAGCTTTTATCACTCCTCTGTCAGCATGGAGAGCACAGAGAGCTCCCTGCTGTTTGTGTCCCCTTCCCCAGTGTCTTGGAGTGACTTTATGATATCCTATATCATCTGCTCTGTGCCCAGAAAAATGAATCTTATGCTATTCTGTGCCTTTAAACTGAGCCTGAGAGGGGAGAGAAAAAAAAACAGCCAGAGGAACGTTTTCAAAACAGTTCTGTGCTCCAAGATCACTGCTCCTCTCTGTTGGGGCTGGTGTGGCAGAGAAGGGAGGAAGCACCTTCCTTGCTTTTCCAGCAGGCTCTCGGCTCTGTTTTTACTTCGGGAGAAGAGAGAGACGGAGTTTTTCTAAGACTTTGGGTTTTCTTCTTGTTTTTCCCTCTCCTGGACTCATTCAGAACATTGGAACATTGGAACTTCACTGAGAGGTTTCTTCATTAGCCCGAAAAAAAGGGGAGCCCCTTCCCCCCACAGGGCTCCGGGAAGAGGAGAGACCACACACCCAAAGGGACTCCAACCCTTTTTCCCAAAGTTTCTCTCTCTCTCTCTCTCTCTGCAGCGAGAGATTGTTTTTATTATTTAGAATTATTGTTATTTTCCTGTGTGTTTTGTTAAATAAATAGTTTTTTTTCTCTTCACCTACGACCTGCTCTCCACCAGGGCATATCCTCCTCTGAATTTGTCTCAAACCAGGACACCCAGTTAGACCCCATAAGCAAACGACACTTCCACAGTCCCTTATTGGAGGGAAATATTAAACATCCCAGAACAGGTTGTGGGTTGGTGTAGAGGGAAGCTGTGAACTGCTGTCTGGCAGAGGTGCCTCTGTGCTTAAAACAACTCAAGAACAACCTTCCCTGCTGATTGTAGTCCCTGGGACTCCCCTCCCTCTGTCCCAAGGACCCTCCTGCTGCTGCCCCGCTTTGGGACCTGCTCAGATGGCCCCAGCAGCCTGGAAGAGCATCCCACAGGGAGAAAAAAATATATAAATTAAAAAGACAACGCACAACAGGCAGAGCCAGGCAGCTTCGTGGGAGGATGAAACTTATGCAAACAGAGATCTACAAAAAACCAGGATTAATAAAATATATGCTGCCCATGCATTATGAAACACATCTGGCTGCAGAGTGACATGCCAGCTTTAATTTTAACTTTGGCTTGGGAGCAGTGGTGAAATGACTGCATGCATGGGTGAGCAGCCACTGCAAATGTTTGCACACACCTCCTTTCCCCCCTCTCTCATGTTTTTCATGTGTCTGACTCCCACGGAGGGTTTGGGGAAGGGGCTGGGAGTGCACAGATGATTTTTTAAATGCCTTGGAGATTTGGATTGAGCAGTGCATCATCCAGGAGGAGCCACAAAGGAATAAAGGGAGCAGCTGAGGCTGGTGGTCCAAATCTTCGGGGCAGGTTTGGTGGGAAGGGTTGGGGTAGGATTTTGGGAGCCACACCCTCCCCTCTCCTCTCCCTGTTAATGGTGCAGTGTCTTGCTGGTGCTGTGAGCCATCACAACCCCGCTCTGTATCCAAGGAGCTCTTCCCAGGCTTTGTGTCTCCAGTGTTTCTGGAAGAATCTGCCCCTGTGAGGAACAGAGGAGCTGCTCGGTGCAGGAGTTCTCTCCTTGCCTTTTGCCTTGCAGATTAAAACTGGACCCTTTTTAACCCTCCCCGTTTGTGGACTTCTTCATATATTCCCATTTCTTCAGTATCTGCACCTGTTTCTGATGCCTCTCCTTCAACAACAGGATGAGACTGAATTCCAGGGCTCAGCTTCTGGTTAGACAGACACTTCCCTCTGTACTTGCCTGTTTTTCCTTGCACTGAGTCTGCAAAACTCAAAAGTCTGTCCCCAGGGTTAAAAAGTTGCTCTGAGTGCATCGCACAGCAATTGTTTAAATCAGGCCAGGCAAGTGCAGTGAGGTGGACGTGGAACCAGCTGCAGAATTACAGCTCTTCAGGAATCCTTTCCCTGCCCCTCCTGCCCCAGCTCTCCAGCTGTAATGGAGAAGAGGTTAAATATTCAGGACAGCAAACAGCAGGAGGAAAATTGAGTCCATTAGAAATGAAAGTTCCCCAGGGAATGGTCAATGGAAAGGCTGCCAGAGCTCCAGGAGCATTTGGACACCAGAGTGAGATTTTTGGGTGACTGCAGGGCCAGGGGTTGGACTGGATGGTCCTGGGGTCCCTCCCAGCTCAGGACGTTCCCCCTGGAAGTGGGTGCTGCTGTCGCTGGGGCTGTTTCTGTGGCAGCAAATGCCAGACAGCTCCTGACAGGAGAAACTTCTGCTCCACAGCAAGCTGGGGTTGTACTTTCAAAGTCAGCTGACATCAATGAGCAAGGAACAGAACTCTCCTGCCATAAATATTTGAACAGCAGTTTGTTAATTTTTGTTACTCTGAACGTGGATTAATTGCTGTTTTATTATCAACTTCAGCTTCTATTAGTTTAGGATTTACATCTTAAATGATAATATCAGGCTTTGTCTTGAATAAAACATTTTGTAACCTAGACGAGTTCATTAAATTCGTGAAGGTGAACTGACAGATTAAAGGCAGAACAAAGATCCTGATGTGTTTTACAATCGCAGGAATGCTCATTTGGAGTTGTGCAAAACAACACTGCACATCTCAGAGAGCTCAGCTTCAAATGCCTTGTGATATCCCAGCTCAGGACGCGAAAGGCTGCTGCTCCTTGTCTACCTTCCACAGACTGGCTGCACCCTTCCTCTCTTCGGAGGCTAACGAGGTGTCCTTTCACATTACTAATGACACAAATGGCTAAGGATGTAAGGAAATAACCCTTTGCCTGTTTTTCTTTTACCTAATCAGCCCTGGGAGGGTGAGATTATCCCTCTGGCCCCAGCGTGGGCTGCCAGGATTCTCCAGAGGAGGGACAAGGCCTGAAGTGAGGCCAAGTCAGTCTTGTGCTGCACCCCCATTCCAGTAAGAGATGAAGGAGATTTGGAACAGCAGGATGGTTTGGGAGGGACCTTTAGAGCCATCTTCTTCCACCCCCTTGCAGGGAACAGAGCTAAATTCAATTTGTGAGGTTGCTCAGAGCAACCTGACCTTGAATGCTCCCAAGGATGGGGAATCCACTGCCTGCCTGGGCAACCTGTGCCAGGCCTCGCCACCCTCATTGCAAAAACCTTCTTCTTCCTTACCTAAACCAGCCCTGGGTTATTTAGAACTCCCTGTCCTGTTGCTACAGGACAGATTTATCCAAATTTGGATGGAAGCCCACGACCAGCCAGGGGGGTGGAAACCAGAGCTGCTGGTGAGGTGTGTTGGGAAGGCTCAGATTATCCTGGAATGGCACCTTGTCCCTGCTGCAGTGTAGGGGAGGCATGGTCAGATCCAGGGAATGTACAGACTCATCAGCTGGGAGACACACCATTAGTTGTTATTAATTAATCACAGCTGGTATCACTAATTAGGATGCACACACAGGCTAATGGCTGTACAGCTGAGCCTCCTCTGTGGCTCAGGTCGATGGCCTGGCTCTCCTCTGCCTGCTCCAGGTACCCTGCAGCCACCCTGGGCACCTGCACGGGCAGAGGCACTGGGGAGGGAGGCTGGGAAGGGCACAGCTGGGAGTTACCATGTGCTCCATGCAAAAAAAAACCAGAAAAAAAGGGAAATTCTGGCATTGGAACAGATTGCTTGGAGCCATTTCTTGTCTTAATCAGGAAATGGGGCACCCTGGGTGCAGCAGCTGCTCTACAGGGCTGGGTTAAGTCTTACTCTGAGCACAGCAAACTGTCAGAGGTGCAAGGTGGAGCTCCAGGAGAGCTCCTGGCTCTCAGGACACTCATGGCCATGTCCCAGGGATGGGGACATTGGATGAGCCAAGGCAGAGGTTTGTGTTCTCAGTTTGGAGGACTAAACAAATAAACACGGGTGTGAGAAAATAGCAGAGGGCTTAATGCAGAGACAGGGTGCTCAGAAGTATTATTGGAGAGGTTCATTTAATCCCAGAGAGATTCAAAGGGATAATGGCACAAGAGCAGCTCTCCAGACCTCCTTACCCTTCCTGCCAGAGGTTATGTGGGCTTTGGGAGATTGATTCATCTGCAGAGCTGAGGGGAATTGGATGATCCAGATGACTAACAATGAGATTTAGGCTTGAAATTATTTCACTCGAGGTAGTTAAATCTGATGCTTTTATCCCCCGGGTCTTGTGTCTGAACTTAAGCCAAGTTAGCGATGAGCACAAGTTTTTCCTGCTGGGGGATGTTCAGCGACCTTGCACGAAGTGGTTTTGGCAAGTTGGAGGAGCAGGAGCTCGGAACAAACCTGCAGTGACAGGGAGCAGTGGGGTCAGCCATTCCCACACGGGATGTGCTGCTGGAGAAGCTCTCGCTGTTCCTCCTGCTGCTGGTGGTGTTTCCCTGGCTCGGGGCTGTCTCTCGAGGGCATGGTCACACCAGCACTTCCCTGCATTTGCTTTTTCTCCTGGATTTTTGCCTTTGGAAAGAACAGTCTGGGTAGCACCACCTGTTGTGAGGTTAGACATGTGTCACTGTGTTACTGCCGGGGTTTTCTCTCTGTGTACAGGGTTGGGAATGCTCCACTCCCAGATCTGCATTTCTCTGACTTGGAGAATCTCTGTCTCTCTCTAAAGAAATGTAGAATGTATTTTGCCCAATGTTTGTTGGGAAAACTGGGAGTCTTCCCCTTCTGTGATGCAGATATTGGAGACATCAATAAGCCACCCTCATTTAGAGAGAGCAGTGCTAAGCCAGGCAGGGGATTTTCCCAGGATTTGGGGGTTTTGAAACCCTGTGGAGCAGCCTGGAATCCTTAGAGAGGAGAGGAGAGGAGAGGAGAGGAGAGGAGAGGAGAGGGCAATCACCAGCTCCTGGTTGAGGAGGAAGCAACCCAGGGGCAAGGAGTGGGAACCTGGGAGGGTGGGAGCCAGGGGCAGTGGGAGAGGAGACTCATCCCTGACTTTGATCCATGAGGAGCAGGGCACTGCTGCTGTGATGATCCCCTAGCCCATAGCCTGCTACTGAGCCATCCCTCAAAAACTGTGGGATGAGGAATCCTGGAGTGAGTTTATCCAGGCAGGAGGGGCCAGGGGAGCCGTGTGTGCACCTGCATAGGCTCTGGAATTGGCACTTAATTACATTAATTCCATGGGCATGCTTTCCATGGCAATTGTGTTTTCATGGCTATTTAAAGTCTGTTTAAATGTTTGCGGAGCTTTAATGGCTGTTAATTAACTGCTGGATGCAAATATGGAGAAGGTGAGGACGCACAAAATTTGGGTACATGCACATCCCCCCCTCCCTGCCCCCCTACAGGACAAGGTAGGACTGCCAGGTGAGGGTGACTGTGCCTGCCCTGAGGAGCTCCTTCCCATGGGCTGTGGGGGAAGTCTTTTGGGGAACATGGTTCTGTCACCCACCAAGACACCCAGTGAAATCTGGATCTGGAAAATGGATGCTCAGTCCCTGGGAGTGTCCAAGGCCAGGTTGGATGGAGTTTGGAGCAGCCTGGGATAGTGGAAGGTGTCCCTGTCCATGGCAGGGGTGGGATGAGATGGGCTTTGAGGTCCCCTCCAATCCAAACCATTCCAGGATTCTATAACCAATGCAAATTTTTGCCCAAGATTCCCAAAACATGCTGGGAACTGAGGCAGAGTCAAGTCTGTATAGGGTTTATGGCTTAATTAAGCAGGGGGAGCAATTTAATCTGATAACGAACAGCCAAAAGTAGTTTCTGGTGCAGGAATGAAGTTAATCCACATTCAGAGCTGCTCACATTGAGATTTGATCTCAGTTTGGAAATTTACAGAGAGAGAATAAACCCAACATTGCCTTGGGTGACACCAGTTGTGTCTCTCTGGCGTGTTTGGACATCCTGCAGTGCCTCACTCTTAGACTTCACAACAGCAAAAGCCCCAAAACCTCTGAAAATAACATCTGTGATACTTTGGGGTGTTCCACCCAAACAAAAAGTGTTGCTGGGTTTTAGAGGGAGCAATGGATGCTCTCCAAGGCAGGTGAACCCATGAGAGGAGGTGGGTGCCAGATGCCTCTTGGTGCTCCTTTCACTTTTAAAATTAATTTTTCTGGCAAAACTAATGCCAACTATAGTTCCCTTATAGCCATAAAGTTCAGGACTTAACCCCCAGTTAGATTAGACCAAGGTAATCTTCCACTTACTCATTTCAGTAGGACCCACCAGAATTAAACAGTGTATTTCCACAAAAATAGCTCATTTTCTGCTTAATCCTACCCCTTTGGGCTGCCCTGGCCTCAGATTTGGATGCTCTGTCAGGTAGAGACAGTTTAAGCTGCATTTTTTAATGCTGTAACAGGATCCTGAGGAGGGCTGGTGATGCCGTGAGGTTCCAAACAGGACAAGGAAATTGGTGTGGGAGTTTTCCATGGTTGAACATCTCCAGGTTGCTGTTGTAACCTGGTGGTGCAGAGCAGGAGGTGGGGGCAGAGAGAAGTGCCCTGTGCTCTTGGCTCCCCAGGAATATTATTCCATAAACATCTTTGGGCAGAGGGCACCTTGAGTCGGTTGTGAATTCCCAGATGTGCCTAAAGCCAGACAGACACGGTTGGGTTTTTTTTTTTCCTTCTTTGAAACTGAAACATAAGAGAAAAGAAAACTCAGAGCAAAGAAAACCAGAAAATGATCCTGTTTCTTTCAGTGATTCAAACTTAAACAGCTGCCTGCATTTGGAAATGCATTTTTTTGGCACCATCAAGGTTCCCGTGACCCCTTCATAAGAATTTTCATCTTATTTTGGAGTGTTCCTGTTTTAAATTTGAACAAATCAACAACAACAAAAAATCAACTAGAAAAGTTCTAGTTTCAAAGATTTTGGTCTGGAAGCAGCAGCAGAAGCCAGTGAAACCCAAATGTATTTGCTGCTACCTTAAAGTCACAGAATTATTTGGGTTGGAGGAAACCTCCCGGATCATTGAGTCCAACCTTTGACTGATCACCACCTTGTCAACTAAACCATATTGCCAAGTGCCACATCTACTTGGTTTTTGAACATTTCCAGGGGTGCTGACCCCTGTGTCAACGTCTGTGTCAATGTTTAACTACTCTCCAATAAATAATTTGTTCCCAGTATCCACCCTGAGCCTCCCCTGGCCCAGCCTGAGGCTGTTCCCTCTCCTCCTGTCCCTGTTCCCTGGGAGCAGAGCCTGACCCCCCCCGGCTGCCCCCTCCTGTCAGGGAGTTGTGCAGAGCCACAAGGTCCCCCCTGAGCCTCCTTTTCTCCAGCCTGAGCCCCCAGGACAGTCTTTGGCCCATCCTCTCACCTCCCTTTGCAATGGCTCTGCACAAGCTCACACAAAAGTCTGCTTGGGATTTGGGCTTGAGAAGTGACTCCTCTCCTGCCCTAATGAGCCAAAAATACATGAATTTTGCTTTGTGAAGAGCCTTTTAGTTTCCTTTAGACTTTTCTGGAGCCAACCTCATGCTTGTGGAAGGATGTTTTTGTTCATCTGAATTCCAACCAGCAGGAGCAGGACAGGCCATGGCAAACGATGCAGGTTGAGGGAATGCTCATCTTCCCACTGGGTGCTTTGGCTTCTTCCTTGGCAGGTGTGTCCAGAGGGCCTTGTCTGGGGTGTTTGTGGTGTTATAAACCAGAGTGTGTCCAAACAAGAGTCTCATGGGGATGTGCAGCTCCACTCATTGCTGTTTCTGCCATCCAGGCCTCTTCCCAGCACCCTGGAGAACAGCTGGGCTGCTTGTCCCTGGTGTGGTGAGGGGCAGGCAGAGCTGGGCAGGGGCACTGCCACCCCAGGCAGTGCCACAGCCCCTGTCCTGCCAGCTGCCAGCCCTGGATGGACACCAGCACCCAGTCTCCTTCTAAAATAACAAAGTTTAATCTTCCTTTTTTTTTTTTCCATCTTCTTTTGACTTTCAGTATAAATTACCTCATCTGAGGTGTCACTAGAAATTGATTTGTTATGCTAAGTACTTGCCAAATAAATAATGAGCTCCCAAACCAGTCTATGGGCAACAAGACAAGGAGTGAATTATTTCTAGTGGTTTCTTTTATCATGCATGGATTAAATTATTTCAGAGCCCTGATTCTTAGGGCTGGGCCATCTCCGAAAATGTGCCTGTGACACTTAAAAACACCAAACCCCCCTCCCCTCTCTGTTCTTTTATGATATTAAATGTCACCAGTTTCCTCATTTTATCACATTATTACAGCCTTTTCTTGCCTGGAAGGAATCAAATTAATGAAAACCCAAAGAATTCAAGGTGTCTGCCCATACATCTCTCATAAAATCATCCCCCATCTTACAGAACAAGTTTCCAGGTGATGCCACGAGACAAAAGACCAAACCAATTTAAATCAGGCTGATTACAGCCTTTAAATCCCCCAGCAACCCAACCCCCAAAGCTGAACAACACCGACATGTCTTTTAAGGTGCTGATAAAGAGAACCAGAACACTTATTTAGCAGAAATGCTCTGTTTTATTTGCTCTGCTAGGTTTTTGGCT
This sequence comes from Vireo altiloquus, assembly GCA_013396875.1. Lineage (NCBI taxonomy): Eukaryota > Metazoa > Chordata > Aves > Passeriformes > Vireonidae > Vireo > Vireo altiloquus. The sequence goes on along the minus strand of VZRF01012989.1, from coordinate 77,787 downwards.
GTCTCCTTCTCGGCTGTGTTTTCCCACTTGGTCTCACGCCCAGCTTCCAGAGGTTGGTTTCGGGTTGCTGTCCTCAGGTTGGTGATGTGTCCCTGATGCCAGAATGATTTTTTGCTTTTTCTTTTATACCCCTCTTACACACTCTTTTATAGTTTGATGTATTCTCAGTGCTTTTAGCTCACACACTGTAACTTCCCAAGGCTGATAACTCAGCTCAGCCCCACGGCACCGTTAAACCAGGAGAGCAAACATCCTGGGAGCCCCAGACACCAAGGGCCTCTCCAGAACACATTTTGGAACCTCAGACAGGCCCAGCCAGGGGGAAGGTTCCTCACAACGAGGGCTTCACCCCAGCCTCTCATTGGGGGATCTTTGATAGATGTGCTAATTAGCAAGGCCTATAATTGTGTGCATTTTGGTGTGTGGGGTGGTGTGTGCATTTCAGGGCATTCCACCTGGACCAAGTGCTGCACCCAAGGATCCTGAAATAAATCCCGAGGTAAAAACCCCTTTTCCCCATAAACTGTGTTTTGGTTTTAATTTTAAGACCAGGGAAAAGCAACATCCTCACCGTGGTGCTTGTGGGAGACTGGTGATGGAGTTGGAACTCTGCTCAGCAGTGTCCGGAATCCCCCCAAAACCTCTGCCAGCTGTTTGGGGGCTTTGGTGGAAGGAGTTGGGGACATGGAGAGCAGTGTCCCCCTGTGGGCAGAAGGGCCAGGGAGGGAATGAGCTGTGGGCACCGGGCAGGGAACGAGCCTGGGGCCCTCATGGGGATGCGTGAGGTGCCAGGGCTGCATGTCCTCACTGCTGTGCCCCCCTCAGGGGGTTATGGATGGAAATGATGCTCTTGGAGGTCTTTTCCAACCTAAATGGCTCCATGGTTCTGTTTGGCCTTGGGGGCTACAGGGAGGACGTGGCTCTGAGCTCACCTGTGTCTTGTGAAACGTGTGAGGTGAGAACAGAAGCCAACAGCTCCCGAGGCTGAGCGTGGCACCTGCAGGGAAATGAATCCATGGGAAAAAGTCATCAGGGTTGGAAAAGGCCTCTCTGGTCATCAAATTCAACCATCAACCAGCACCACTGCCCCGTGTCCCCAAGTGCCTCATCCATGCTCCTTTTAAATCCCTCCAGGGATGGGGACTCCATTATGGCCCTGGGCAGCTGTGCCAGGGCTGGACAACCCTTTCAGTGAAGAAGTTCTCCCTAACATCCAACCTAAACCTTCCCTGGTGCAACTTGGGGCCATTTCCTCTCATCCTATCGCTTGTTCCCCGAGGTTTCAGAGCTTTACCCCTGTGTCCCTCGTGCTGGACCACCACTCTGTGCCACTCCTCCAGGCTCTTCTGCAAGCAAGGAGGGTTTTCCTACTGCTGTCCCCACTCAGTTCTTCAGCCCAGCTCCTGGGAAATGCAGTTCCAGCAGCTCAGGCTCACCCTGGAGGCTTGAGAGCGTGGGCTGCTCTGGAGGGTGCAGAATGTGCAGAGTGGGGTGAGGGTGCTCATTCCCACACTAAATGACCAATTTGTCTTCAATGACTGTAAAAAAGCCCTGGTGAGACTCCCTGCCTGGACTGAACCTTCTGTGAATGTCCAGCGGAGAAAAGAGAGACAAAAAGCTGAGGAATGATAAGATGGAAGAAACCCTAATTTGGAAACAAAGAGAAAAATCCTGTGACAGGCCAAGTGTGACTGGCTGCTCTTGATGCTGATTTTTCTGCTGTAAAATGAGAGATTATTAGGGTTGCATGAGGCAGCTAATGCCACCTTTCAATAAAGTGGTCTGTGTCCACTAATGCCTGAAATGCTTATTATTATTTATTGATATATAAAGCTGCTGTATGAGCTTTATTTAAAGGCATGCCAGGCACGATTACTGTAATTTGCTAATGTAACAAAACAATTTCCTATTATCCTAATGTCACCTTGCTAAAGCTCTTGTGATTTTTTTCCCTGCAATGTCTTGCTACAGAGGGAATTCAGCACAGCTCTCAGTTCAGTGTTGGTTTTGTGCCACTCGCTGGGGTTACCCACTTGGCTTGTGGGTGACTTGGATTATGAATTCAATAATTCAGTGATGTTCAAGCAACATCAAACGAAGTATTGGTGTGCAGAGAGCCCTGAAATGGTTGTTCATGAGGTGTTTGAATCCCTCCAGTGGCCCCTGGCACTCAGGTTGGACCCTCTGTGCCCGGAGCACATGCAGAGGCTGCTGTGGCGTGGCTGCTCCCCAAAAACTGCTCCTGCAGGAGAGAAGCATCACCTCATTGCTCCGTGGATCTGAGGGGCCAGGAAATGAATGGCTTTGAGGAAGTTTGAACAAGTTCCAGAAGCCTTTTGGGGAGAGCTCTGCCAGCTACGTGGCCGGGACTGGCCAAAGGCTTGTCCTGCCTGTTTGGCTTGAGTGGCAAGGAGGAATCTGGGCATGAGGTTTGATTTCAGAGCCTTGCAGCCCCTGGAAGGAGCCGGAAAGACCTTTGAGATAAGATCGGGCAGTAGGGTGGATGGCGATTTGCTTCCCGAATTCCTCCTGCTGTAATCCAACAATGCAGTGCTTTCCAGCCCCGTATCCAGCGCTGCAGAGCAATTCCTGCGGGATCACCCCTGGAACAGCCACACGGCTGTGACCACACCTCTCGGATTACGAGATCTCCTCTCCGAAACGAGTGCCCCGCTTGACACAAACAGGGCAAGAAGAGGACTCCTTTCTTGAGAGTCTTTATTAAAATCAGCTTGGGAGGGGGTCCGTGGGCTCGCACCTTCTGCCGCTGCTCCCTGGTGCGGCGTAGATGGAGAAGATTCCGTGCAGCTTTGTCGATCACCGGCAGAAATGAGGCTTCCAACCTCACGGGAGTCCAAAAAACGCCCCTCAAATGCCTCGAGGTCTAGGGGCTTTATTCTGTTTTAGTTCTTTTAAGTGGGGGCGACGACTCCGAAACTCGGAAAAGAGGTTCAGGAGGTAGCCGTGCTCTCTGCCGCTCTAAAGGTGTTGATTATGTTTCTTAATTAGGCGTTGGCTCGTTGCTTGATTTGCATATGAATGCTTATTTCACTTCCCTTCAGGCACCATTCTGGGGAGCAGTGGGGCATTTCCCGGCGGGATAAGGGGGCACAGGGACAGCACTGGCATATACAGTTAGGTAAGTAAGAGGGAAAATAAAGGGTTTATCATGAACACTGAGGCAGATAACAAAAACAATTAAGAATAACGAGGTATAACAAGAACGGCAGGGTACTTAACAGGGGTAACAGAGTACCTAGTAAAAGACAATGGGGTGCATACAACAAACGAAGAGATGTTTTTAACAAAAACAATAGACTTAATTAACGGGGTAAATAATAACGGAAATAACTCTGGAGTTTTATTCATAACAACACTGATTGTGCAGAGCTGTTTTACCTGCCCTGCAGGGCAGCTCTCACCCGGCCGTGCCCATGGCTGGGCTGGCAGCAGCGCAGGGCTCCGGCAGGGCAGCGGGGCCGTGTGGGATCGCTGTCCCCTGGCACAGGCACCCAGGCCGGGCTGTGCCCACAGCAGTGCTCCGGCAGCGCAGCAGGGCCGTGTGGCATTGCTGTCCCCTGGGCACGGGCACCCAGGCCTGGGTCTGCCCACAGCAGGGCTCTGGCAGTGCAGCAGGGACGTGTGGCATCAGTGTCTCCTGGCACAGGCACCCAGGCCGGGCTGTGCCCACAGCAGGGCAGTGTGGCATTGCTGTCCCCGGGCACAGGCACCCAGGCCAGGCTGTGCCCACAGCAGGGCTCCGGCAGTGCAGCAGGGCAGTGTGGCATTGCTGTCCCCTGGCACAGGCACCCAGGCCAGGCTGTGCCCACAGCACTCTGCCCGCTGCTCCCCCGCCAGCCCCCGGTGCCTGCAGTGTGGCTCTCCTGGTGTAAACAGTGTGAAAGTGCCTGTGGCCACTTGGCAACTTCAGGCCATGGTGCATTTTGCTGCTTTTTGACTGGTTGGGTTTTTTTGTTTGGTTGGTTGGTTGGGGTTTTTTTGTTTGGTTGGGTTTTTTGTTTGTTTTTTTGGGGTTTTGTTGTTTTGTTTTGGAGGGGTTTTTTGGTGGTTTTTTTTTGTTTGGTTGGGTTTGGTTTTTGTGGGTTTTTTTGGTGGTTTGGTTTTTTGTGTGTGTTTTATAGTCACAGTTTTTTTCTTTTTCCCTGTGCAACTGAAAGCACTTGGTGTATCCTCTCCTCTCCTCTCCTCTCCTCTC
>VZRF01012989.1:51852-71967 GCA_013396875.1 Vireo altiloquus | reverse complement strand
CTGTCCCTGGTCACAGAGCAGAGATCAGTGTCTTCCCCTTCTCCTCCCCTCACGAGGAAGCTGTAACTGCAATGAGCTCTCCCCTCAGTCTCCTCCAGCTGAACAGACCAAGTGCCCTCAGCTGTTCCTCTTGGGCTCCCCCTCCAGACTCTTCCCCATCCTTATGTCCCCCCTTTGGACACTCTCTAATGGCTTTAGATTTTTTTTTTTTTAATATTGTGGCACCCAAAACTTCTCCCAGGACTTGAGGTGAGGCTGGACCAGCTCTGAGCACTGTCCCAGGCCAGGCTGGACAGGGCTTGGAGCAGCCTGGGATACTGGAAGGTGTCCCTGCCCCTGGCAGGGGGTGGAATGGGATGAGCTTTAAGGACCCTTCCAACCCACACCATTTCATGGATTTTTGTTCAGGGTTGGGGATTTTTTGGTAGTAGGGGTTTGAAATACCAAGGTTTGAAGTTCATTCTAAAGGTCATTGTGCAGCTGATGGGCAGAGCTCTTTGGAGTCATCAGCCTAAAGTCTGATGGCAAATAATCAAGTCATTCCTAAAGGATTAATGCACTATTAATATGCAGGGTACAGCAAAAGAAGGGTTTTCCAACAGGGAAAGCCCAGTTTCAAAGTCACCAGCCTGTCACTACATTTCCCCCTGGCTTTTCAGGGATCTATTTTTTTCTCTTTTATCTTTTATAAAAAACATCTTTTTTTCAGATATTTCCCATTTTTCTTACCAGTGCCCTCATTTCCTTGGGATGAGCTGCAGGGGGCTGCTCCTGTTCTCTTGTGCAAAGAGGATGCTGAGCCGACCTTGGAAGAATTCCTGAGAGGCCCTGGTAAAAAATACGTGGCCTTGGTGTTAGATGACACAACAACTTGTTTTGCTGAAAAGTGTTCTTTAGAGCCTCTCATCTGGCCTAGAAACATATTTTTATTTAACTGTTTATTTTTAAAAGGAAAGCTGTGATGCTTGTGTGCCTTTGTGGTGGGAGAAATAGTGAAAGAGTGGATGTACTACCCAGCTTTCTTCTCACTGAGTGCAGGGAACAAGGATTTCACCTCCAACATCACCTCACACTGTCTGGAGGTGGTGGCATCTGAGGAGCTTGAGGGGGGAGGTGTTCAGCATATGTTGCAGTCAGTGATGGCACAGAAGTGTGTTCAGCAGGAGCAAGGGAGCTGCTTTGCCAGGAAACATTGCAGGAGACCAGGATGTCCCACCTGAAGAGCCCTTCCTTCTTGATTAAAAGCCTTTTCCTGATAGAGAAATCAAATTTGGCACTTCTGAAATATTCCGTGATCTAAGTTCTGGCCTTATAAGAGGAGTAGTAGCAGGAAAATAAAGTGGCACAAAGGAAATCTCCCAGGGTGACAATGTCATTCTCGTGTTGTCAGATTCAAAGATTGGAGATTTTGCATTTTTAAAATAATTTTCATTTGTAAAGTTTTCCCCATTTCTTCAGTGTCAGTACCCCACATCCCCAGAGATCAAAATGACAGATTTCCTTGGAGATTGAAACAAATTTGAAATAATGCAAAAAAATTTGCAATAATGAAACATTATTCAAATAAAGCCTGTTGGACAGAGCTGCCAGTGATGTGGGCAGGCAGCTCAAGCAGAGAGCTGTGCTCGTGTCCCTCACAGCTCTGCTCAGGTACTTGGCATTCCAGACCACAGCAGAGCCATTTAGGACCTGTTTTCCACCTGGTTTGATGCTTTGGGTCACGGAGATGCCCTCAGGACAGCACAGAGGGCTGATGTTTGCTGTGCATCCATGGGAAGCTGTGCACACCTATCCTGTCCTCATCCAGCTGATGTGGAAAACACATCTTCCCTGGTGATTTCAGGAAGGCCCTTGGAAGATCTTGCCCACCTTTGAGTGGCTGCCAAGGTCGGAGGAGCAGCTCAGGGGTGATGAGGGACAATGTGATGTACATAACCTCATTCCTGATTCTCTTTCTTGGTGCCCTCAACCCAACTTCCAGTGTGAGAAGCCACACAAGCAGTCGGTAAATAAAGCTTTGTTAACATGCAGAGTAAACAGTGAGAAGGAGGAAATTACTGGTTCACAACTCCAGCACTTGCTATTTGGGAAGAGAAAACTTCACCCATTTTTCCCTCACACCCCAAGCCAAGCTCTCCCCACTCCCTTCTTCTGTGCCTCTGCCTTGACTTTCCAGTATTTATCTCTCACTTCCACATTTTAGGAGCAGGAATTCCCAGTGAAACATGGCTTTGGTTCAGTGCTCTACAGTCAAGACTGCCTGGTGCAACGTGTTAGGGATGAGAGCGAGTAAAGCTGAGAGCAGGGCTAAGGTGGATCTGCCGAGATTTATTTCCCTTTTCTGTGCTTTGCTTTCTGTTTCTCCTGCCCCACAGCTGCCTGAACCCAGCCAGGTTTTAATGGGGAGGCAGCAGCAAGCCAGGGTTGCTTCATGAATCAAGGGGAGCTGAAATTCTGCAGCACTGAAGACCATTTTCAAGGGCAATTTTGTGAACTATTTTTTTCCTGATTCCAAGTGGTGTCTGGCCACATTTCTGCATGGAGCTCATCTAGGACATGCTGCCAAGCCCGAGGTGTGAGGCCAGGCTGGTGCCACCCACTGTTCTCAGCTGTGATGCTCCACTGCAAGCTGGAGGAAAACAGAAAGGAAAAAAGCCACAAGTTTTGGTGCCTTCTTCCTTTGCAGGGAGATGCTGAAGTGTGGCTGCAGTGCACAGCTTTAGAGAGCACGTCCTTGAAAATTACAGCTCTTAGCTCCATTTTGTCTTCCTATGCAGTGGTTTGGGGTTTACAAATATTTTCTGTTGCTAAAAGGAGAGGAAGGATCACAAGGTTATCAGCTGCTCTCAAACACTGCCGGCTCTGTTCCTTTGTGGAGAAGGACACTCGGAGAGCCCAATTTTCTGATTTGACATCCCACACAAGGAGAAAACTCTTCCAAAAATGGATGGGAACTAAAATTGTGAGCACCGTTATCCATATTTTTATCTCAGCTGGGGTTGGCCCAGAGGAGGTTGAGCTGCTGCTCTGATTAAAGAACCCCCACAAGCGACAGGGCTTTGAAAGGACCAGCACAAGTGGCCACTGGAGCTGCACCCCAGCCCAGCTCTCTGTGTGCCCAGTGCCTGGAGCTCACACCAAATCCATCCTCCAGCTCACGTTCAGGGGAAGGTTGGAGCTGTGTCCATGTGGCAGCAAACTGGGGGCATTTACTGCAGGGAGCACAACAACCAGCTCCAGTCATCACCCAGTTTATGGGGTGAGCCCAGTCCAGTTCATCTGCTTGGCAAACTGGGAGCATTCCCTGCTTCACGAATCTCCAGTGACCAGCTGGGCATGTCTGAGGGCGCAGGCTCGTTCCTATTTTAGCTGCAGACATCAGTGGGGTAGAGCATGAGCAGAGCCACGGCACCAGCCACTGGTGTGGAGCCAGAAATTGTTTCTCAGGACGCCTCTGGAAGCCAAATTGCTTCCCAGCACAGTTGTGATAACAGTGCTGCAGCAAATGCCATTTAAATACAATTCCCTGCTAACGTAGGGGAGGGATGAGGGAATACAGAAAGCAAATAATTAACACTGCCTGGATGACTCCAGTTCTGTGCATGCAAGGACAAGAGGGAAGTAAACAGTGGGATGGAAGAGGACAGCTTATCCTTGTAATTGTAAAACTTAATTTGCTCTTTAAGGAAGGATCAAAATGACATTAAAGCAAATGCCAATTGATTTCAAAGGGGTTTGAATTGGTTTCTGGAAACTATTGCTGGTTAAAATTGCCAGGGAAAGCCCATCAAGGCTGACGTCTTTACAGCCACTATGGCTGACTGGAGATGGGAACTCCTTTCTGGAAATAACTTCAAATATTTCCGTATTATGAAATGGAAAGAAAACTGCTGCCTCCTGAGGAGGGACAAACCTCTTTTAAGGTGGCTTTATGAATATTAAACCAGCCATTTCATTTTCTATTTTTTCAAACCTTTTCTTAAGGCTCCCCAACTTTCCTGGAGCTCAGGCTCTTGTGAGGGGAGTGGAGGAGGTGATGTGGGAGGGGAAGCCAGGGTTTCTGACCCCCAGGGTTTCTGACCCCCAGGGTTTCTGGCATCCTGCTGAGCCTAAAGGATGTAGTAAATCCAGCTCTAGGACTGGATTCTCCTGAGACTGCCAAGTGCTGGACAAAGTGGAGGTCTGGCCCCAGAAATTGGTGCTTGGAGCCAAGTATCCCAGGCCCACAGACTTCCAGGGATGAGCATGGTCCTCCAGGGAGATGTGAACCTCTATTTCACTGGAAAATGAAGATTTTTTAAAGAGCAGTGTGTGCTTCCCTCCAGGTCTCCAGAACAGAGAATGCGTCAGTTTTCCATGAGGATTTGATCATCATCTGCATGCTCCTTCAGTGATGAAAAATTGGCTTTTTCCACTGAGGACCTGGAGTCCTTCTCCTTCTGGAGAACTCCCAGCTAGCTCAGAGATTCCCAAACTCTGCTCACCAGGAGCAGCACTGTGGAGCTTCCCCAAGGATCTCCTTCCCTGGCCTCTGGCTCCATCCCCACTGTGGGGCTTTGTTGGGAGCTCTGTGGTGTGGCCACAGCTCTGAGGGGTTGCACATAAATCCTTAAACACCAGAAACCAGCCAGTTTTGGAGCTTGTTAGCTCCGTGGTTTAGCAGTGGTGGAGGATGACCTGTTGAGTAAAGATGAGATATTAAAATACCTGTTCTTTAATGAGGTCCATCCTTCCAAACAGGCACAGAATGGTTATTAGGGAAGGATTTTATTCCCTCAACTGCAAAAGCAACACGACACACATTTAATATTCCTCCTTATTAATATCACATCTTCTAACAGGCAAATCCTGTCAGCTTATTATCAAGCTCACAACTCCTTGGACTGAGCAGAAATGAGATAAGTGAGAGAGGTCAGAGCTCCTGTGCCCAGGAGAGCAGCTCTCCCTTTAAGAAACCCTTTTCTTCATTTCCTCCGCCTTTACCTCACATTTGTAAGTGACTCATTTGCTGTGTGGCTGATATCATACTTAATAACTCTCCCTGCTCTGGTTTACATGGCACCCACAGCCCTCCTTGCCATGCAGCATCACTAGAGACTTGGCACTGCCAGGATTAGCATTGCAAATTCCTTGGAAAACCTGGTCTCACTTCACTGGAGTCTCCTAAGGCGATTTGCCCTACAAATCCCTATTACAGTGCACTGGTAATGCTCTCTGAGGCTGATTGTTCTTCCTCTGTTAGTGGGAACAATGTGCCCAGCCTGACGTTAAAGAAGCAGAACAGACTTATTGAATTCCTATGCCAAGTGCTCTGTCATTTTCCTGCCTTTGATGGGGATTAGGAGCCGTGCAGTCCTCGAGGCAGGACACAGAGCACATTTTGGGAGCACATCTGCCTGTCCTTACCCAGATGTGGCCAGCTGGGCTGTGGGTGTGTCCCTGACAGCCCCAGCCCTTCCCCAGGCTGGCCCTGCCTGGAGTTTCATGGACTCCCAGAAAACTCCTCACATCCCACTGGGAAAACCTGAGCTGCTCTGGGTCAGAGTGGGATCACAGCAGGGATTAAAGCACCAGCTTCTCTTTTCTCATGGCAGTGACTTACTTTTCCACTTCTGCACCAAAGGATTCCCCTCATTGCAGCTTGAGCTTTCTCCTAGGATGCATGGAAGACTGGGAGGGCTGGTCCTTGGTCATTCATTGTCTGTGGCTGGAATTGGTTTTCCAGTTCAGTGCTGGGATAAGAGAGGAGCACCAAGAGCCCCGAAGGTGTTTCATCAAAAGTCTGTGAGCAATCAGGGCTCCTTGGAGCACATCCAGGCACACAGCCTGCCAGCCTGGGGTTTTCCCATGAGAGCTGCTGCTCCTGCTGGCAGCCTGGCAGTGGGGCAGCACTGGTTCAAACTGGGACAGCCATGGAGCCTCTGTGGGTTCAGCAGTTGTTGTGATAACACCACGAACAGGGCCAGGCAAGCCAGGAAGGGAGCTCCCTGCAGGTGGCCTTTCAGGCCTCAGCCCTGCTGCATTTGTCTGTCCTTTTGGTAATTAAATACACTTAATGAGCACACAGTGAGTGTCCTGGTATTGATGAGGGTTTCTGTTTGTGATGCTGCTCTGGAAATCAGTGATCCAGACCCCTGAGGTGAGAGGAAACTCTTCACCTGCCTTGCTGCTGCTGGATGGGGGCAGCTGAGGATGTGCCCAGGTTCCAAGTAAACCAAGGGGAGAAGAAGAGGTGGTGAAAAGGAAGAAAAAAATAGAAGAGGTGGACAAAAGGCTTGTGTGACCACTGTTAGGAGATACTGTCCCTGGAAGGCTGTTCTGCATGGCACAGAGCACCTGAGGCTGTGGAGGAGGCTCCTAAATCCTGTCAGGGAGGGGAGGGGAGAGGAGGGGAGGAGAGGAGAGAGAGAGATAAACCCCACAGAGGAGAGGTGATTTAAACCACAGATCAAGAACAAACTGGTTAAGTGTAGGCTTTAATTGCAAATGAGGAGATTCCTGGATACATGATAAGGGAAGTTCTTTAACAGCCTCCCCTGGGGAGCAAGGGAAAAGCCACTGCTTCCGAGGCAGGGTTTAATAAGCTGGAGTGATGGAATCACAGGGAAGATAACTTGACAATAGAGGAGGCTCCTTCAGTCCCTCTCTTAGTGCATTTTTATCTCTTCCCTTCCCTTGATACTCCAGTAAGGAGCTTTCTTCATTTAATTAGTGTGTTATTAATTAGCAGGATAACAGTGAAAGCAGGTGCCTGCCCTGGCTGTGTCGCTGACCCCACCACCCTCAGCTGCACACCCTGGAGAGGCAAGAGATTCCATGGCTGAACAACACATAAAGAGAGTAAAGAAAAATAATATTCAGGTTAATCCCAGGATCTCAGATGCTCTTTAGACTGGGAAGGGGTTGTGCCACAGGAGGGGGAGTTTGAAGGATCATGCAGGGGGAGGGAAGATTTGAAGGGAGATGGGAAGGTTGCTGTACTGCAGATGGACATGCAGCAGGCAGCCTGTGTCAGGGAAAGTTCATTTTCTACGGCTTATTAACAGTTTTTGGGTAATTTTTGGGCTACTCTGCCTGGCACCTGCTGTTGGCACCTCCTTGCAGGTTGGTGGGAAGAACCTGAAGGGAGCTGACAAGAAAGATGGAGAGGAATTATTTACAAGGGCCTGGAGAGATAGGAAAAGGAGGAATGGCTTCAAACTGACAGAGAGTGGGGTTGGATGGGATATTGGGAAAAAATCCTTCCCTGTGAGGGTGGGCAGGCCCTGGCACAGGGTGCCCAGAGAAGCTGTGGCTGCTCCTGGATCCCTGGCAGTGTCCAAGGCCAGGTTGGACATTGGGGCTTGGAGCACCCTGGGACAGTGGAAGGTGTCCCTGCCCATGGCTGGGGGGGGCACTGGGTGAGATTTAAGCTCCCTTCCAACCCACTCTGGGATTCTGTGATTCCAAGTGCTGTCCCAGGAGCAAGCCCAGCCCAGCTGCTGGCACAGAGGGGCCACAGAGGTGCCCTGCGATCCTTAGCTCTGTGTTAGAGGGATGATGAAATCCAGCGAGAGGCCTCTTGCCAGGCGTGCTGGGGCTGGCAGAAGGTGCCTGGTGCCACCAGAGAGGTGCCAGGGACACAGCAGTGCTGTGGTGTGTGAAGCTGCTGGCCAGTCCCACAGGGAGGGACCCGCAGAGCCCACGGTGACCCGGACAAGTGGCACACACCAGTTGGCAGCCCCGAGCTGGAACCAATTTTGTGTAAAACACAGCAAAAATAACCCCGTGCTCTGCTCTTGCCTGAGGCCAGCTTGGGGCTGAGCTCCTGATCCGAGGCCTCTCTATGCTCCTTTAAACAGCTCCGTGCTGGGAAAAGCCTCATGCCCGACTGTCCTCGGCAGCACGGCATGTGCTGCTATTTCTCGGCAAGAAATCCTCCCTCCTGCCTCACCCCGGCCGGGATCCCTGCCTGGAAAAATGGCTTTCTCCTGAGCGTTTGTTATCTGCAGCTGCGTGAGACTCTCAGGCTGCTCAATTAAAGAGCCCCTTTTCCCATTAACTGTCTCCTCAGACAAATGGGAAGTGTATTTAATGCTCGCTCAGGATGAAGCCAACATGTTTCTCCTGCTGTTTTACTCTTTCTTCTTCGCAGGGATTTGTTGTCTCTGACTGCTCAAATACCTTGAAGTTGCCCAGCATTTACCGTCAGGGAAAGGTAACGAGTGTGGTGACAAAGAGTGAGTGCCAGCTGAGCCTGGGAGAATGGATGGCTTTAATAGATGTTACTGAGGCCTGTCTGCACCCTGCCTGACGCTGAGCAACCTCCCCATCCATCACCCTCACTCTGCCCGAGGAGAACACAGCAGCCAGGCTTTAACAGACTTTCCCTCCCCTGCTCCTGTTAGGCAAAGTGCTGGCCTGGCTCTGTCCTCTCTCCTGGCAGTCTGAGGAGAGGCTGTTTAGAGAAGGCAAAATAAGAAACAGATCCCCTTCCTCAGCTTGATGCTTTTTGTTAACATGCCCTGAGAATCAGCTTCTTCCTGCCACTGGTACCTTGCTGTACATTAATACAAGAACTGATAAAGCATGCTCTGAGCCTTTATTTTCTCTTTTTTTTCAGAACTGTTTTCCCATGAATCAAACAGCTGAGGAAAGCAATGTAGATTTTTGCCTGTATAAAAATACTTTGCCCGAAATACGAGTCCCACCTTGGGCTGATGTATTAATCCTTGTCTCCTGGACAGCAATAATCACACTCTGTCGTTTTTCAAGCTGCAACTTGGCACTTCAGCTTTTTCCACTTGCCTCTCAGCAAGTTTGGTGTCAGCCCCAAAATGGGGAAGGGATGGAGGAGGTAGGCAGAGCTCCTCCAGGCCTGATCCTGCTCTGCCTACACTGTGAAGGGGTGTAATGAGTAACTTGCGTAAAAACAGCCTCAGACTGTTCCCTGATTTCTCATCTCATTCCTAAGCCAGCTTTGTCTAAAGAGCAGAGGTGACTGTGCTTGTGTGGGACCAGTCTGCCCCAGCTGGGCTGAGCAAGGCTTGGTAGGACCAGCCTGGATCTTTGGGAGTGACCAGGCCTGGTGGGACCAACCTGGCTCCTTGGGACTGACCAGGCTTGGTGGGACCAGCCTGGCTCCTTGGGACTGACCAGGCTTGGTAGGACCAGCCTGGCTCCTTGGGAGTGATCAGGCTTGGTGGGACCAGCTTGGATCTTTGGGACTGATCAGGCTTGGTGGGACCAGCTTGGATCTTTGGGACTGACCAGGCTTGCTGGGACCAGCTTGGCTCCTTGGGACTAATCAGGCTTGGTGGGACCAGCCTGGATCTTTGGGAGTGACCAGGCCTGGTGGGAGCAGCCAGACTCCTCTTCCCCACCCATGGCAGGAGGATGGAACTCGATGGTCTTTAACCCACCCCAACCCACTGACTGTGTGATTCCTGAGCTCTGGGTGCATGGAAGCAGCTGTTCCTCTTGGCCAGGGCAGGGCTCCTGGGTGTTCGGCATCAGCAATAAATAAATAAAACCAAGTGCAAGCTGCTGGTGTGATGTGAGCTGTCCCATCACAGAGGTCCTGACCCTGCAGCCCTGCAAGCACCAGCACTGCCCCCACTGTGCTGGGGGGGCTTAGGGCTGACAGGAGAGGAGCCCTGGGAGCCCTCAGTGCCTCTGTGCTCTGAGATCAGCCCCAGCTCTTCAGTAAAACAAGCCCTGATTTATCCCTGGGGATAAATAGCTTCAGCTTAGGACTCCAGCGCTGTCAGGTGTGAGGCACTTCTCCTACAAGAGGCAATAAAACACTTTACAGTGCTTGCTCAGCACAACAAATCCTGTCCAACCCCTCGTGGTGGTGGCTTTATGTCCTCTGCCCCTCAGGGGCTGTGCCAGGCACTCCAGGCCTGCTGCTGGGTTGTTGTGGATGAAGTGTCACTGTCTCAGCCACAGGGCACATCCCTGGTGTCCTGTGCGCTCCCAGCACAGCCACTGCTCCTTCCTTGGCCCTCGTGGCCCTTAGATCCAGAAATGGAGAGGATTTGGCTCTAAGCAGTTCTGCTTTGAATGGAAATGGAAATGAATCTGATGACCATCGAGAGGGTGCCTTGAGGATGGGCCACATTTTCCCCAAAGTTTCTGTATTTCAGGAAATATTGATTTCCTGCCTCATCCTCCCTGGGTGTTACCAGCTGGGATCACATGCTGCTGGTTTGAGCAGAAAAGGGAATGAAAGGAGGTGCCAGGATGAGGGGATGCAAACCCTTCTGGTAACTCCAGGGTGCAAAGCATCTGCCAATAGCATTCCACAAGAGGAAATTTGTGACTGGTGCTGCTGCCACCGAAACCATGGGGATAAATCACACTCCTCTGACTCTCTTTTAATGTTAGAGTCAGGCATTATGTTATTCTTGACCAAGGTTTGTGTGTGTGGCTGACAAAGTTCCTGCCTCCGCACCAACACAAAACATTTCACTTATTTATACATTTTTAGCACACAAAGAAATTAATGTTCATTGGTTCTAAATTACATAATCCTCTTCATTAATTTGCATTCTATTCTCTGCTGGTCTATGATTCTCGCTCTTTATGCTTATCTGGTCCACATTCTGTGGTTCTTTTGTTATCTTTTTCTCACATGGGGAGTCTCCAACTTTTCAGGCCTTAACCTCTTCTGTATCTTCTTGTTACTCCAACCTCCTTGAAGGGCCATAAATTTAAGATTCCAGACACCCAATCTTCAAAATCCCTTTGGTTTTGTTTATTGAAGCTTATCAGGGTTTTAACACCTTTATGATTTCGGTGATTTAATGATCAAAGCATCAATAAGTCTGTGAAAAAATTTAAATAGAGCTGGCTAAAAGTGGGCAATTCTTACAATTAATTAACACAACTAATGAAAAGTTAATTAGGGATGTTAAATCATTTTCAACACTACCAGTGCCATAAACTTGCAGAAACACCAGGAAGACTTCACCACGTCAGCAGCTGGAAATCTGAGGGGGTTCCCCTGGACTTCTCCTGTGTCCTGTAGGAACACTGTTGCCTTTTTTGGTCTTAAAATTAAAACTAAAACATGATTTATGGGGAAAAGGGGTTTTTACCTCGGTATTTATTTCAGGATCCTTGGGTACAGCACTTTGTTCAGGTAGAATGTCTTGAAAATGCATGTACTCTGTCACACAGAAATACACACAGTTATAGGTTTTGCAAAATTAACATATTTATCAAAGATTTTCTAATGAGAGGCTCGAGCGAACCTTCTGTTCTGAGGAATCTTCTCTTTGGATGGGCTTATTTTAGTTTACAAAAATATATTTTGGAGAGGCCCTTGGTGTCTGGGGCTCCCAGGATGTTTGCTCTCCTGGTTTAACGGTGCCGTGGGGCTGAGCTGAGTTATCAGCCTTGGGAAGTTCCAAATGCGTGGGCTAAAAGCACTGAGAATACATCAAACTGTATAAGAGTGTGTAAGAGGGGTATAAAAGAAAAAGCAAAAAATCATTCTGGCGTCACTACATCTCCCATGGCATCTGGCTTTGAAAATGAGCACAGCAAGGGACAAAGGGACCTAAGAGAGGTGCCACTGAAGGGCTCCCGACTGCAGCTGGAGTCCAAGGACAATGTTTTGGGCAGTGAAATTTTTTGGTTGGTATTTGGCCATGTGCAAGGTGCAAACCAAGCCTGAGGCAGCATCTCAGCTCATTTCCTGGCAGGCTGAGTTCCACGTGAGTAATGTGTGCTCAGAGCCAGGGAATGGCTGTGGTTGGAAAAGGAACCATGGCTGGTCCTCTCATGGAATCACGGTTTGGCTTGGAAGGGACCATAAAGACCATCTTGTTCCACCCCCTGCCACGGGCAGGGGCAGCTGCCACCATCCCAGGGTGCTCCAAGCCCTGTCCAGCCTGGCCTTGGGCACTGCCAGGGATCCAGGGGTGTCCATCTGGTAGGGCTGGGGCACATCCCTGCCACCTGCTGATTCTATTCGTTGAAATACAACAAAGGTGCAACAGGAAATACCCAATTTTTGGAAGGTCTGAAGTTCCTTCCAGTAACTCTCAGAGCTGTCTGGGACATGTCATCCTGGGTGATTTTCTTTAGTTTCAAATGGCCCCCTCTGACTCACAAATAACACCCCCCAAGTCACCAACTTTCCTGCAATCTGAAGCTTGAAAAAGACTCTTCACTTGGCTCTGTGGAAATGTTTAAAAAAACCCAATTAAATGGAGAAATAGGTGGTTAAAGAAGTGGTTAGTGGTTAATAAATGGCTTAATAGCTAGCTTTAAATTGTTCTTGTAATTGAGACTTTTTGAAATTCGTGTTTGTACAGGAAAAGCAGAGTTTTTTGCTTAGAAAATATTGAAATGCAATCTTTTTCTGATTTCCCATTATATTGTGGTTAGTGTGGTTGAAGAGGCTGTTTGACAATGTCCCTCTGCCCTGGGACACTAACTGGTATTTGGTATTTCAGTAACTGGTATTTACTGTGTGGAAAAAAATTCCTGGAAAACCTTCAGGTGGATCCAATCAGATTTCTACGAGAAAGGACCAGGCAAAACTTTCTATTTTTTAACAATAAATTCTCAGGGCTTTGAGTTTTGAATGTAGCTCCTCTCCAGATTGAGAAGTGTGTGCATGGAATGTACAGATCCCAGCAAACAGAATATTCCCTTTGAAAGCTTCTCACCTGGGCAGGGATATTTCACATCCAAATCTGACCAAGGAGAGAGGAATAACCTGACATTTCCAAGTGTTTTGTCCTAAGAGCTTTAATGTGGGATTTAGGAATTCCAGATTCAGTTTTCTAGGCTGAATCAAGCAAAAGTGTTTAAATCTTTCAAGTTTTGGGTCTTTATGACGTTTGGTCACAAGCTGAACCCTGACTGTTGCAGTTTGATGCTTTGATTTTGTCCAGGCTTAAAAGGAGTTGGAAAAAGGCAGAATTTTCTAGAATTTCTTTCTAGAAAACAGAAACTTTGCTTTTTGAAAAAGCCCCACAGTTTGCACTGGAGATAGAAAGTGCAAGTTTTTAGATTTTTGTAGCAACATTATTTCTTGCCAACTACAGCTGAGCATGGCTATTATTATTATTAGATATTTTTCTTCCTTCAATCCATTTTTTTTCAAAACCCTTCTGCTGTTTTAAAGATCTCAAACATAAGCATTATTTTTTTCATCTGAAATTAAGAATAGAATAAAATATCCGATCATTCAAAGGACTTGCCTTCATATTTTGTATTTTCTGAACTACCAGACCTAACTCTTAGGAAATCCACACAGCCCTTGAAATATCTACTAAGAGAAAAAAAACACAGGGGGGGAAAAAAGTCCATGAAGTGAAACCCAAGGAGGGAGGACAAAATAAAGTCCAAAAAGTTCCTTTTCCCCTCTCAATTCCCTCAGTCCCCTGAGAGCCACAGGGAGGAGGAAATGCAATTATCACTCTGCTCTGGCACAGCAAAAGCTAAAACCAAAATGGTTTAACACAGAAACCTGAATAATTTGCAGAATACGAGAGCAGGGCTTTGAGGATGCTCCAGCATGGGCAGCACCAGAAGGGAAGTTCAGGAAAAATGACTTTCCTTAGAAATTTTATAGGCCTTATTGTAAACGGTGAGCGACAAATTTCTTTTAAAAATGATGAAAAAAAAGAAGTCCTGCCAGGAAGCACTTAAGTCAGCTGGAATATTTCTCCCCTGATAACTCTGAGTTATCCATTTTCCTGTGGTTCTGCCTAACTGTGGCCCTGTAAGAAAACAGCCCCAGCTGCTCAATAAATAACAACGCCACCGAATTTTAAAACAAGAAACTATTATTAAAGTTACAAATCTTTGTGGCCTTCATATCGTTAATAAAACATTTTATCTATTAATTATGGATATTGTTTCTACTCAACTCCTGCTTTAAATGGGAAGAAAACCAACATAAAATGAATGGCGATTGGAAAATTGCCAATATTTCCTTGCCCTCCCCAGCCAAGGCTGACAAAAGCAGTTCCACTGATAAACTGCTCGTCATTTACAGAGGTTTAAAAATTTTAACAGCCTGATGTAAATTGAGGGCTCCATGTTTGGCCTTGGGGCTGGGAGCAGCTGGAATTAATGGGGAGAGTGGGCAGGAGCAGGAGCTGTGGCTCCAAGCCCTGTGCCTGTGCTTAGAGGGGCACAGAGCACACATCAGTCCAGCTCTGGGATTCCATGTGCAGCACTCCAGGACACCTCAGGGCCAGCTCCACCTGCAGTGTTTGGGAGCCAGAGGGATCCTAAAGGAATAACAATGTGCTGTGAAGGGGCCCATGGTGATTTCTGAGAGGCAGGAGAAATAAAAATATGGATATGGGGTGGGTGCAGATGTGTGAGCTTCTCGTTCTATATTTTTTTATATTTTTATATTTTTATATGTTTCTATTTTTCTAGTTTTGTGTTTCCATGTTTTCATCTTTTTCTAATTTTATAGCATTTATTTATTTATTTATTCATTCAGGGGGTTGGATATTATTACTTTGGGGTTTATTTATTTGGGGTCAGGCTGGTGATCAGGGAAGGGTTCTTGCCCCAGAGGGTGCTGGCACTGCCCAGGCTCCCCAGGGAATGGTCCCAGCCCCGAGGCTGCCAGAGCTCCAGGAGCGTTTGGGCAGCGCTGCCAGGGATGCCCAGGGTGGGGTTGTTGGGGTGTCTGTGCAGGGCCAGGGGCTGGGCTGGATGATCCTGGGGGTCCCTCCCAGCTTAGGATATTCCATGATTCTGTGATGTGTCCGTGTGGGTGTATATAACCATGAACACTGGAATGGGAATGATGCACCAGGGAAGTCCATTCACAGCAGTGTTCCTCGAAGATGTGGAAAACAGACAGGAATTTCCATTCCCCTGGGCTGGGACATGTTTTCTAGGCACCTCTGTTGGGGCAGGCTTGGCAGCTGCCACGTGAGCACCACTGGTTCTGTGTTTCTGGGCACAGGGAGTCTCCCAGGGCACACATCCCTCCCTGCTCCCCAGTGTGCCCATCTGTCCTGCTGGCACTGTCCCTGTCACCACAGAGGGACAGCACCAGATGGCCACTGTGATTTCCCAGGAAACGCAGCATTTTGGGGCTTTGTGTGCTCCAGGAAGGCTGCAAACACTGAAATACCCTGTCCATTGGGAAACTCGAGGAACTCGAACGTCCTCGCTGAGGCACCCAGGAGTCATACAGCCCCACAGGGCCAGGGCTGTGGCAGCAGAGCCTGCTGGGCACACACAGCACTGCGCTGCTCCGTGGGCAGCCTCACCCCACAGCCCAGAACACCAGAGTTTATGGGATGGAGGTGGGATTGGGAATTTACCCTGCTCTCCTTTGACAGGAGCCCCTCCCAGCACAGCCCAGTGCGGAGCAGGGCCCAGTGGGCCAATCCTGCTGGAGGTACTGCTGATGATGCCATTGTGCTTTTTGCCTTTTTCTCCTTATACATTCCACAGAATCACAGAATCACAGAATGACGAGGTTGGAAAAGACCTCCAAGATCATCGAGTCCAACCCGTGCCCTAACACCTCAACCAGACTATGGCACCGAGTGCCATGTCCAGTCTTCTTCCAAACACCTCCAGGGATGGTGACTCCACCACCTCCCCAGGCAGACAGTTCCAGTACTTTATTATTCTTTCTGTGAAAAAGCTTTTCCTAATATCCAACCTATACCTCCCCTGGTGCTGCTTGAGACTGTGTCCTCTCGTTCTGTTGATGCCTTAAATGGCTCCCTAGAAACAGAAACTAGACAGGAATAAAGGAATAAAGGAGGGATTGATTTGAAAGGCCTTCAGAGGTCGCACTCTGGGCTCCAGAGGCTCCTGCCTCAGTGCATCCCAAAATGGACAATGACAGCTCCCGAGTTCTTCCCACTTTGATATCAGCATCAATTGCCCAAGCAGAAGCCAGGCAAGGATGGAATTTGCCCAAGCTTGCCCCCCTCTCCCCAAGATGAAGGTTTGCAGTTGTTGGGCCCAGGAGGGTCTGGGTGTCCTTGGAGAGCGAGCTGGAGAGGCTTTGTTATGTCAGTGTGAGCATGAGAGAACAGCACTGAACGAGCTCCAGGGAGCTGCAGAGTTACACTGGGCACTGCAGGGCTGAGAACATAGAAAAGTTAAAACCTAAGGCATCACTGTCAGCTGCTGTCTGGTGGAAGAGACCAACCCCCACCTGACTACAACCTCCTTTCAGGGAGTTGTAGACAGTGATGAAGATTCCTGTATTCCTCACACATATATTTGTAGCCTATTGTATTAGTGGCTACTCTTCCCAGTAATTTTCCATGGCCTTTCTCTAGGCAGAAAGACAAAACAAATTCCAGAACTCCAAGCCCTGGGCAGGTACAAGGTTCCTGTCCTGTGGTTCTTCCTGGGAAACAAGGCTGAGAACAACTCTTGGAGATACATTTCATGGACAAAGTAGTGCTCAGGGGGGGCTCCAGAGAAGAGATTTAACCTGAGAGAGAATTCCATCACCACTTGTCCTCCTAATTGGTGCTTTTTGTCAATTATCCTAATTTTCTAAAACCTATAAAAACTGTATTCCCCCTGGGTGGGTGGGCTTTCGTGGATCTTCTCCATAACTGCCCCTGGAGGCCTCCAAATAAAGATCCACTTTTCTATTACCTCCTTACTAAAATGATCTGAAGTTTCATTTCCAGGTTGGGAAAAAGACAACAGTGACACATCCTGGTGCTGTTCCTTCCTTTTAGTGAGTGGGAGCTGTTGGAGTGAGCTGCCCTTTCTGGCTGCATGGGAACATCCATCCCATTGTCTGGGGAGGATAATTGCAGAGGGCTGGCAGCCCTGTATTCAAAATAGCAGCCTGACCCAAATGAGAACATTTCCCATGTGGCTGAAAGTTTCTTGTTTTCTCTCGCAGAAAAAAATAGGAATAGGGAAAAATGTGTTGTATTTTTTTTTTAAGGGAATATTCAAGTGTTGCTTTTGAAGTGCTAAACACCCACAGCTCTCTCAGCCACTCCTCATCAGTCTTGTGCTCCAGAGCCTTCCCCAGCTCTGTGCTGGGGGGCTCAGCTGGAGAAAAGAAGGCAATATTACTCCAGGGAGCCACATCACACTGTCATGGTTCCTGTGTCTGGTTTCACTGGAGGAACCTCATCAGCTGCTGACTGATTAAAAATCATCAAAACACAAATACCCTGAGGGGCACATCTGGAGGAAAGCTAACTCCGAGGTGTTTTCTCATGGTGTTTCACAGCCCAGCACTCAGCTGGCAGCTCTGCACTGCTCCCTTCACAGACCTGAACCTTCCCAGGGCTCTGGTGTCCTTTTGTCCAGAGCAGCAAATATTTCATACCCTGGTAATTGCTGCTTTACAGTGGTGGGTGGCACAGGGCGGCCATGAAGGATGGAGTGTAAGCTCTGGAGGTGGATCTGATGGGAAGATTCACCTTGGCAGCACAGCAGGGACGTTCTGGTGACATCTCCTGCTGCAGTGCCTGACAGCTGCTGGCTTTTGCCTCCACAGGGTTTGTAGAAATGTCCCTCGTCTGTGGCTCAGGAGCTGGCGTGGTCCAGACACAAAACACACTGAGCTTGTTGGAGACCAGCAAAGCCAAACAGCTTTGCCTGTTCTCCTGGGGACCAAATTTACGCCCAAAGCTCCACAAGAAAGCTTTGTCATCGAAATGAGCCCTTGAGAGAAACTGCCCCCACTTCTGGGTGATCAGCAAACACCAAAGAAATGAAAAGCTGAATGTTTGATGTGATACAGAAAAATGGGTTTGTAGTTTTAGGAATTGCCTCATATATTACTATGGGACCAAGATGGAGATTTTAGGGAGTAGGTCCCTTGCCCTTCTCCTTCTTCCCTCTTCTCCTTCTTCTTCCCTTTTCTGTGACCTCAGTTCCTATCATGTAGCAATTGGTAGAGAGAATTTAGTATAGAAGAGACATGTTAATAATAGTGATAGTTATTGGATTTAGAAACAAAATAATGTAAGTAGAATCTTTCTATTTGATGATAAAACCTATAAAAACTCCCTACTCTAGGTGTCTGCAGCCATTTTCGGCACCTGGACGCAGTGGAGGTACTCTGTTCCTGAACCCTTGATAACCTAGAATAAACAACCTGAAGCAGCAACGAAGTCTTTTGTTATTTTTCCCTGACATGAGAGATTGAGAAGAAAAAGCATCCCGGGCAGGAACCCTCTCGGTGGAGCCCTAACAGGGACCCCAAAGATCTCTCCGGGGAAAAATGAGGAAATAGTGCCCAGCAGGCATTTGGTGCTGGTGCAGATGGGTCTGGGGCCACTCCAGGTTATCCAGAATTACATGAGGAATGTGGCCTGGGGAATCAGACTGGGGTAGGGGGAGGTGTGGTGATAGCTGCACTTTCAGGTGCTCTGTGTTTGAGACATTGGCACCTCGGCTTTAAATGTCTCCATCCAGACGTTCCTGAGAAAGCAAAGCTGCTGAGCCTGTGCTGGAGTCAGATCAATGCCAGCTGAGGTGCCATGAAAGCTGTGCCCTCCCCTGCGACAGCATCCCAGGGACAGCTGGGGAATGGTGAAGGACAAATTATTGTTTGTAGCACACTGAGGCTGAAGTGCTTCTGCGCCAGGAGGAGAGTGAGGGCTGTGTGCCTGCCCTCTGTGTGAGGACATGAAACCACAAAGGAAAGCTGATGTGATGCCTTCAGGAGCAAAAAGAGGTGCTAAATTAATTTATTTCCTCCAAGATGTTACCTCTGTAAGAGGTGTAACTCCCATCTGGAAAGCAGTTGGCACCACTGCAGTGCAGGCAGGGTGTGAGGCAGCAGTGAGGGTGTGGAGCATCTGTGCAAAGGGGACTGGACAGCACTGGGCAAAAATCAGAGTTTGTTTCTGCACAAACACCACGGGGAAGAGAAGGATGGAAGCTAAGATCTGTAACTGAAGTTAAAGCACCTCAGGGAGTGGAGAAATGGAGCAACTTTGGGGGTTGGAATAAAATGGGCTTTAAGGTCCCTTCCAACTCAAACCATTCCATGAACTTCTTACATGGACAGACAGTGATAGGACAAGGGGAAGGGGTTTTAAACTGAAAGAGATTTAGATGTTTGGAAGAAATTCACTCCCTGTGAGGGTGGGGAGGCCCTGGCACAGGGTGCCCAGAGAGGCTGGGGCTGCCCCATCCCTGGAAGTGTCCCAGGATGGATGGGGCTGGGAGAAACCTGGGCTAGTGGAAGGTTTGGGGTTGGAACTGGATTGGCTTTAAGGACCCTTCCAACCCAATCCATTCTGTGATTCTATAAAATAAGCATCAGAAACTCGGGAATTAATTAAATTTAAGTGCAAGGAAAATAGAGAAATGTGTTGCATCCAGATTATTAAGGACTGTAAGTCCTCAGTAAGTTCCCATTATTGGGGTACTGAAGTATGGTGATGTTTATTCCCACAGATTAAACAAAGGGAGTTTTAAAGAAGGCATAGCGACTTTTGTTTCTTTTTCACTTTTCACTAATTTACTCTTGGCTGTTGGGAGGACAGACACTGAGAATGCAGAGAGGAGCAAACCCATGAGCTTAGTTGTCATTCTTGGCCTTGTGTTCCTTGGCTTTCCACCCCTAGCCTGGGGGATGTTCACAAGCTCAGAAATAATTTTTACCTTGAAATGGATCAGTTAAAAATTAACACAGTTGTAACTAACTTTGAAAGGATTAAATTAGAAGTACTGTGCAAGAAATGTAAAGTCAGAGCACGCCTATAATATCATGGTGACGTGTTTTATGTTCTTAAATTAAATTTTTTAATTGAATTTGCCTCTTTAAAAATTATTTTGCTTCTACGGTGTTATCTAGATGTTTTACTCTGCTGTGGAGGAACAGAGAGAAGCTGGAGCAAACAAATCAGCTATTGCATATAAACACAAACACACACTTCCCTTCCAGCTTTATCCTGCAGAATTGCTTTGGCCCTTTGGGGAGGTTTTTGAGTCATGCTGAACATTCACCTTTCCAGAGAAAACATGGCAATCAAATATCCTTTTCCAGAGCACTTTCCTCTGCTCCAAGTGTGGGGATGGGCTGGGGTGAGCGCTTGACACCATCAATTCCCCCTCAACACCATCAATTCCCCCTCAACAGCATCAGTTCCCCCTCAACAGCATCAGTTCCCCTTCAATACCATCAATTCC
>VZRF01012989.1:0-51702 GCA_013396875.1 Vireo altiloquus | reverse complement strand
ATCAATTCCCCCTCAACATCATCAATTCCCCCTCAACATCATCAATTCCCCCTCCCACTGCTGCTCCCAATGGACACGATGGTTCCTGGGAGGAGACAGGGTTTGTTACTGATCGGCTTCTGCTAAATGCAAATCCTTCTGGGGATAAGGGATATTATTAATGCCAGACACGAAGGAAATGCCCCCCCTGAATGGGTTATGAGGTGCTGCTGAGGTTTTCCGTGCCGGACAGCTGAGGAAGCGGCACCAGTGAGAGGCTGTTATCAAATTATCCACTTTTTCAGGTCCCCAGCCACGTTACCCAGGGATGCTCACTCATCAGGGAGCTAACAGAAAGATGTGTAAATTCACAGAAATTCCAGCTGTGGCTCCAGGAGGGGAGTGGTAACTTGGGAGGGGATGTCCTTATCCCTGCTGCAAAATGAGCTTATCCTTGGCCATGGGGCAGAGCAGCACAAGGGTGTCCTGAGGAGCAGGGTGGGATGGAGCAGGGATGAGCTGCTGGGAAGGGAGGCACAGCCTGAGCCACCCCTGTCCACCTGCAGGGTGGAGTGGAGCCTGGGGCAGCAGGGCTGAGCCGTGTGGGAATGTGCTTTAGAGCCAGCAGGAAGGGAGGATGAGGGACTCTGCCCTTTCTGCACTTTGGGGCACTTGAATCCTTCCTCTGTGAGGGGTCAGGAGCTGCAGAGGAGGGGAAAAGCAGCCCTAAAACACCCAACAGGAGGGATGATCGCTGTGTGTGCTGGGGCAGCATCCGTGGGGTAATCCCCACGAGTGCTGAGCTCCTGGGGGAGTGGGGCAGGGGGCTTAGAGACTCCTCAGCCACAGACTCCAGGATTTCTGGGGGTTCTGCAGGATGAGAAAACACCAGATTCTGAGAGTTTTTTAATACCTGTGAAGGTCAAAGAATTATGCAATGGCTTGGGTTGGAAATGGCCTTAAAGCTCAGCCTGTTCCAACGCCCTGCCATGGGCAGGGACACCTTCCACTACCCCAGGTTGCTCCAAGCCCCATCCAGCCTGGCCTGGAACACTTCCAGGAGTGGGAGAGGAGGAGGTTTGTTGTTTCTGTGGATAACTCCGAGGGCTGACTGTGATTCTCCCCCTCTTCCCTCCAGCACTTGCTGCTGACTCAGCTCCAAGAGTCTCGCTGATCCTTCACCCTTTCCTTTCACACACACCCCATTTCCCACCTTGTCTGTGTCATTACACCAGCCCCCACAATTCCCAGTGTGTATTCAGGGACCTCTGAGCAGGCTCAGGAGAAGGGATCTCATCCCACCCAAGGGCAGCTCACGTCTGCTGAGCACCAGCACAATGGGGACGCTCAGTATTCCAAACCCGCCTGACCAGAAGCTGCACCTCGGTTTTCTCACCTGATCTAAGTTTGTGAGGAGGTTTCAGAGCGAGGCAGGGTTGGGTGTGCATTCCACTCCCTGAAAATGGCTTGCTGTGGCCCCAACTTTCCTCATCTCCCTGGAGCACTGCAGATCCATCAGTGGGATGCACATTTTCCCAGGGTGGGTCTTTCTCCATACAGAGAATGCCACAGACACCTGCCATAAACCTTCTCCTGCTGCTCTCCTTTTGGTTTTCTTCTTCTCCCGCTCCTCTCCTGACCCTTGGAAGGGGTCAGGATGCAGCAGTGGGATCGGGCTGGCTCCTCCACACAGGCACCTCCCAGCAATTTGGTATTGCAGTCACAGCCCTGCTCCAGCTCTGAATTCTAGGAAGCAGATTTTGCCCAATAAAGGGATCGATCAGCCGCCCTGTGCATGTTCTCAGGGCTGTTAACAAAACCATCACATAAACACTTCTCCGAATCTCTGCTCAGATACTGCCCCCAAAAATCTCAGCTCCCAGTGCTCCATGGAGTGAGCACAGAGCCCTTTTGTGCTGCAGCTCTCTGCCCCTCTCACAGCCCCGCATTGGCTTTGCTTCCCCCAGAGCTGTGGGGAAACAGAGGTTTGGGGTTGGAGGAGAGCAGAGTTCCTGCTCCCTCATCAGGAATTCCTAAAGCAGAGAAAGAGCAGGGAATTTGGGAAATCAGAAGGTGAGTTTGCAATGGGCTGCAGGAAAATGAGGGTCTGGGTAGGGCTGTGCAGAGGTGGGGGGCAGGGTGGGAGCAGCCTGTTCCTCTGCTCCACGAGGGAGTGAGCAGAATTCCATGCCTGTCCTCCACGTGCCTGCCTCCAGAAAATGCAAACTGCTGCTTCTTCCCCACAGCAGATTCTCTGTACATGAATTATTTTGATAGTTTTTTTGATTGAAAAAGTATCTTAACGTAGAATAATTCCAGAAGAGAAAGCAAAGTCTGGTTTACATTGCAGGCTGCAGTAAAAAAGACGGATAGAGGATGTCACCAAAAAAAATCAAAAAGGGGGAAGCACTTCAAAAAAGCCAATAGTTTTTCATAAAATCTTTCATGTTCTACTAAAGGCCATTTTTCAACCAAATTATTCTTTGCCTTGTCCTAGTCTTGAAAAATGTTAAACAGCATCTCCCAAGGCCATGCTGGAGAGGCTGGAAGGAAAGGGCTGCATTTCACTGAGGGGGCTCCCAGCCCCATGGGCTGTGCCTGGGATCACTTCTGGGATATTTCATGCTGTCAGTTCTTCCCTTTAAGTTCAGTTTTGCCTCTGAATTTTTTGGTGCTACTCCTATTTTTATGTCTGTGTTGCTCCTACGAGGTGGGTGGTCATGCTGGGAAGATCTTGGGCTCAGTGGGGCTGGAGCCTCTCCAGAGGTTGGATTGACATGTTGGACTTTTCACAAGGCCATGGAGTGAGTGGACAAGGAGGAATGGCCTTAGGGTGAAGGAGATATGGGTTAGATGAGATATTGGGAAGGAATTCTTCCCTGTGAGGGTGGGCAGGCCCTGGCACAGGGTGCCCAGAGAAGCTGTGGCTGCCCCTGGATCCCTGGCAGTGTCCAAGGCCAGGCTGGACATTGGGGCTTGGAGCAGCCTGGCACAGTGGAAGGTGTCCCTGCCATGGCAGGGGTGGCAAGGATAGGCTTTAAGATCCCTCCAATCCAAACCATTCCATGGTTCTGTGGTTCACCCAGTCCAGGTGGTCAGACAGGCCCTGCACCCCTTCACAAGGACCATCCCACAGCCCCAGGTGTGGGTTTGGCCCCCTGAGCTGGGGGAAGGACAATCCCTGTAGGTGCTGTGAAGAGGAATAAGGGTGAGCAGAGCTCATCCCTGACTCTCCCAGCAGATTTGCTTCCAGGGGGGAGTTTGCAGGACAGGCACATCCATGGTCCCCCAGAGCTCCTGTCTGGGGGGTTGTGACAGGCTGGATGCAGCCATCAAACCCTTCTGGAGATTCCTCCAGCACAGAACCCCAGTGAGCCCTGGGGGAGAACTGCCTGGAGCTGCCCTGCTCTGTGTTCTGCACCCCTCTGCCCCATCCTGGGCTGCCTCTGCTCTCCCAGAATCTGGGATCCATGCTCCAGGAGCTCAGGGCGGGCGATGCTGCTGCATTTGCTGTCTCCAATTCCTGGCCTTCACCACTGCTGCCCATCAGAGGGGGCTGAGCTGTCTCGCCAGGCTTCTGAGAAATGGACTTTTGTGCATGGCCAGCTTGCTTCCACCTCCACCCCGAGCCAAGCACCGTGTGCTTTTCACTCTAACTATCCTGGGAGATCGGCACTGAAGCAGGGAATTGCTCCATTACAGAAACTGTGGCTGAAAATGAAGTTGTTTTTCTAATGGGCCAAAGATGTACATCAGAATGTTACCAAAAAAGCCCCGGCAATTGCAGTTTAAAATGACTTGGCAGGATCTATTTGCTTGCTATCACATTTGCTTGCTACCTGATTTATTGCCGGTGTGAGGTTTATTGCAGGAATGAAAGACTTGTAGCCAGAGGTCTGTGAGTTAATCCCTGCAGGCTCCTGGCCTGCCTTCAGCACCCACCCTGCTGCATCTGGGGGAGAAAGAAGGTAATATTTACCAGACTTTGAGAAAATATTGGGTTTGCAACTTCCCTGCTTGTTTCTTGGGCTCTTTGGGGGGGTGGACAGGGTCACTGTGAGTGGCTTTGGAGGGGAACTTTTGGAAGGAAACCATGGACATTGGGATGGAGTGACCCATGGGAAATTCACCTGGGGATTTCAGTGTGATTGCAGGGATTTCTCTCTTTTTCCTCAGCTTCCAAAACTTTGTGGCTCTGGTCTGGAGGCCAGACTGTCCCTCTGACACCAGCAGGGCTCTGCTAATGCTGTCCCTGGCTCTCCTTGTGCTTTCCATCAAGCTTGTGTCCATCCCTGGCAGCACATCACTCCTGGGAGCCACCCCACCAGGTCCCTCTGACCCCAGTGAGGTCACAGCTCTGTGGCTGTGTGCAGACCCCAAATTCCTCCAGGCTGGATCATCCTGGGGAGGAAGAAGCAGCATTCCTTTTGCAAAATATGGGTCCAATAATCACTAATCCCTGAGTGTAATTTAGCTGAGGGCCCTGCTGTCGCTCAGTGTGTCCCTTCAGGACCCTCCAGCGCTGGCATTTCTGGGAGAGGAGTCCTTCTCCTGTGCCACAGAACCAGCTCTTCCCCTTGCTCTTTCCTTGTCTCTGCAGTTCCTGCCCTCCCCACAGCTCCTCGCTCTCCTGCTGTGCTCAGTGACTTTTCGTGCAGCAGCTTTGCAGCAGTGAACTCCAGCTAAGGACACCTTCAAGCAGGTGCTGAGAACTCCCACTTGTGCCTGCTCTTCCCTTTGGACAGCCATGTCTTTCCTGTGCTTTCATGGGAATACAGCCCAAGCAACCCCAGGGCTCAGCACTCCTGTGATGTGTTCACCAGTGCCTTTCTCACTGACAGAGACTCCTCCTTTCAGTGAGATAATGTCCCCTGTGCCATCAGAAATAACCATTGGACAAACACATCCCAGTCCTGCAGTCTCCTGCTGTACCAGTGGGAAAGCAAAC
Organism: Vireo altiloquus; assembly: GCA_013396875.1. Lineage (NCBI taxonomy): Eukaryota > Metazoa > Chordata > Aves > Passeriformes > Vireonidae > Vireo > Vireo altiloquus. The sequence goes on along the minus strand of VZRF01012989.1, from coordinate 46,775 downwards.
CAGTGAGAGATCCCAAGTCAGAAGTACAATTTAATAGGAAAATTAAAATAAATGCAGCAGTGCAGGAGCACTGGCAGAGCAGGACACAGCCTGACACCCTGTCGGGCAGGGTGCTGCTCACAGCCCCATTCAATGGTGGCTGCAGCCCTGCTGGAGTGATGGATGTGCTTCTGTTGGAGCTGTGATCCTGGAGAAGGCTCTGGTGCCCCTCAGAAGATCCAGTGGTGGTTATGGAGCTCTTGTCCTCTGGGAATGCAGTAGGTCAGGGCTGCCTGTGGTGTTCCAAAGCTCAGCTTCTATCCAGGGGGCAATGCTGGGTTCCTCCCCCTGGGCAGAGCATCTCCCAGTGGGATGATGGAATTTTATCAGCCACGCAGTGAGGCTTGGTGGGCCATGCACAGAAAGATCTCCTCTGGGAGGGAGTTATCAGGGATGTGCCATGGAAGAGATAAAGAGCCCTGCCCCACCTGGTTTAACAGCTGGGGGTAGAACACAGACTTTTGGTTACATCTTCCATTGTAACCTGAGACACTTCTCATTCCTGGCGCTTTGCAGGGACTGTGGGACACAGGAAGCACAGACAGCAAAAACATCTCTGCAGCCCACACAGAGGGTGAGATGTACTCAGTGCTCTTTGCTTCAGGGAATTCTGTCTTTTCAGAGACACTCCTGAGATTCCTGGAAGATGTTTTATAGCCTGGTGGGAATGTAGAGAGAGAAATATCCCTGGATCTGATGGGAGTAGTGGTCAGTGCCGTGATTGTCTGGGATTGCTGTACCCTGGTGGCTCTTTCCAAGCTTGTCAATCCCTGTCTCCATGGGCTCAGTCTTTATATTTGTGCTTCTCTGCTTTCTTTACATTATTCAGAGCTAAGTGCAGTGACAGCAGGGTCCTGTCACAGTAAAGCTGCAGTCATTTTAACTGTGATTGACAACGATCACTGTCACACAAACACAAAGTCACACAAACATGAAGGCTGGAGAACATTGTTTCTCTCCTAGACATCACCCACTTGCCCTAAGCCAGAGTTATCTATGAACCATCTCTCTGTTTCAAACAAATTCTTCTTATATATTCATCAAATTGCTTTCCAAGTTGCTGAGGTGTGTGATGGGCTCAGCAAAATCAAATGTTTTGTGGTGTCATTTTATCAAAGACCCCAAACTGTGACAAGAGAAAGTTTTTAGGGCGTTTTCCCCACCAAAATGGTTCAGTCTGGGCTTTGGCAAAGACTCAGGTCAAGCCTGAGCATGAGGTGATGCTTTGGCTTCATCAGGTTTGTTTGTTTTCCCACCAAATAAATCTGAGGGGCTTTCTAGAGAATAAAGGGCAGCAGCAAGCTGGAATTGAAGGAATAAGTAGCCAGGCACCAGATCAATCCCCAGGCAGGCTCAACATGCAGCCTGAACTCCAAGGGAAGCAGCAGGATGTGTGTCAGATTGCAGGGCTGTGTTAGTGAGCACACTGCTGGATTCCATTTCGTGGGATTTGAACAAAATGGGAAGATTTAAGGAAGTCTCAGTGCCTGTGTTTGGGGGAGACTGGGTGATTCAAATCCATTTCACTTGAGCAGAACTTTCTGTTGCCACTTCCCTTCTCTGATGTGCTTAGAATCGATTTCTTGTGCAGCAAAGAGTGTGTGGAAACAGAAGCCAGCCCAAATGCTGTCTGCAGAGTTTGACCTAGATTTTCCAAGGGATTTGGCTATGCACAAGCATTCACTAAATCTAAATTCAACCACCTGTCTCCTTGTGCTGGTAAACCAAAAAGTACTGATGCAAATGGACAAAGACTTTTTTTTCCCCACACAACTCCTGATCAGTCCGTGGCAGTGCAGGGAGCACACTTGCAAATTGAACATGCAGCCAAACGTGGTTTTTTTCACAGCTAAACTCCCTTGAACAGTATTAATCCTGCACACTAATTAGTCAGAGATCAGAATCTGATCCCAGGAAATATGCTCACTCAGCCAAAAATAGGAAGATGGTTGCAGATATCCATATGCATACATTCCTGTTCTGCATGTGCAGTGAGCTCTAAATGCGCAGATTTCAGAACAGCCTCGACATGAGAACTTTTTAATTAGGCTGGTGGCCTTACAGAACATTTCCTGTCGGGATAAAGTGCTAAGTAGGGAAAAAGAACTATCTGGAGAACAAAATGCACTTTTGCAGAAACGCTGAGAAGTCTGCAGGCAGCAGATCAGCAGTGCAAAGATCCCTGGTGTGCAAAGGCTCCCCGAGCTGACAGGGACGTGCAGCCGAGTGGGAGGATGTCACTGCAGCTCCCAGGCACTGTCACAGCTCTGAGCCACGGGCTGGACAGGCTCTGGCTTGGCTCCTGCTGAGAGATCCAGGCTGCAGATCCTCGTGGTGTGTTCCTCGTGGGGATCCCTCTGCCTGAAGAGCCCAACAGGAGATGGGGTGGTGAGTGATGGGATCTGATGGGGAACAGGGAGCACATTTCCACAGCAGGAGCTCCTTCAAAGGGCTCCAATTCCCAGCATTTAGAGACTTTTGGCAGAAGCTCTGTCACAGCTGCCCTGTCAGGGCTCTCCTGAGCGAAGGGAATGCTCCTTGGGGATGGATGTTGTATCCCTCACTGTTGTCAACCTGCATTGCTGGACTCAGCCTCTTCTGGAGCTTTCCAAACCTTTCAGGAGCCATTATTTCACCCTCAGAGAAGTTTTGCCTCCAGTGGTCGAGCAAACTTTAATTATTCCAGAATAACAACTAGAGCAACAAAACCTTGTGTTGGAGTGGGAGCTTCCCTCAGCTCCAGCTGGGATTGTGAGACCCTTTGAGCCCCTTGGCTGCTCCTGGTGGTCACCAGGGCTTGTAGGAGGCAGCTGCAGCTGAGTTTACCCATGCAGGGAGCAGGTTTTGCCACTTTGCTTTTGAGTGTTGTGCTCAGAGGAGCCACCTCACCTGGTTCCCTGCCACCCTCCCCTGGCTGCTGCCGGGCATCCTCTGCTCGGGCTTCAAACATTCATTAGGGACATAATTAACATTCTCACAGTTTTGAAAGAGTAGGAACGGGGAAAATTAATTCCATGAGAAGCACAAACCGGGGCTGCGAGCGCTTCTTCTGACCTGAGGGGTCTCAGACATGAGTCTGGTGCTCTTATTATGTCACACCTTATACAAATAAGGGATAAAATAGCAGCTCCGTGAGCGAGGAGACGTTCAGGAGACAGAGGAGTAGAAACACGAGTTAGAACTTCTGACAGCAGAATGCTGCAGTAGAAGGTTATTTTAGAACTTGCTGCCTCAAGGGAGTTTGCACTTTCCTGCCTCGCAGTCAGCCAAAGATGTTGATGCCAATTTAGTAGGAATTAAATGTATTCTCTGAACTTTAGGCATTTTTCGTAAGTTGCCCTAAGTAAGATCCCCTTTTTTTCCCCCCTCTTCCACTTTCTCTGGGTGCATGGCTTTTGATCCAGCCTAAAAAGCAGAAGGTTCAAATCAGCCTTACGAACAGAGCTGTCACTCAGCTCTCTCCTTGGCAAAAGCTGTATTAATATCTTCTGAAGTATCTCAGCCAGTGATCAAAATCTCGCCTGCATTGCCATGGTAATGCAAAGGAAACTGAATTCCAGTATGACAACATCCCTGCTCTCTTCCCCCAGCCATTATCCCTGACGTGGGACAAGCAGGCAGCACTGACAGCAGTCAGGTGTTGGAACCTGTTGGAATGGAGCAGGAGAGGGAACTTGGCTCTCCTGAGGAATGCTGGAGGTGCTTCCCCTCCCTTATCCTCCATGTATTTGCTTTGTTTCCTGTTACTTGGTGATTTTCAGAGCCCTCAGCTCTTGGCCATGCTTTTACATGCCTTTTTTTCATTTTGTTTTTTTATTTTCTCCCCGCTTGCATCTTGGATTTCACTGAGCAATAAGGAGCTCGTGGCTGTGGGGGTTGGAGAGACAACACAGCAAGGCTGGAACAGTGTCCAGCCTTCGTCTTGTGCTCCCTCTGCTCCCACTCAGCAGTCTGTGCCCTCTATCCCTCCACATTATCCCAAGGAACTCTTTCCTGTCTCCTCCCCTGCCCTGGTTAATGATCATTGCTTTCCCAGAATCACATTTGAAATTCATAATTAAAAGATTCAAATGGCAAACCACTTTAAGGTCAACACCATGGCTTTCCAGACACCTTAAACTTTTGTAACTAATTTGTTGGAGTTTATTTCTAGAAAGTCTTCACCTGCCCAACTCAAACACCTCTACAGGTATTGCCAACCATCTGAAAAGCTGGAGCCCAGCATTTTTAAAAGCCCTTGCAGAGGTAGATGGTCAATACAGGAACCATTCAATCCTTTTACCCTCCAAGACAGCAGCCAAGATGCTGGAGTCAGCACAAAGAACCAAATCACCTCCTGCCTTGGTCTTGTGGGTGATCTCCAGCCAAAGGGGGCTGCATGTTCTCAGCCACGTTGGGCTCAATAATCCAATTTTCCACTGACGTTTAAGATTTTTTTTTTCCTTTGTGCCTTAAAGCACTTGTAAAAACACATTCTGATTGATGCCTTGAAGTGGCTACCTGAAAACAGAAGCTAGACAAGAATAATAGAATGTTTGAGACAAATTCAGAGGAAAAGATCCTCTGATAGAAAGCAGGTTGTAGTCACCCCTTCCCCACCAGGTTTGGGAAAAAATATTTCTTCGGAGGAAAGTGAAGGGGAAAAAAACAATTTATTTAACAAACACACAGGAAAAGAATAATAATGCTAAATAATAAAATTTTTCGCTGTGGAGAGAAACCTGGAAGAGTTTTAAAGACTTTCTGGGTGTGGTGTCTCTCCTCCCCAGGGTCAGCGTGGGGGACCTCCCTGCAGGCCTGGGGAAGGTCTCTCTATATTCTGCTGTTCTGAACAAGTCCAGAAAAGAAGAAGCAGAAGAAGACAAAGTCCCAGGGAAACACAGGAGTTTACCTCTCTGTCTCTCTGTGGAGAAACAGAGCTGAGAGCTGGCTGGAAAGCAAGGAAGGAGCTTCCTCCCCTCTCTGCAGCAGCAGCTCTCACTCCCCACAGCAGAACAACAACAGAGAGGAGCAGTGACCTTGAAACACAGAACTGCTTTGAAAAAGTTCCTCTGCTGTTTTTTTTCTTTCTCTCCCCTCTCAGGCTCAGTTTAAAGGCACAGAAAGGCACAAAATTCATTTTCTGGGCATAGAGCAGGCGATGTGGGATACACCATAAAGTCACTCCAAGACAAAGAATAAAAGCAGGTATTTATTGGAAGGGCCTTCAAAGGTACACCCTGGGCAGTCAAAAGCCTCTGAGGGGCTCTACCCAAGATGGACCTTGGGTCACAAATTCTTCACACATATTTTATAAGTTTGGTCCATTTGCATATCAGGGTTAATTCTCCAATTTCAACCCCAGTTAATGATGTAATTACCCCAAGTTTGCCCCTCCTCTCAGGGCTTTAGTTCACAAATTTTGGGCCCTGGGACAATCAAGGTGTCCTTGGAGAGCAAACCCAGAGAGGTTTGTTATGTCTAACCAGCAGGAGAGAACAGCAGCTCACAGGCCACACAAAACTTCAGAGTTACACACTGGGCAGTACAGGATTTAAAAAATATAAAAGATAAAAGCTAAGGCATCATGATGCCCACACTTGTTCACTAAGTCAATGTCCCAAGCCAAGTTCTAATGGGAAATTTGACCAGAAATGCTCTAAAGTGAAGATATGTTCCATTCCAGGGTTTCCTTTCAGCTCTCTATTTGTACTCACAATCAAGGAGTACAATCAAGGTGTTCGTAGCAGCTTTCCTTGCAGAGTCAGTGTGTGCATGACTTTCCTATGATACTTTCAAAAATGAAGTTGATTCCTTTTATTTGGAAGAAAATCCAACATGAAATAGAGACAAACAGAAAGATCCTGACCAGTTCTACCCCATACCTCTGCTTTCAGAGTAAATGACAGAGAAGAAACAGCACGTTAAAAAAAAAAAATAAATAAATTGAAAGTGCTCAGACCAAGTCTGAATTCTGGGGCTGTGTTTTCCCAATAATGGAGACGTGTGGTGCTTTCAACCCTGTCTCCAACTGAAATCCTTTCAGACTCCTGCATAACCTCTTGTCCCCTTTGATAACCCAAATGTTGTCGCCGCTTTTCAGAACCATCACTCCTGAGATGTCTCTCTGGGAAGGCCACACGGCCCAAATAACAGGAGCTGCACGTGAGGGAAATCCATTGTCAGGGAGATGCTCTGGAATAGGATACAGAGGAGAGTATTGCAGAGATGTCACAATTCATCCTCCTGAAAATGCATTCCCTGGGAGCTGCACAAAGACAGACCAGAGAAAGAGAGGCATTTGTATGGCAGCAGCACCCCAGAGCCTCGACAGGAATTCAGGAGGAGCTTTGTATGCCGGGGGAAAAAGTTGCTTTCCCAATTCTTTTTATCCTCTCAGTGCAGAAACCGCCCAGGGCAGAGCTGCTGCTCCTGAGCTACAACCAGTGACTCCTGCAGACTGTGCCTATCCCTCAGGGCTACCCCACAGAGCTGCAGCCCCTCCTGGGACACCTGCCCCCCAAAACAGGACACCACAACCCCCTTGTCCCAGCTCTCAGGCTTCTCAGAAGGGAATTATCTCGTGCACAGCTGGCCTGGGAGTTTCCCCAGCCCCAGCTCAGGCAGATCCTGGCCTGAAAGTGGTTTGGGAGTACAGTGTGTTCCAGCCTTGTCCTCGTGTCCTTCCTCTGGTGATGGCCATGGATGGAGTCACCAGAGGAACCTTTGGCCACTCACAGCAGTTCTGATCTCCTTGCAAAGCCTGCCCAGGACCTGCCTGTTGCTACCTTTCCTAACAAGTTGATCTGGAGTCCAGAGGCAAATCTTGGCTCAAGTCACCCTGCCATGAACCCAGATTAATGCCACCATCCCCACTCAGTGAATCTCAGCCCTCATCACCAGACTGTCATTAGCTAATTGCTCTTAGGCCTCCTACTCCACTCCTGGCAGGGCTGTTTTTCTGTCTCACAACAGATTGTGGAACCTAAAGCAGGAAAGGTAAGTGACTTGTCTGAGGTCCCCCAGGCAGTTTAGTCTGTTCCTATCTCCAGCTGTGTGACCTCGAGCTGCCTCCCCACCCCACTTCTTTGATTTCACACTTTTTGCAAGCCCCATGAAATAATCCTTTCAAAGAAGTGCATTCAGAGAAGAAAAGGGTAAAAGTTTACCATTTTTATCATGGAGTGAAGCCTGTAAATAACCCTGATCTGGAGTGGAACATGGTGAGCTTCCTCTGAAAATGCAGAGTCCTTGGCCATAAACCTGACTGTGGCAGCAGGTCCTGCTCAGCAATAAGGACCATGAGTGTGTATAAGCACAGGTAGCTCTAGAGGTGATAATTACACACCAATTAATCACTGCCCAGGAACCTGAGAGCACCCACAGCTCTCTCCTCAGCTCCTGAAAAGATGCTGGATATCCCATTAGAGAGGAGGTTGAGTTAACATCTGGTACCCTGCTGTGTCTTAGGCACAATTCAACCACAAGTAAACCACAAGTAAACGGATGAAGAACAAAGATGCCTTTTCTTGCCAAAAATATAGCTGAATTATTGGCTAAATATTTACTTGTCTGAAGATGTGAGCAGCTCATGCCAATGCAAGCCATGATGCCTCCTTGATTTTACTCTCAGCAAAACCACATGGAAGCTGTTAATTGATTAAACTTCCATTGTGCTTTGCTTGGATACTTGTGGGCAAACAAAGCCCTTTCTACTCCTCCAGTCCATCTGCCTGGTTCGTTAAAGGGTGGTTTATGCGAGGTTTGTGAAGCTGGACCACACCGTGCCCAGATCTGGCTTCTCAGCCTCTCCTCAAATCACAGAATCCCAGAATGGTTTGGGTGGGAAGGACCTTAAACCCAATCCAGTTCTACCCCCTGCCATGTGCAGGGACACCTTCCCCTATCCCAGGCTGCTCCAAGCTCTGTCCAGCCTGGCCTTGGACACTGCCAGGGATCCAGGGGCAGCCACAGCTGCTCTGGGCACCCTGTGCCAGGGGCTCACCACTCTTACAGTGAAGGATTTCATCCCAATATCCAACTAACTCTGCCCCCTGGCAGTGGGAAGCCATTCCCCCTTGTCCTGTCACTCCATCCTTCGTCCAAAGTCCCTCTCCAGCTCTTTTGGGGTCCCTTTAAGCACTGAAAGGAGCTCTGAGCTCTCCCTGGGCCCTTCTCCTCATGGACACCCCCATCTCTCCCAGCACCCTGGAGAGATGATCCAGATCCCTGATCACCACAAACAGGAACATCCCCACCACTCCTTCCCTGCAGGCCCATTGCAGAGCAGCCTCCTGGCCCTGCCTCTGCCCACCTCCCCCTTGGCTCTGAACTGCAAACAGTGGCTTCTCCTCAGCCCCCCGCACATCCCAAGGCTCTCCCTCCTCCCCTGCAGCCTCCATGGGGTGTCTGTGACACGTGGCTTGGCAGAGCTGGTGACTGAGCGAGGTTTGAAATGAAATCTGTTCTATAGAGTGGAATTCCCAAGGCTCCTCTGACCGAAGGAGACAATTCCAATACAACCTCATTAAAGCCTAATGTGTGTTCCAGGCAGCCACAAACATCCCGGCAGCTCCCGCGTGCCGCCGGGGAGAAGCGGATGGAGCGCTATAAAAGCTTTATGAATGACAAACTTGCCAAATTGCTGTTTAAACAAGGAAGCAAATGGGAAGACCATCTGCATCAGATTGAAACTGCTCATAATCCTGTCACTTGTGCCAGCGTGGTGTGTTTAAGCTCTTGAGTTTTGGCACGTGCCCAAGAGACACAGAAATTTGTAGGTTTTGCCACAATGTTCCTCGCTCCCAGACAGGATCTGAGCCTCCTTTGCCATTTCTGTGGATTTCTGATGGAACAGGCAGCTCTCCTCCTTCCTTCAGCCCAGAGGGAGCCCCTGCTGTGCTTTGGGCTCTGCAGGCTGGGGAGCCACACTGAGAACCCCCAGACTCAGTCACTACTCAGTGTCTCCCACCTACTGATCCACAGCAGGGACCATCCCATGCTCCTGCCCTGCCTCATGTCCTGTACCACACACCTCACACCTCACCTGCTCCCCCTGAAAGGAGTGGGAGGGATCTGTCTTTACAAACAAACTGCGGGTGTGCTGATAGGTAAAGATAGATACTGAGAGATGAAAGAAGCAATGGGAAGAACCATAAATTCCATAGAAAAGGAAAAGGGAGGGGGTACACATTATAAGGAGATCTGTGTGAGGCGATTTGGGAAGTCTGTACCTCCCAAGTACCTCAGCCAAGGGGGAAAGAGAGAGGGAAATGAGGAAATTAAGATAAAAAGGAGGCTGCATCCTCTAACAATTTGAGACACCCCAGGGGAATGCCCCATGGCCTCTCCCTTTATTAGAATAAAGTAACAGGACTCCTCTGTCTCCTTTTTGGACATAAACCTCTGGTGTTCATGGATTAATTTTCCTGACACCCCTCAGCAAACCTCCACCAGGCCAGCAGCATTGCTGTCCTGGCTGTAAAGACAAGAAAATGAGACACTAAAATGAATGTGTGAAGTTAGGAGATGAGCCTGATCCCATCTTTCCCGTTGCTGGACTAGAGCGACCTTCCATGCCCTGCCCCTCCATCCCAGGGCTTCACACCATCCACGGGCTCCTTTCTGCTCCTGGCAATGAGGACAAACGTGAAAGAGATCGGAGGGAAAGGCAAACCACTGCCCCCTCTGCTCATGTAGATCTTTATCTCTTCACACGGAGCTTTGAAAGACAACTAAAACAAGTTACTGATAATTAGCTCCAAAGACACACAAGCAATTGTGCTTTATCACAAGTACAAGCTCTTTGATAATAGGCCAGGCTTTGTGCCATGAATTGCTAATTGATCCTTTCTTAGCAAAATGTTTTGCCTAATTAAAGGGTGTGCTGATTTATAAACACCTCCCTAAATATTATTCACTTTTGCATCTGCTGAAAAGAGCTCAGGCTGTTCCTGCACTCCAGCATTCCCTTTCAAATTATTCCATTCTACCCAGCCACGCTCTTTCAATACTGATTGTGACAGATTGAGGAATTATTAAATCATAAATACCAAGAGGAAAAGCCAGTGATACACTTCATGGGAACTGTTCTCACAGCCCCCAAATATTTCAAAGAAAGACAAAAGCAGAATGAGATGGGGAGGCAAAACTGAAGCTCGTTGCCCAGCTCTCTTCTCCCTCGTGCTGAAGTAAATCATGACCCAGAGCTCAGCCAGGTGCAAAAGCAGAGGAAGGATCTGTCTCATTTTTCAGCAAGATTGCTGAGACTCAACTCAGTTCACACCTGACTCTGCTGCCTGTCATGGTGTTTGCAAGGAGGGCTCACCAACACATTCAGTCTTGGTCCCTGCACAGTCCAGGACGTGCTTTTTCACCTTTTTTCCCGCTCCGTAGTTGCTGTCGAGGCTTTTTCTCCTGCAGTTGCCCTGTCTGTGCTGTGCTGCAGGAATGGAATCCATAGGTGGTGTTCCACAGGACCTGTCTGTGCCCAGAGTCCTGGTGGCTTTGAGCTGGGGCTGGTGGCAGCAGGAGCCTGGTCAGGAGGCTGTCGCCCAGCTCGGAGTGTCTGGAATGCCTGAGAGAACACACATGGAGGAGGGGGAAGTAGAGAGATGGGCCCTGCAAGGGATCTGGGGCCAGGCAGCTGGCACAGAGGGGTGGGCAATTCGGTGGGACATGGGGAAGAGGAAGGTTTGGCATGAGAGGGGAGCTGCAGTTGGCAAGTTTGATCCAGAGGGTCTTTGGACACAGTAGGGTTTGGGGGAGCTGGGCTGTGCGTGGGAGGCCAGGCAAGGAAAGGGGCAAAGCTGACCCACACCAGGATGGCCAGAGGGTCTGGCTCCAAGGTGGATCAGTTCCAGCACCTCGGGAGGTGCTCAGCTGAACACGGGGTGATAATGGGAACAGTTTGCTTTTCCTGGATCCTGCTGCAGGGTGAGCCACGGGATTTTTTTGGTGCAGCATCACCCTGTGCCTGCCCCGTTCTGGAGAGCTGCCCTGGCAGGGGCCACCAGCAGGGACAGGACAGTGGCTCGGTGCCCCTCTGGTGTGGCACAGTCCCACAGAGGACAAGGCTTGGCTGTGCTCCCACCAGCCGTGAGAGGGGCTGGAAGCCCTCAGGGAGCTGTGCCCGGGGCCGGCAGCAATGCCAGAAGATCCCTGCTGCCTCCTCTCCCTCCCTCCCACTCCGATGGGTCACCCTGCTCTACTCCAGCCCCTCAGCTCCAGGGATGAGCCACCCCCTTGCACACCCTGCCCTCCCCATTTCCACCTGCCAGCCATAGCACAGAGTTTCTGTTTACTCAGGGCAAGTCGGTGATTTACTTTCCACCCTGTTTCACTTCCATTTCGAGCTGGATTACTGCCTGCTGCATAAATCCAGCCCGAGTACCTGAGGAGCATCTGATGAAGCGCTGCCCTCTGGAATGCAGAGGTTATCGCTGTCAGCAGCTAGAAGTCTGCCAGCATTCAAATGGAAATTAATTGTCACCCAGTGATCGCTAATCAGCCCAAACACCTCCTTCTCCTTCGTGTTTTCCCACCTCCTCCTCTTTACTGATGTGTCGTGTGGCACATGCTAGTGACAAGCCTTCACTTTCAGTGGTGGGAAAGAGTCAAACCCTCACAAACATTGATAGGAAAGGGATTTGGCCTGAGGTTCTGGTGCAGGCTGGGGGTTCAGTGATGAAGTGGTTGGAGAGAGTCAGTTGTGAATCCTCCCAAGCCCCTCCATGAGCTTAAACAGGGAGCAGATGAACCGGGCTGGCTGTCCCAGCTCTGGCATGACACCAGGTGAGATGTGGCTCTTCTGTGCGAGGCTTCTTTTGGGACTCTGAGTTTGACCAAAGACATCAAATGAAGTGAGGCACGTGGTCAGTAAGCAGAAGTGACTGCAGAGGAGAGGAAAGGCCCACTTGTGTGCTGGGAAGTTGGGCTGCTGGGCTGCCGGTGGGCAAGAGCAAGATTTACACCCAGCAGGAACATCCAGCTCCCACGGTGAGCCTGTCTTGCTAATCAGCTCTAAACTCCACTCTTACCCAAACCCGGGCTCTCCTCAGCACTCAGCACGCCGTTTGTTTGCTCTAGAGCATCTCTTTTCAATGGATTTCCACCCCTGCCTGGGAATTTCGTCCCGTGGAGCAGACCCTGCCTCCCCGGGTGAAGCTGCTCCTCCATCCATCACCCCGGCTGGCAGGAAGGTGTGCCGTGCTTCCAGGCTGGATGCTGCTTGCCTGCAGAGACATTAAGTATGCTGAGCACTGGAGAACACACTCTTCTCTGCATATATTTGCAGCTTGATAATGTGACTCTGGCTGCTTCTCATCCTTAGCCTCTGATCCCTGGCTGGGGCAGATCAGGATTGTTCTGCTCCAACCAGGGCAGGCATGGATCTGGTCCCTTATGAACTGCAGGATGCAGTTGTTGTGACTGAAATACCTGGTGTTTTTTTTTAAATAAGGAGAATAAAAGGTTAAGCTGCCACAGAGATTCGTATTAATCTGTTTCAATTACAATATGCGCAACACTTTTGAAAAAGGATTTGAGGCTTCTCCCACACAGACTTAGATGTGCCCACATGAAATATCAATGTTTTAGGGTAGGATTTGCAAAAGCACCTCGAGGAAATGAGGCACCCACTTCTTATTGACTCTCATTGACTTCCCTGATTGCTTTTGAAAAATCCCATCCTTAATTATGGTTATTATGCCATAAGAAATGGTCTCCCTCATTACCACGAGAATGTCCTAGATACTGACAGTGCTCGCAGCTGTCTAAAAATAAAATGAAATAAAATAAAATAAAATAATAATATAAACCAAAACACTGAGGCTGCAAAGTGGACAAGTGCTCAGAGTGTTACTGGTGATGCCAGTCAGGCAAAGTTTTTGAAAAGATCTTTAAACCAGTCCCTTGAATGCTGCACCTGGACTGGGAAGTGCAGCCCAGGAGGTCTCAGCTGCACACCCCATGTCCAAGCACCCCTCTTTTCCCAAGGACCCCCTGTCTGAGAGATGATTCAGGAGCCAAGGCACAATGCAGGGACTTGCTTGGCTACCAACCAGTGGTCAGAGGGCTCCAGGAGAGGTTTGGGTTCCCTCTGGTGTTTTTTGAGGGTCAGGCTCAGTCTGACCAAGCACCCAAAGCCGTTCATGCTGTTCCCAAAGCTGTTCATTCTTCTTGCCTGTCTGACTGCACTCCTGACCCTGCTCAGGTGCCAGCAGCAAGCCAGAGGGAAGCAGCATTCCCAGAATGGGCTGTGCCTGCAGGAATGCTCTGGGAAGAGCCCAGGATGGTCTTCAGAAGGTTTGGGAGGCAGGAAGGTGTCAGGAGGCAGCATGGGGCTGTCTGTTCTTGGCACTATAACCTGTTCCTGTAGCTCCCTTTTCACCCCTGAAACATTTCCCTTGTTAACCCAAAGTTTTTCACCTCCAGCTTGGCCCCCTCAGGCTCTCCAGGACCCTCCAGCACAACTCCTTATCCTGAGGGTAATCTGGGATCTTTTGGACAAGATCCCGAGCTATCTCCACGTGCTCCAGAGAAGCCACATGGGCACAGCCATGCTCAGATGTTCTCCTGCACTGAATGGGGATTACAGGGCATTTCCTTGGAGAAACTCACAGGGAAATCCCCAAAACATGGATCTCGGCCTTTTTCACCCCAAAATCCTTATAGAACCACCCTTCTCATTTTCACTCGTGTTCAGCAGAGCCTGTTGCTGGCTATACAGGCAGAGTGAGCAAATTCGAGCTGATCTGGAAGTGACTCTTCCTCCTGCAAAGCTTGGCTTTTGCAGCACCAACCATGGGAGAAAAAGCTGCAGAGCCAGTTGGGGACAGGAAAAATAAAATAGATATCAGCTTTCAGAATCCTTTCTCCTTCACAGCAGGGTTTAGGAGGCAACCAGGCTGTAAGTACAACTCTGCTTATTTTTGCTTTCAAACAGCGCCAAACCTTTAACTATTGATTGCAAGTGAAGGTTCATTAGGGAGGGGAAGGAAGAAGTGGGTTTAGGGAGAAAGGCAGAAATCCCAGTTCATCTGCTTGGGGGCCTCTGCGGATTAACAGAATTAATTCGTCTTGTGGGGGGCATTAATTGAAGAATGTGCTGAGGTTAAGGACAAGGTCAGCTCTTCCCGGGGTGATGTGTCCTCCATAATTCACTCACCAGCCCATCAGGACAATCTGGGCAGAGCAATCCTGAGGGATGGACATGCTGCTCCCGGGATCCCAGGGAACACAGCCTTGCATTATGGATAACGTCAAGTGGAAGTTGTAGGAAGGTACCTGGCAGATGTTTTATCAGATGAGACATCCAGCACTACCTCGTCTTTCTCTAGGATCTGCAGTTCTGGATCAGGTCTGGATGACACAGAGGGGCAGTTCTGAGCCAGCTCAGGGTGTCTGCTCCCTCTGCTACCCGGCACACCCAGCCCTGTGGCAGGCAGCTGCTCATCCCACCCCTCACCCCAAGAGGAGCCCAGCGGTACCAAACAGCTCAGGAATTGTTTCCAGGCTGTGTTATTCCACCAGAATGACCCAGGCAGGGTTGGGAGCTGCAGCAGAACATGCTGGGAAGAAAGACTTGGCTGGGGTTGGTTTGCTGGGGGGAGGATGGAGAGGGCAGGCTGTGACTGCAGGTGCTGTGGCAGTGGGGACAGCAGGGCTGGAGGCTCCAGCACCTCCCCAGCACCTGGGCTTTTCCCTGCAGCCTGTCCCACCTGTCTCAGGTGTGCCCTGCCATAGCCAGGCCAGGGCAGGTGTCCCACAGAGCAGAGGGACAGATCAGGGTGGGGGAGAGGTGAAAAAGGCAGCTGAGGGGGACTGGGGTGAGGCTCTGTGCTTGCAGAGGACAAATGCGGAGCAGGGGTGGCTGTGAATGTCTGGCTGAGCAGCTGCCCCTGCTGTCCCTCTGGAACTCGGGACCCTGCAGCTCCTCCTCTGCTCACACAGAGCTGGCCCAGCTCGGGCGTGGAGGATTTGACCTGCTGAGGGTTATTTGTTCGCTGGGCAGGAAGAATCTGCCTCCTGCTGCTGCCAGCAGCTCCTTCTGCACAGTGTACTCAGGGATGGCAGCCAGGGAGGGTTAATGGTGACCATTGAACCCTGCCAGACCCCTCCAGACACCCCTACAACACCTCAGGCACACACTGGGTCTGATTCCATGCATTGCTCATCACCTGCTGCTCCTCAGCAACATTTATACCACAGGCACAAGGTTTTAAACACCAGGATTATTTTACTGTGAGATCAACCAAATATTAGGGTGACGGCTCAATAGGGAGAGACTTTAAAATAAGACTCACATAAAACAGACCCACTTGATCTTTTTTCAGCTCAATTTGGGGTCTGAAATCTCCAAAGGTTCATTTTAACCTAAGTTTCTCTGCAAGCTACAAAAGCCAGAGCCCAGCATGGCAGGGAGGCAGAACAGGGCAGAGAGACATCCCACAGCTGTGCCCTAGGACTCGTTCATCTCTGGAGCTGCCCCGGGGGCAGAAGGGGACAGGGATTTTTTTCCCAGGTTCTTTAAGGCAGAGAGGGCTTAAACCCCTGGTACTGCTGTTGGTCATTCCCTTCCCGAGCCCCCAGGGCAGATATCCAGCGAATGCACCCAGCCCTGCTCCATTAACGAGCCCTGAGAAGATCAAAGCTGGTGTTTTGCACTCCTTAAAAGCTTAAGAGAAATGAAAACCTACTCAAGAAACTGTGTGAGGCCCCTTTTACTGCAGGTGGAAAGCCAGGCTCAGATATGAGATTTTGTGCCAGGCTTAAATGTCTCTTTGTGCCCATGTTTCACCTCCCTTCCTTGGATGCATGATGACAGAATTACACTCCAGACAGTGCTCTTCTGAAGCAGCACAGACAATATTTGTTTGAATTCACTTCTTTTGTTTGATTTTTTTTTTCTTGCTTGTTTGCTATTTCAGCTCTTGTTACCTACCCACTGTTTAGATTAGTGCTGTCTCCGGGTTTCTGAGTGGCAGAATGGAGTGTTTGGGTTGTCAGGGGATCCATCCCACCTTCCAAATGATACAGGAGATGGGCTGAGAACAGTCACAGGCAGGGTGTGAGGTGGGATGAGTGCTCAGAGAGGCTCCAGGGCACCCCAAAAGCCTTGTCTCAGCTATTTTCACTGTCACAGGTGTTGAAGATGCTGGAGAACACCTGGCTAGCAGCTGTACAGCAGCCATGGGCAGCAGGAAGCCACACCTGACCCACGTGGGAACTGCAAAGTGCTGATGTTGTACCAGCACTGTCTTTCACACTTCTCCACCTGACCTGGAAAAACCTCGGCAAAGTCTTCCAGGTCTCCTGTTCAGCCAGGAGCTGACTGAACTTGTAAAATTCTTGCAGCACGTCTGTCAGTGTTCCCTCAGCCCTGACAGCTGGCTGGGACCTTTGGGAGAGCTGCCTGGTGTCTGGGCTGGCCTCGGTGACAGAGATGAGAGAAGAGTCCCAGCAGCACTGCTGCCATCCGCCCATGACCTCTGTGTTTCATGTCTTACCCTGAGGGCATCAAAGATTTGTTCTCAGCCTCTCCTGGAGGTTTTGGAGCACAGGGGTTGTTTGTGGATAATTTGTGCAATGTTCTTTTTCTGTGCTTGGTAAAAGAATCACTGAAGGCATTTCCCTGACTCTGTCAGAGATTTGGGTCCTGCCTTGGCACCAGCCCCAGCCCCTGAGGGTCAGACAGAGCCTGGCCATGCCCAGCCCTGGGTCTTCCTGGGCCCATGGGTCCAACTTTTCATAGAATCATAAATCATGGAGACCCCTCCCTGCTGGGAGATGGGATTTGCACCTCTCTGGCAACAATGTGCTCACCTGGTCAAAGCTGTGCCCCTTCTTACCACATCAGCAGCTCTCCTGGGATACCTGCCAGCCAGCACCAGGACAAGTCCCACAAGGCTGAGCCATCTTCCTGGTCCTATGAGAGGCACACTGAGAGTTTTGGATGGGAGAGACCCCTCAGCTGTACCTCCAGGGTCATCAAGTCCAAGCTGTGCATGGTCCCCAGCGTGTCCCCAGCCCAGAGCACTGAGTACCACATCCAGACCTTCCTTGGACACTTCTAGGGATGAGGACCCCACCGCCTCCCTGGGCAGCCCCTGCCAATGTCTGACAACCCCTTCAGGGAAGAAATTCTTCCTGATGTCCAACCTGAGCCTCCCCTGGCACAACCTGAGGTCCTGTTGCTGATTGCCTGGAGCAGAGCCTGACCCCCCCTGGCTGCCCCCTCTTGTCAGGGAGTTGTGCAGAGCCACAAGGTCCCCCCTGAGCCTCCTTTTCTCCAGGCTGAGCTCCTTTCCCAACTCCCTCAGCCGCTCATTCCCTTCCCCGCCTCCATTGCCCTTTCTCAGAGGGCCAAAGGCAGCAATCCCTTCACACCCACAAGGTGCCAACATCTCACAGGTGACCTCGGTGTCCCCAGAGCAGGGCAGGATTGACCAGCTATGGACCAGAGGCAGAGCCTCTCTGCAGATTTTGGTTGTGAGTCACCTCTGCTGCTTCTCTCTGGGCTTTCCAGGCCAGACCTGGTGGTCAGGCAGCCATTCAGGAGGGCCCACATGGCTCAGGAGCTGTAACCCTGCCATCGGGAATTTCCTGCTCCCACACAGCCCCTGGCAGGATGCAGAACTGCTCAGAAAAGCAAACTGCAGCCGAGGAGAGGAGGTGATTGTGATTAAAGGCTGAGTTTTGTGCCTCTCCACGCAAATGAGCGCCCATTAGTCACCTCCATCCCGCCAGGCCTCAGACAGCAAACCCAACCACCCCCGTTTGCCCTGTTTTTAGAAGAACCATGATTTTCCAGACATGCTGCTCAAGCTTTTTAGACCTGAACCCTGATTTTCAAGCGGTTGGAGTTGTCAGTGCTGCTCTCAGCCAGGCAGGAGCTGGGCACACAGGAGAGGAGAGAGGAGTAAAATTCACCACGGACGTTTCAGATGCAAATGGCCACCTGCAAAGAGATCAAAGTTGCAGCGTGCCTCACGAAGCTGGGGTGTGTTTTATAGCATG
The DNA here is from genome assembly GCA_013396875.1 of Vireo altiloquus. NCBI lineage: Eukaryota > Metazoa > Chordata > Aves > Passeriformes > Vireonidae > Vireo > Vireo altiloquus. Next base: position 28,739 of record VZRF01012989.1, on the reverse strand, counting down.
TCATGAACGTTCCTGACAGTTTTTTGCCAGTGGGAGATCCTATAATTAAGGGTTGGCAAGAGTCTCTGCTCGCTGCTGCACTTAGGCTGGCATTGCCCACGAGGCAGCTCCAGCAACACTCGGCTTCAAAGGGATGAGACTCACCTGGTATTTCAATATCAGCGAGACATTAACTGATGTCAGCAAAAGGTCAGCCCCAGCCTATGAGGAAAAACCTGTTATTCATATTTCATTAGGTTTAGTTGCCTTAATTTTTTTTTACTAAAATTGTTCAGGAGATAATTATGCCTCATCAGTGCCTGGAGTGCTTAGAAACAGAGGGGAATTCAAATGATACCAAACCCATCTTCCTCCCTACCTTAAATTCAGAGCAAGGATGGTAATGAAAATGCATCAACCTGCGTTCTCCAGCGCTGTGCAGTAAAATAGTGCTTTTTTACCCTGCTCTAAGTGAAAACCCAAATGTTTTTTGCAGAAATCCTCACATGTTTCACATCTGGGGTCTGAGTTCTCAGATTCTGGCCCCAGGTGGCAGGAGGGATGTCCAGGTGCTGTGCTCCAGATGGTTATCCCTCAAAATTCAGTAGGGTCTCCCAAAATCCGTCTTGTGTTTTGGGCTGTGACTCCTGGAGGTGTGAGCTTCACCTTTAGGGAAGAGAGGGAACAAATCCTGCACCAGCCAATGAACAGAGTAGTTGTGGTAGCCACAGAGGCAAGACAAAAGTGGCACTGACTCCTAATATTTAAATTCCACAAGTCATTTTTCCCTGTTTTCCAGTACAGCTCATTATAACATTAAAAAATGTATGCAATGCATATAAGATTTTATACTTTTATATCATTCATGCCAGCAGTGTGATGGCCATTATCCACATTCTGCTGCTTCTCTTATTAACTTGTTACCCTGTATCAGTAATAAAGGGAAAATTGGTTCAATATTTGCCTTGCCCAATATCACTCCCTGACTAATCTGTTATTTTTTCACTCCCTCTTTGCTCCCAGATTGTTGGATCTGATAATTCATCCATAAAACGCTGTCCATTTCATTAATCCAACAGGCACGGGGAAGTGGAGTGGGGAATTCAAAAGGAGACCATAGGTCTCCCTAATCCTCTAGGTGTGTGATAACAAATTCATGAACCTGATCCCAAATCCAGGTGAGGAGAATATCAATGATGGCAGAGCAAACTGATGGCTCGAGACCATGGGCTGGAACTCCCCAAGGGTACCTTGGCAACTTCTTCTGTAAAAAGCTCGGGAGTGCTAAACTGGGAATGGGTGAAAGAATGGAATGTGAGCAATGATTCGCTTTCAAAAACCACCCAACACCCTCCAGTCTTGAAATCAACATGCAGGGGCTCACTGACAACCTGTGGAACACCCTCGATGCTTAAAAAAACTCAAAGGCACTTTGCTTCATAAAAATACAACTTTTTTCCCAGCTGTGTGTGGTGTCAGTGCCTCTCCTCCCAGTCAGGATAAAACCAAGAGAAGGATCCCAGGAAAACCTGCTTTTTTTTGGTGGTATGTTGTCATAGTAAGAATTTTTTGTTTTGTTTGATCATGTGTATGAAACCTTTCCTGGAAGATAATGCGGTGATCCCAGTGGGAGCAGGGTGGGTGGTGGCATTTAGGGAGGGCAGGAGCTTCTTGGAAGAATATCCAGGTGGAGTAACTGCATGGAGCTGCAGGCTCTCCCTGGTTATGGATAATCAGGTGTTTGTGGTGGCTGTCAGGTGGTGAGGAGGAGGAGGAAAGCCCTTCTCTAGCAAGTCCTGGTTCTTCTTCTAACAGAGACCAAACCAGCAGGAACCCCTGGGGAACCCCTGGGGAGCTTCCACCTGGAGGCCTGCCTTGGAAAAGGGACAGTTTTCCTGAGATTTTTGCCCTGCTGCCTTGATGCCTTAGGTTTTAACTTTCATATTTTTCCAATCCTGCAGTGCCCAGTGTAACTCTGCAGTTCCCTGGAGCTCGTTCAGTGCTGTTCTCTCATGCTCACACTGACATAACAAAGCCTCTCCAGCTCGCTCTCCAAGGACACCCAGACCCTCCTGGGCCCAACAACTGCAAACCTTCATCTTGGGGAGAGGGGGGCAAGCTTGGGCAAATTCCATCCTTGCCTGGCTTCTGCTTGGGCAATTGATGCTGATATCAAAGTGGGAAGAACTCGGGAGCTGTCATTGTCCATTTTGGGATGCTCTGAGGCAGGAGCCTCTGGAGCCCAGAGTGTGACCTCTGAAGGCCTTTCAAATCAATCCCTCCTTTATTCCTTTGTTCCTGTCTGGTCTCTGTTTCCAGGGAGCCATTTAAGGCATCAGCCTCCTCCCTCTCCACACTCATCCTCTTCCAATTTTCCTATAAAGAGCCAGTGAGTTCCAAAGGCACTGGAAGGGACAGGAATTGAGAGAGGGAGATGTGGCAGTGCTTGGTTAATAACCAGACTCGATGCTTTTCGAGGCCTTTACCAACCTTAATGATTCTCTGATCCTCTGTAGCACCATCCCATTGCAGCCTCTGCTCTTTTTCCCTTTCAGAACATCAGATAATCCTGGGGCAAATATGGTCTGTTTAATAACATGCTAATAATCTGGCCACCAGCACTGGGAAACTGGGACATGTTCCAGTGGTGGAATGGACAGCAAAAAACAGGGCATTTTTCCTTGTTCCAATGGGGAGTAGGGAGTACAACATCATTAAACACCATTTACAGTAACCCAGTAACAGCACCATTAAACCAACAAGGCTTAATGTCTGCATGGAATCTGAATGTGCTGCAGAACAACCAATGCCTGAGTGGTTGCAGAGTTTCTGATTAGCCCACAAAATGGAAAAAGAAAAGGAAAAAAAAAGGAAAGAGGAAAAACTCTTTCCCCACATGTGGCTGAAGAGAAATTGGAGGCAGAAGGGGGTGGCAGTCTGTGGGTTTGTACTCTGTAGAATGCAGCCCCTAAAGCCTGCTCTAGAAATTGCCACATCACTGAATATTCCCCCTAAACATCCCAGGATGGTGCAGCACTGTGAGAGCTGTGCAGCAAATACACCAAGGGTCAGTCTAAACCCAGCTCAGGCAGCGCCCACTGTGAGCGTTGCTGTGAGAAAGAGTTTCTCAATGCAAATGATCATCGATTTCCTGACAAACTTGGAGAAACTGCCAAGAATTAGGGCACATGCAGTAAATGAGGAGGTCAGTGCATAATCATGGCTTTCAAAAGAGGCTTCCCGAGGATTTCAGAGCCCTTGTTTGCTGCTGACAGGCTAAAGATCACTGATTATGCTGTGCAGTTCCCAGCTCTCCAGTGAAAAGAACAAAAGTGAGAAGTGGCTGACGAATGGGAAGAATAAAGCTGGAGTGAATCCTGGGCAGGGCCTGCTCTCCGGGTGACATCTCAACGTGGTAATTCAGCCGTCTCAGAGGAGGGACAGACCTCCTGCACCTCTGAAAACAAACAAAAGAAAATGTTTCAGGCACATTTGAAGCATGAGCTCCTGTGACATCTCCTGTGAAGACCTGGCCAGTGTTAGATTGGTTCTGACTTTCTTTAGCTAAATCTTGCCGCCCTCCAAGGATGGATATTTCTTCTGTACTGACCTGCTCTGAAAGCACACAACCCTCCTGGTGAAAACTGAATCACAGAATTCATTAAAGTTGGAAAAGATCTCCAAGAATATCAAGTCCAAACTTCTACAAATCTTTTCCCTATTGTCAGTTCTGCACCTCCCAAACTGAAATTCAAGGTTTTCATAATAATCAAAGTACACAGGATAGAATCATAGGAACACAGAATGGTTTGGTTTGGGAGGGACCTTAAAGATCATCTCATTCCAGCCCTTACCATGGACAGGGACACCTTCCACTATCCCAGGTTGCTCCAAGCCCCGTCCAGCCTGGCCTTGGACACTTCAGGGATAGGACAGCCTCAGCTTCTCTGGGCACCCTGTGCCAGGGCCTTATATACCATCTAATGCTTTAATTACAGTCCTACTTCTCGCTTCCTAATAAACACCTTCATTTTATTTTTTAAAACCTTTTTAGGCTCTGGTTTCTCTCTGTGTTGGGGGCCATGGTGGATGCACAACAAAGCTTTCAAGAACTGAAGTCTCCTGGTAACACCTGAGAACTAATACACTTGAAAGGCTTGCAAAGTGTGCCTACTGTTTCTTCTACAATACCCTCATTTTGTTGAAATTCTTCTGAAAACCATCCCTCTTGCTGCCTGCACTCAGACACTTCAGCTTTTTGAAATTATAAGCAGTTTACTCCGAGTGTGGCAGTTCAGAAAACCCAGGTTGCTTTGGCACGCCTGGCCCTCCCCACGTGGGGTGCTGAGCCCCCTGGTTCAAAGGCAGAGCTGCCAGGGGGATGAAAGGAATACCTGGGACAGGCAGGAATGCTGCTCTGCAGAGGGGGAGAGATGTTTGCTCTGGGGGAGGTATCAAAGTGTTGGTTTCCACTGAAGAGAGCTGCCAGGTCCCAGCTGGAAGTGTCCCGGGTGGGAGGTGGGTGCAGCCATCCAGCTCCCATCATGTTGGGGTCATGGATTCTTTCCCAGCCTCTCACCCTCACTCCCCATAGCTGGGATGGAGCACAGGAGATGTGGTTTTGTTATAAGTGCATATTGTTTATTGGCTTTTCGCAAATATTAAAGTGAATGTCATATGTGTGATGTAAGAAAACGAAGTGGCATGGATAGAGTTTGTTTAAAAAGTAGTGTGATTTCTTAGGATTATATCATATGTAGAATGCTTTTTTATGTAGTTAACTCAGGATAGCAAAGATAAGCAAGGAAATTCCCCAAATTCCTGGACCACCTGGCCAAGATAACAACGACAGGCCTGAGGCTCTGGAAGGAAGAATCTATCGATCAGAAGTGGAACACAGAATGACCAAAGGATGTGGCAGCAGAACTGGACCACAGCGGATTATCAAATTTTAAACAGACCTGCAAGAAGAAGTGACAGGATAGGGGGGACTTGAAACCCAGGAGATAACAAAAAAGGAATATTTGAATGATGCACAGAAATCTGTGAATATGTCTGAGACTTGGGCATTTAACAGAAGAGGTTTGTTAGCTAAGGTGTGCCTCTGGCATCGTGCCAAGCACCAGGCCCTATTAACCCTTTGCTTTATTTCTGGCTCCTATTGTCCTTTTTTATTAAACCCCTTATTAAACCTTTTAAAATTTTACCAGGAGTGAACCTCATTTTTCACAGGTTTCTTCTTGTTTGGACTCAGTTGTTTATTGGTTCTTATCTATGTTACAGTCTTAGAAGTTGTGAGTTCTACTAACAAGGTAAAACAAAGCTAACAATGGTGGTTCTCTGGCTTTGCAGAGATTTTTCAAGGACCTTTGGTCCAATAATGGTTTGCCACCTAAATTATTTTGATTTCTAACCCAATATTCTAACCTCTAAATTCAGCAGTGCAGATTTTCTCATCCAATTGTAAGACATCATCTAAACTCATGAAGAAGAAGGAAGAAGAAAGTGAAAAAGAAGTATCCAGCCACTACCTTAAAATCTCCATCTTTACAAACGTATATTGCTATATTCAAAACCTTAAATCCCAAATTTTTCACCCTGTGACACCACACCTTCTATTCAAACTACACAAGTGTGATTTTAAAATCATCACTCAGTTTTGGCAGCCTATCCCAAGGCCTCAGATCAAATGTAGGGTTTTCTTGTGGAACAGTGCCTTCCAGCACAGAGAATTCAAAATTCTCAGCCTCCAGGGTTCCAAAACCATCAGTGTGTGTCACCTGGCTGGTGTCCTCTGCCAGCACCTGAGAAGCTGAAGCATTATCCAAGACTCAGAAGGAAAGGAGGTTAATGCAGAAATAAATATCCAAACTTTCTGTTTAACAGACCTGCTCAGGTAAACGGGGGCAGAATTCCCTGAAATTTGGTGGTGCTGTGATCGGATTTGCTGGTGGATGGCAGAGACTGGGGGAGCTCCTGGAGCTCTTCCCTGAAAATCTGAGCTGTGAGTACCTGTGGTGTGTGGGCAAGTGGAGATTGTACAGAGCAGAGCAGAGCTGGGCTGCCAGGGCCCTCCTGACAGAGGAAATGCTGATGCACTGACACAGCCAGCTCTGCACTTTGGGAAAGGCTTTTGTTGTTTTGGGTTATTTATTTTTCAAAGATTCCTCAATAAAATCCGTGTGGAAACCCGCTAAATGTGAGGCTCCCTAAAAGCTTCTTTTTGAGTTATTTTCTCCTTTCTCCCTTTGATTCATTGCCATATTAACTGGTCTCCTCCTTCCATGAGTAGGAAAATACTGAGATAGCAGTTCTTTCTCTGACACTTGGCTGCCAGGAAGGAGGTGATATCCTGGGATGTGATCTGTGCAAAGAGCCCCCGTGTTTCTAAAGGTTTCAATGAGGCCCCTCTGCCCTGCCCTGCCCAGCTCCCACTTCCCCCAGCAGCCCAATTGCCTGGTCTCTCCCTGCCCTCTGCTTCCAGCTGGCATTTCTCCCTCACTCAGCCACTCACCACACAACCTGCTCTTTGGAGGGCACGTAAAAACACCAGTTGACACCCAGCAATTGTGGTGTTTGCTTTACACTGATTAAAAACCACTTTATTAGGCTGTTAACCCCCAGACCCTGGAGCTGCCTGGCCCCAGCTGCCTCGGGAAGCAAAGATCCCATGGAAACAAAAAGTCCCTCTCCAGAGCCAGAGCAAGGCTGCACTTTATTAATAAAAGCTTGGAGCTCTGTGTCGTTCTCCCACCCACCCTGGCAGGGATTTATCACCACAAGGCTTCAGTCAGCACAAAGGACAGACCTGATATTTTCTAATTGATAGGGTATCTATCCAAAACCTATTCCCACACTTTAATGGGATCCTGGGAACACTGAGCCAGCCTGTGGAGGTGGGGAGCTCATCAGGAGCTTTAATGCTTTCCGTATGCAGCAGAAAATGCCATTTGCAGAGCTTCCTCCCCAGTTCCATCCATCTGCCTCTCCCAGCTATTCCTTTTGTCTCTTATTTATGGCTGTAATTTTGATGCCACAGTTACTGTACATGAGCTGCTGTATATTTCTCTTATTTGCTTTGAAATTGCTCTTTCCATCTCATCTCCACAATCATTTATTTGCCCACAAAATAACCAGGTCCTGAACTATTTCCTGGCAACCAGTTTTGCAGAGCCCAATCACTTTTTTTCCCCCGTAACGGTGTAGATACATCCTTTATTATTGCACTTAAATGCTCATTAACAATTCATGGAATCTTAAGTGGCTGAAAAAACAGGTTCAGGAGCTAAATATTTCTAGAGAGTGTCTTAGCCCAGAGTCCTTCCCTGCGAGTGCAGGATTTGAAGTGGAGGAGAGCGAGGCTCCAAGTTGGTATTTTCAGGGTGATTGCATTTTTTAATTAACAGTATATTTAATCCATGCACAAAAACAAGTGAGAGAGCTTCTCAGGGCCTGCTGTAGTGGGCTAAAAATAATTCTGCACAGTTTATCCTTTGTTTTACTGGCCTTTACATCATGGGCACTGGAGACTTTGGTGATGAACACCCTGACCCTGAAGCATGGGGTTCCTGTGGTTATTGCCTTCAGCATGAGCATGGGCCCTTCTGAGTCCTCACCCAGCAAACTCTGGTCACACTGGGGTTGTGTTTAGGCTTAGTTACACACAAACAGCCTCAGGACAGGATTCTTCCCTCATGGAGCACAGACAAGGATGGCTGAGGCAGGGAAAGGCTCTGCTCAGGGCACTGACCCCAGGGCTCCCTGTGGCAGAGAGTGTCCAGAGAAGAGGGTTTGGGATGATGTCCCCGTTCCAGGGCACTGAGGAATGTTCCTTTTCTGCTCTATTTCACAGAGTTCCAGTGTCTGGGTAAACAGCAGAAAGGCAACTGTTGACAGGTTAAAATCTTGCTCTTCTGAGGAGGGCTCACAAAGTCCCCCAGGGCCTGGTTTGTGCACCAGCTGAGTGAGACAATCACAGGATATCCTGGGCTCAGAGGGACACCCAGGATCATCCAGCCCAGCCCCTGGCCCTGCACAGACACCCCAACAACCCCACCCTGGGCATCCCTGGCAGCGCTGCCCAAACGCTCCTGGAGCTCTGGCAGCCTCGGGGCTGTGCCCATTCCCTGGGGAGCCTGGGCAGTGCCCAGCACCCTCTGGGGAAGAACCTTTCCCTGATCTCCAGCCTGACCCTGCCCTGGCACAGCTCCAGCTCTTCCCTGGGTGCTGTCCCTGGTCACAGAGCAGAGATCAATGCCTGCCCCTCTGTTGCCCCTCAGGAGGAAGCAGCAGACACTGGCAAGGTCTTCCCTCACCATCCTCATTATCACGACCTTTAAGTGAGCAGCCCTTACATTTTTAGTGCTTCCCAAGCAACAGCTGAGCCTTTCAAAGCAGCAGCAGCTGCTCTCTGAGCTCGTTTCTGCCACGAGCAGCAGGAGTGAGATGATGTGATACAGAGGCCTCTGGGGTCCTGACACTTAATTGTCCTCTGTTGAAAAGCCGATCAATTTGGAGACTCTCCCCGGGGGTCCTGCCTTTATCTTGATCTCTTCTTTCTTTCCATGTAGCACAGGGTTTCACACACATCCCTCCCAGCACAGGGAGCTCAGGAAACACATTTTTCTCTGGCTCTATCAGAACATCTTTTAGTGTTGACTGTGAGCAGTGACACTGGGGCGTTCAGTATCACAGGAGGAACATGTGAACAGGGGAAATCCACGTTTGCTTCCCATGGCTGCCATCAAGCCCCATAATATCCCCTGCAAGAGATGCTCTATGGTGACATGGCCAAAGGAAAGAAAGAAATTTCTGGTGTTTTTCTCCCAGGGAGGAGGGTTGGTCCTCACCAGCCTCCTGTCCTGGGAGGCCAGAAGGGATGGTTTGACCTCATCTGTCAGCTCCTGTGTGTGACAGACACCAGCACAAGGAGAAACCACAGCAGCATTTCTGAGTTCAGCACTGGGAGCGGTGGAAATCCCTGGAGAGGAGGGAGAGCAGGGAGCAGGATGGGCAGGGAGAGGTGTGATGGAAATCCCTGGAGAGGAGGCAAAGCAAGGAGCAGGATGGGCAGGGAGAGGTGTGATAGAAATCCCTGGAGTGGAGGCAGAGCAGGGAGCAGGACAGGTGAGAGGAGGGGTGATGGAAATCCCTGGAGAGGAGGCAAAGCAAGGAGCAGGATGGGCAGGGAGAGGTGTGATAGAAATCCCTGGAGTGGAGGCAGAGCAGGGAGCAGGACAGGTGAGAGGAGGTGTGATGGAAATCCCTGGAGAGGAGACAGAGCAGGGAGCAGGACGGGCAGGGAGAGANGGCAGGGAGAGGTGTGATAGAAATCCCTGGAGTGGAGGCAGAGCAGGGAGCAGGACAGGTGAGAGGAGGTGTGATGGAAATCCCTGGAGAGGAGGCAAAGCAAGGAGCAGGATGGGCAGGGAGAGGTGTGATGGAAATCCCTGGAGAAGAGGGAGAGCAGGGAGCAGGATGGGCAGGAAGAGGTGTGATGGCTGCAGGAAGGATGCTACAACTGGTGCTGCTGCAGGAGGCCCATCCTGAGGTCTGGAAGCACAAGTGAGGCAGAGAAGTTGTCACCAGAGGTTTTTGGTGTGGGTAGACCCAGCCTGTGAAAGCTGGCAAGAGTGACTAGCTGGCTTCTCAGGGCCCTGTCCTTGAAGAGAGCCTGATTCTCCTGGTGATCCTGGGTGATCTGCGGCAGGCAGCTGTCCTGTGCTCTTGTATTTCAGTAGGAGAAATCTCAGGGCATTCCTGGCCATCCCTCATGGGTTCCTGCCCATCCCTCTGTGTGTGCCATGGGCACAGGGGATTTGGGCCAATGCTCACACAGGAGTGAGGGCTCTGTGCAGGGCTGTGAGAGAGTCTGCCTTGTGCTGAGCCCTTCCCCAGTGGGGCTTATCCTCGTGGAATTGATCTGAGCGTCAGCAAACGTTGCCACACCAACTTCAACAATTCTGATTCATCTCAACAGCCGAAAGCAAGGAGCAAAAGTGGGCAAAGGTGGAAATGGCCACCAAGATGAGCATGAGCAGCTTGGGGAGGGGACAGAGCAGTGGGGTGCTGATCATGGCACAGCTGATTTAGGGAGCAGACGTAATTTTGCCAATACGGTTTCTTCTGCACTTGATGTTAACTGGAAGCAACTGGTTTTGAAAGAGATACCGGATGCTTTAAATGGCAAATATTCTTCCAGTGACTAGAGAAGACAGACGTGAGGAGGTGCCAAGCTTCCCACTCATTTTCTTCTCCATGGAAATCCTGTGATGAGACAGGGTGCTGCCCACTGAGCTGCTCCCCAGCAGTCTGAGCCCAGGTTAGAGCTGTGCCACACTGGAGCTCTCCCTGGCACCCAAACCAGCAGCAGTGGGGAAGACACTGCAGACCTGGCTGGTGGCCCTGGAGCAGTCACTGCTCCAAGCCCGAAGTTAACCTTTCCTCCTGACATCCCGTGGTAACTGCTGGAAGGGCAGAGTGTGACTGGGAAGGGAAAGCAGAAGCTCCCAGAGATATTCACAGTGGTTTTTGGAACCAAAGTAAGTTTATTCGTGGGCTAGAATAATTCAAACTTTGAATATTTATCAAGAGAGCTTTTTAAATGCCATTTTTTATAACAGCATTCATGTTAGGGGCAGAGAAGGGGACGTATAAAAAATGAAATGAGATTATTGCTTCGCTTAGTAAGAGAGTAGCTGTCACAACATTTGTCATACTGAGACCGAAGCTCCAAGGTGGCTCTTCTTCCACTAGCCAAGAGCTTGGCTGCTCAGACCCATGGATGTGCTGGGGCCTCGTGGGCTGGGATGGGCTGGCTGTTTCCATGCTGATCCATCAGCGTGACTCTAACCACCCCTTCTCCCTCCCACAAACTGCCTGGCTCCACTGTGGTTTGTTTGCCCACTTCTCTGGTGAGGAACGAATATAAATAATCAACAGTCAGACAGTTTGGTGCTTTGCAGCCAGTGCAAACTCCCTTTTTAGGCTTGTTAGCAAGAACCCCCAAAGCCTCATGCCTTGCTTTTGTCTTCTGTAGATACCACTTGTCATGGAATGGGCCTTTCATCTCAACAGGACTTTTAACTTCAAATGTGTCAGATCTTTAAAGAGCTGAAAAACAGTAACAGGCAGGGAGAAACTTTATTCTAATTTGTTAGATGTGAGAGGAGAAGGAGGATGTAGCCATTTCAATGAGCACAGGCTGTGTTTGGATGAAGGCTCCTGTTCCTAAAGGATCACTGAGTTCTTGCTGCCCAGAGGTGCACTGAGGCCCTGGCACAGGGTGCCCAGAGAAGCTGTGGCTGCCCCATCCCTGGAAGTGTTCCAGGCAAGGCTGGACTGGGCTTGGAGCACCCTGGGATAGTGGAAAGGGTCCCTGCCTGTGGGACAGGTCCTTTCCACCCCAAACCATGCTGGCAGTGCCACAATCCACTGCTAAATCCAGCCTGGTCACAGAGATTCCTGCCAAGGGGGCATAGCCAGACTGTGCTGTAGCAATGCCACTGGGGGTGCTTGAACCTTCCACAGGTTCACTGTTGATATTCCACACTGAACTGCCACAAACAGCCTGGAATGAGAGGTTTTCTCAATGGACAGAGCTGCTGCTCCAGCTAACGAGGCTGGAGTCATTAACAGCCATGGGGAGGTAACAGTCACACTGCAAAGGAAACTATTATTTCCTGCTTTGTTCTGAAGTTGAAGTGAAGAGGCATCTTAGGCACAAGCTGAAGAGCCAACTCCAGCTCTGGTGTTCTTTCAGCTTTACCAAAATTGGCTCAGCACGGTGCCTGGCTCACGGTGGGGAATCCCAAATCCTGCCAGGGTATTTATCTGAGGAACAGTCTCCTTTTGGAGAGAGTCAGTTCTGAACATGGGGAGAGATTGTGCTGTCGTGTGTTAGACCCTGATGAGACGAGTTAGAGCTGTGCTGAGCCAGGGGATAAAAAGAATGACAGGAAATAAAGGTATTTTTCTGAATTTTCTTCACTCTGAAAGATTTGGGTGTTGAATACAGAGCGCCAGCACTAGAATGTAACTGGAGGTGTTTAACTCCTGGCTCTTTCCACTCTTGCAGGCAAGGAACTTATTACTCTGCAGAGTCTTTCCCTACTTATCACTCTGTTTGAAGTCACATCACCTGGAGTCAAGAGAATGTCTCAGTTTTCATTTTTGTAATATTTTACTCTCTGTCATTGCACAGAATGCTTGAAATATAGCAGTAAATGGAGGTTAGGAGGAGAGCAGGCAAATAAAAACCTGACTACCAATGGATGCTAAGAAGGACCCAAAGCATAATGTAATTTTTAAATCACTCCTCATTTGAAGGGGAGAATGAATTCATGATTTTTGGATGCTCAGGATTGGCAAAAGCATCACTGATCTCTTGTCTCCTTTGTGCCTCTGCAGAATTGTATTAATAAGGCAGCCTTTACCCACTGCAGAGTGTGAGTGCTTTGTGCACTTGTGTAGGGCCTGATGGAGAAGGGTGCTCACAGCCTTCAATTAGGCCTTAATACAACATAAATGACAAACCCCGTTGTTATTGCCAGTTCCAGGCTGCTCTTCACCTGCATTTTCAGTGACAGAAGCACGAGTGAACACCTATACTCCAAGGCAGCAAACAGCCACATTTTAAACTCTATGAGGGAGTCATTCTAATAAGTCAAGTTTCTCAAAGCAAAATTATCATAATGAGTGAGGAGCAAGGTGAGTGTAATTGGAGTGGCATAAAATGCAGAAAATGAATTAATTTTCTCCTGCAAGGTCTGGGAAAGGTCACAGAGAGGCAACACAGATCGTGGTAGAGGATGCAAAATGCTGTAAACATTTAAGCAGCTCCCAGAAATCCCTGATTTGTTCCAGAACATTGAAGTGTTCGGGCTTTGGAGTGGCATCAACGTGTTCCTGTGGTTTGAACACAAAGCACATCCCAGCTTGTGGAAGGGAGAGGTTTGGGACTTTATGGAGGAGCACAGGCAATAAAGAGACAGGGTGGGAAGAGGCCATGGGCTGTAGAGTGTTTCTACTCCAGGCTCCAGCCCAGTTCCCTGGTAGCCAAGTGTCATTCCCCTCAAAGCCACCTCCTGCACTGGCAGCCCTTGGCTCTCAGNCGAAGACCAACTTCTAAAGTGGTTTCGTGGCTGTTGTTTGTTTACCCAAAGCTGAAAAGGCTCTTTGATGTAGCCATATGCCGTGTGGAATTAAGGATCCTTAATCAAAAAACATAAGGAAACTATTATTTCCTGCTTTGTTCTGAAGTTGAAGTGAAGAGGCATCTTAGGCACAAGCTGAAGAGCCAACTCCAGCTCTGGTGTTCTTTCAGCTTTACCAAAATTGGCTCAGCACGGTGCCTGGCTCACGGTGGGGAATCCCAAATCCTGCCAGGGTATTTATCTGAGGAACAGTCTCCTTTTGGAGAGAGTCAGTTCTGAACATGGGGAGAGATTGTGCTGTCGTGTGTTAGACCCTGATGAGACGAGTTAGAGCTGTGCTGAGCCAGGGGATAAAAAGAATGACAGGAAATAAAGGTATTTTTCTGAATTTTCTTCACTCTGAAAGATTTGGGTGTTGAATACAGAGCGCCAGCACTAGAATGTAACTGGAGGTGTTTAACTCCTGGCTCTTTCCACTCTTGCAGGCAAGGAACTTATTACTCTGCAGAGTCTTTCCCTACTTATCACTCTGTTTGAAGTCACATCACCTGGAGTCAAGAGAATGTCTCAGTTTTCATTTTTGTAATATTTTACTCTCTGTCATTGCACAGAATGCTTGAAATATAGCAGTAAATGGAGGTTAGGAGGAGAGCAGGCAAATAAAAACCTGACTGCCAATGGATGGTAAGAAGGACCCAAAGCATAATGTAATTTTAAAATCACTCCTCATTTGAAGGGGAGAATGAATTCATGATTTTTGGATGCTCAGGATTGGCAAAAGCATCACTGATCTCTTGTCTCCTTTGTGCCTCTGCAGAATTGTATTAATAAGGCAGCCTTTACCCACTGCAGAGTGTGAGTGCTTTGTGCACTTGTGTAGGGCCTGATGGAGAAGGGTGCTCACAGCCTTCAATTAGGCCTTAATACAACATAAATGACAAACCCCGTTGTTATTGCCAGTTCCAGGCTGCTCTTCACCTGCATTTTCAGTGACAGAAGCACGAGTGAACACCTATACTCCAAGGCAGCAAACAGCCACGTTTTAAACTCTACGAGGGAGTCATTCTAATAAGTCAAGTTTCTCAAAGCAAAATTATCATAATGAGTGAGGAGCAAGGTGAGTGTAATTGGAGTGGCATAAAATGCAGAAAATGAATTAATTTTCTCCTGCAAGGTCTGGGAAAGGTCACAGAGAGGCAACACAGATTGTAGCAGAGGATACAAAATGCTGTAAACATTTAAAGAGCTCCCAGAAATCCCTGATTTGTTCCAGAACATTGAAGTGTTCTGGCTTTGGAGTGGCAGCAACGTGTTCCTGTGGTTTGAACACAAAGCACATCCCAGCTTGTGGAAGGGAGAGGTTTGGGACTTTATGGAGGAGCACAGGCAATAAAGAGACAGGGTGGGAAGAGGCCATGGGCTGTAGAGTGTTTCTACTCCAGGCTCCAGCCCAGTTCCCTGGTAGCCAAGTGTCATTCCCCTCAAAGCCACCTCCTGCACTGGCAGCCCTTGGCTCTCAGGGGCATCCTCTGGCCACAGAGGGACATCCCTGCAGCACAGGGAGCTGCTCTGAGAGGCTTTGGCACTGTGGTTCCCTGCAGACAGGGCTGGAGCTGCAGCTGAGCTGCCCCAGGGACCTGGGACCAGCCTGGGTTCCTCAGCAGCGGGGTGAACACAGCACTCCCTGATTGCCCTGGAGCAGCACTTCCAGATTTCAGCAGTGGCAGATGGGTCCCCTGTTCCTGCCAGGACATCCTGGTGGTCTCCTGCTGAGCACTGGTGTCCCATGACACGTGCCAGGGCCTCCTGAGAGCTGGGCACAGCCATGGCAGTGAGCCACCAGCACCCTGCTCCCCACACAGCCCTGCAGAGGCTCCTGCTGCTCCCCAGAAGGTGGGATGGGAGACTCCTGGAGAAGTCTGGCTCTCTCCTAAGTGGCTGCATCTCCCTGAGGAGCTGGCACACGGTGTCATAGATGTTTGATGGCTTGTGCAGGATACTCTGTGAGCCCCAGAGCAGGGCAGGGGAGAACATCTGGCTGTGGGGGCACATGGAGATTGTGTTTGGGGTTAGGGATGAGGGTGATGGGCAGAGGGAGATGTCCACCATGGTTTGATCCATCAGGACCTGCAGATGAGAACCTAAATTCCTGCCTTTCCCCTGGACTATCTCTGTGAATGTTTCACTCTAGTTTAATTTAGCAGCTCCATGGAAACACTTTCCCCAAGTCCTTCAGTGCCTGATGTGTCCCTGGAGTGCCTGGGACTCCAAGAATCATGGAATGCCCAGGCCATGGGCTGAGCAGGCTGATGAAATGGTTTGGAATTGGGACACTCACCCTCCTGGTGCCAAAACCCTCTCATGAGGTGCAAGCCCTAGAGTGCAGCCCTCAGATCGCTCTGAGCAGCTCTGCCCTGCTGTGCTGATGCTCCTCTGCACCTTCCAAAGCCAAACCTGCCTTTAGTGACTGAGCCACAGCAGGGACAGCTGGAAAACACCTCGGGACTTTGCACCCCCTGAAATCTGCACTGTGGGAGATTTTGGAGAGCTGTCAGAGTGAAAGGAGTTGTGAACACGTTTTTTGTTGCTGGTTCAGAGGAATTTCAGAGGCACCCTGACAACCAGAGCTCCTCATTCTCTGTGTCACACGTGTCACCTCAGTCCCTGCCCTTGGGTAAATGTGCTTGGTGCTTGTGAGCATGAGTGTGAGAGAGCATCAAACCAAATATTTTCCTAAGATCACACATTGAATTTTATTACCCTAAATTTCCCTAGAAGGACACTCATCCCTAGGAAATATTTCTTGCTCGCAATGTTAAATTCATGCGGCTCCAGTGAGAGAGTAACAAGGCACTTGACATCTCCCAGTTTCAGGACAACTTCGGAGCATCTGTTTTCACTCATTTAATTTCTCTGTCCCAGAGGGGACCCAGCCAAATGGCCAAGCTTGCCTGTGCTCAGGGCTGACATGATGTGATCTGAAGAGGAGTTGTGTGCGAGTTCTGGGCTGCTGCTGAAGTTGGATTCATTAGCCAGAGTCCCCCCAGAGTTTTCAGAAAGTTTCTGCTCTGTTTGAAGGATAATTGCCATCCCTTGGTCTCAGGGGAGGGAGAAACAAAGGACTTTGTGTTCCCCTTTTGATTCAAACTCAAAGAGTGACAGAGACATGCAAAAATAGCAGGTCCAGGGAATTCTTCAGTAGCATGTTAATGGCTCGGCGTTGGGAAGAATGTGTGGGGTACCACAGGGAGCCTGCCTGGGGACAGAGGGGACTTTTAGCACTGCCAGCTCCTCTTCTGGAAAAAATGTTCCTGTGCTTGTACCTCTCTGGGGAATCAGGGAATGTGTGACTGGCAGCCAAGCTTTCCAGAGCAATGGTTTTGAAGGTATTTCTCTGCGTACTGCCAGAGATTTATCTGCCTGAATGCCTCTGGCATCCTCCTGCCATCACACTCCTCTCCTTCCAGCCTGCACAGCCCCAGGTGCTGGGCTCAGTCCACACCCACCAAGGATAAATGACCTGCAGAGGTTAGAAAGCACCTCGAGAAAGCCTGTTTTCATTTTGCAGTGTCCTGTTTCTCTGAGCCTTTGTCAGGCCAATGCCTCGATGCCACTGATGGGATCTCTGCTGTGGCACCTCGATCCATCCAGCTGTGCCTTCCCTTCCAGCTGCAGTCCTGGAGGATCCTCCCCATCCCTGGGAGCTGTGAGGAGGGACCCAGCTGTGCCCTCTCCTCCCTAAGCCTCCCTGGTGCCAGTTCCGCTCCTGGGGCTCCCTCTGCTCCAAATTCTCCAGCAGGGAGGGAGCTGCCCCTGGGTTCTCCCATGGTTGGTGCCCAGCTGGGAGCACTCCTGGGTTATCCAGGTGCTGGGGGTGTGTGCACCTCCCCATTTCATGCCCCAAAGCTCTGCTGCCTTTCAAATGAAGGCAGTGTGAAATTGTGTGTTCTGCAGCTTGGTGCCCTCCCAAGGAGATGCTCACAGGCCTGTTCCCAAACACAAGCAATGGGTAATTGAATTTATTTCCAGCTCTGGATCAGGACAAACCCGAAATGAAAAGAATGGAAGAACCTTACACCCTCCAGTAATTAAAAAGACGAGTAGAAGTCCCCAGAGAAGGATGATTTAGGTGCTTAAGGAGTTGCTTTTCTCTTCTTACCATTATCATAAATATTTTCTATTTCATTCCATTTGAGAATTTCATCATGATTATTTAATGATGACACTCTAACAAGATTCAGTAACTAGCTTTTCTTTTTTTTTTTTAAAGAAAGGTGAGAATTTTGCCAAAATCCTTTCATGACTAACACAGAAATTGTCTGCAGTACAACTTCAAACATGTCAAAGATGTGTTTTGGTGCTCGAGTGTATCTTACATAATGGATCTCTTAAGAAGTGCAAGTGACACTGGATCACATAAGAATGGCTTTAATGGCAAATATTATGAATTTCTCTAAAATGCTTAAAGGCACTAAACATTCTGTGGTTTAAATCCCTCTTCCAGTAAGCAACTGCTCATAATTAAATATCCCAATCTGTGCTTAGTGCAGCCCTTGGGGCTGTTCAGTGGCTGCTGCTGAATTACATCCATGGCAGTGTAGGACAGACCTGCATGTGTTCCCTCTGCTCTCAGGGATCCCATCTGCCTCCAACACCCTACCAGGGACCAGCCTGGAGAGAGGAGAGGATCTTGATGGCTAATCCATCAGAAATCCATCAATTTCTCACTTGAAAATTCAGTTTTTACCACTTAAGTAGTGGTGATGCCCCGTGGGATTGTGGATGCTCTGGAGAAAGGTGTAGGTGATGAAAACTTGTAATGAAAGATGGGGAACTTCACCATTTGGGGTTTCTGCTTCGAGCAGAAAAGCACTGAAAACACTTTTTTCCTCCTAAAAACTGGCTTGAAAACTAAATATTTTCTTTTGGCTCCCATGGTCCCTTAAATGGGCTTTTGAGAGAAGCTGCTTTTCCCCTCAGCTGAACCCTGAACAGTCACATCCCTCATCCAAACCACGAGACCTGAGGAAATCCATGCTGGAAGAAGTTGTTCAAAGTTCCATTGGAGCAGCTGCCTTGGGTCCTGGGGGAGCTGCAGGATCCAGGTGGAAACAGAGTTCAAAGCCTTCAGCTGCCCCTTGCTGTCCATCCCTCAAAGCTGTTTGTGCTGCATCCAGCCTGGATAATGAATCCTGCAGCCAGTGCTGGCAAGGCCTCTCAGCCTTCCCTGCAGGCAGTGCAGGAGAACTCATGTGAGCTCTGGGGCCCAAACTCACACCTGAGCCCACACAGAAAAATTGGGGAGGAATTCCTAAACCCCAGCACAAGCCATAGACCTGTTCCTCTCCTCTGGGACTCCAAGAGCCCTGGAAGGAGCTCCCAGAGCAGACCTGCCAGAGCCACACCTGCAGGAGCTGCTCAGCCATGCAGCCCTCACGCTTCTTCCAGAGCTTTTTGTGCTCCTCTTAATTCATGGGAATGGGTTCTGAATGCAGGGTGTCAAAACACCTCACTCCAACATCAAATGCGTGCATTTTGCTGCTTAAAATAGACATTGGAGGCAGGCACGCTGCAGATTTGAAAAGCCAACAGCTCATCCTCCTTCCCCAAGCAAGGATTCCTGGGGAGATGGTTTCATCCATAGCAGCAACTTCCAGAGCTTGGGGATTCATGGAATATCCTGAGCTGGGAGGGACCCCCAGGATCATCCAGCCCAGCCCCTGGCCCTGCACAGACACCCCAACAACCCCACCCTGGGCACCCCTGGCAGCGCTGCCCAAACGCTCCTGGAGCTCTGGCAGCCTCGGGGCTGTGCCCATTCCCTGGGGAGCCTGGGCAGTGCCCAGCACCCTCTGGGGGATGAACCTTTCCCTCATCTCCAGCCTGACCCCAAATAAATAAACCCCAAAATAATAATATCCAACCCCCCGAATGAATGAATAAATAAATGAATATTATAAAATTTGAAAAAGATGAAAATATGAAAACACAAAACTAGTAAAATAGAAACAGAAAAACACAAAAATATAAAAAAATATAGAACTACAAGCTCACACATCTGCGCCCACCCCATATCCATATTTTTATTTCTCCTGCCTCTCAGAAATCACCATGGGCCCCTTCACAGCACATTGTTATTCCTTTAGGATCCCTGGATGCTCGTTCCAATCCCACAGGAATGTCACACCTGGGAAGCACGGCTGCTCCCCAAGCCAGGCAAGGCTCCTGAGCTCTGTTCCTCAGGGTTGCACTCTCCAGGCTCAGCCCAACTCTTTCTCTCCCTGCTCCTCCAGCACCTTCCAGCCAGCCCCTGGCCTGGCACCCAGGACAAGGCACACAGGGAATCTCACACCATTCCCAGCAAAACATCACAACAAAATGGGAATAAACAACGGGGATGTGCCCTTGTCACAGTGGATAATTTCAAAGGCTTCGTGCTGAGCTCTGATTCAGGATGAAGCCAAGTTGGAGGATGCTGAAATCCCCTGTGAGTTTGGACTCCCAAGCTCTGCTCAGCCCTGGGGCTGCACAGCACGCACGGAACGCGAAGGAATTTTAAAAAGTAGTCACTCATCCCTCACATTAAAGCTGCTTTTCCTGCCTACTTCTCCCTTGCCTCCGCAAGGGTTTCCCCCAGCCTTCACGGGACAAATAAGGAATTAATTTCTGATGGCTAAAATCTAGCCTTGCTTTACCTCCTTTTCAGACCTGTGTAAGCCTTTTTTCCTTTCCCCAACTTCTGTACTTTCTGTGCAAATTTTCCTAAGATTTTTAAGATTTTTTTTAACTGATGATCAGGATTCCCCAGGGATGTTGGATCCATAGGGCAAATGAGCCAAAGGAGGAACCACCCCTGTCTCCAGCACAGTGACAGCAGCTGTGAATGATGCACCAAGGCTTGACTTTCACAGAACCAGCCATATTCAAACATATTGCAATGTATCATTATAACTATTGTGCATTTCAGATAGTGATGTTGTTCCTATCAATCTCAGTTTATATCAGACTCTCCAGTGCAAGTGCCCAAGTCAGACCCCTCATGGGGACACGCTGGCAGTGGGAGAGGAAAGGAGAGGGTGAAAATTGATGGGAAACAAAAAGATGGGAAGGAGGATCATAGAAGCAAAGATCCACAGATGGTTTGGGTTGGAAGGGACCTTAAATCCCATCCTGTGCCACCCCTGCAATGGGCAGGGACACCTCCCACTGTCCCAGGCTGCTCCAAGCCCCAATGTCCAGCCTGGCCTTGGACAGTGCCAGGGATCCAGGGGCAGCCACAGCTTCTCTGGGCACCCTGTGCCAGAGCCTCAGCACCCTCCCAGGACAGATTTCTGCCCAATATCCAACCTAACCCTGATATCTTTGGAAACAGCGAAGGTGAGTGCTCAGTGTGATGACCAAAGGATGTTTCTCACACCAGCAAAGATGTGACTGCGCTGCCTTTCAGCCCCCAGCTCCAGCACTACTTTGGGATCTGGGAGAGGAGCCCATCCTCTGCTGGTGTTCCCATGGCCTTCCGAGGTCCCAAAACGGTGACATGAGTGGTGGCACCTTGTTCTGCATGGGCTGGCCAAGCTGCAGCCTTGTGTCTGTGCCCTGGTGCAATACAGCATCCAGGAGGGCACACACAATCCTACAGAGTGCACACACACCCTACAGAGTGCACACACAATCATATAGAGTGCACATACCCTACAGAGTGCACACACCCTACAGAGTGCACACACACCCTACAGAGTGCTCACACACCCTACAGAGTGTGCAGCAGGATAGATCCCGGCTCCCAGAACGGTTTGAGGCTGGAATGAGCTCCTGGGAGGTGGATGAAGGAGCAGGGAAGAGGTGCTGGGTCTGCATTGCAAGCAGGGGATGTGAGGAGTGTGTGCTCTCCTTGTCCATGTGCTCTCCTTGTCCCTGTGCTTTGAGTGCCCCAGGCAGGTAGGGCCAAAAGGGCATCAAGGCCACCCAGAATCCAAGCAGATATTCCAGCAGGGAGGAGCCCCTGGGTGCTGTTCCTGCCCAGCACAGCCTGGGCACGCTGCTCAGGGATGTGCCCTCCTGCCAGTGCCCCCATGCCCCTCTGCACAGCCCTCCCCACATCGCTGCACCTCCCAGGCTTGCCAGGCTTTCCCACAGGGCTGTACTACTCCAGGTGTGCCAGTTTGGAGCTTTTCCCATGAAATCACCTCTCTAGAGGTGTGCTCTAACTCCTAAGGTGAACTGAGTGCATTTTGGTGTTGCTGGTGCCTCCCAGCTGTCCCATTGGTGTGCTGGCAGTGCCTCCCCCCTGGTTGCCTCATTTATGATTTAACTCATTTCAAAGGGTTATTTTCATCCAACGTAAAAAATGGACACTTATAAAAATGCATAGCTTCTAAATTGCTCAGCAGTTGGAGTTGTTATAAGAACTAGCCCAGGGAATAAATGGTTCCTCCTTCTCCCATTAGGCTCAAAGGCCATTTCCATACAGGCTGCTCAGGGAATGGGATTCATTCCTGCTCCCACCACACACAACTGTTTCCCTGCTGTTCCTTCAAGCTTCGAGGTCTCCCCTAATGCTTTATAACCACAGTTTGGAATGTGCTCAGAGTAAATCTGCCATGTTACATTTAAGTACCAATTGCTTCTGTTTTAATGGCATTAATCTTTGCCTTTTTGCTATGTCTGAACCAAGATAATGAAAGGAGATTCTCCTCTTTCTCAACCACTGAATCCTGTGAGATGAACACAGGACTGAGGAGCTGCAGGCAAAGCTGGTTCCCTGCTCTTTCTGAATGTCCTGTCCCCACCAGCCAGGCATGGAAAAGAGAAGGTGGCCTGTGCCTGCATGGGTGAAATCTCCAGGATTGCTGCCTGGCTGTGTCAGCTGTCCCTGAGCTCCCCTCCTGCCCCACCCTCCCCACTCCTGACCTAGTGTGAGCTCCCAGCACCGTGGGAGGTTGGGGCTGTGAGGAAGGTGCTGGGAAGACACAGCCCATGGCCAAAGGCTGCCTCTGCCAGGATTACTGGTGGTGATGGAGACTGGGAATTGGATCAGGACACCTTGGTGCTGGTATTGTACAACACAGAGCTCTCAGCCACTTTCATCTGCAGAGCATCAAGCAGGGCTGATCCCAACTGTTTCTTGAATGTCTATCACTCATAACTCCACTGCTGAGCTTCCCTTGGGAATTTTGCAGTGGATTTCACCCCACAACCCACGTGCTCTCCAGACAGAAGCTCTTAAAATACAGTCCAAGGCAGCTCACCTGAAAGAAAGGGTGATGTAACTCTGCAACAGAAAATGCTGGAGAGCTCCAAATTGTGTCAGGAAAATCAATGCTCGCCCTCCAGAAGGTTTTTATTGGATAACTTTCTTCTTGACTTGGTTATTGTTCTAGAGTCCTACAAAATGAGAGGGAAAGAGGAAGGTAAGCAAGTACCATGCATGACAAACAAGCTGATTTTTAAGTCCAACATAAAACTTGAGGGTTAATTTCTTTCCAAGATTTTTTTTTTTCCTCTGAGGTAACTTGCTTGGCTTCTTCTCTGGTAGGTGAGCAGCCCCATAACAGGTGACAAGAGTGCCCTGCTGTCCCCATGGCTAAAAAGCCACTCTGCTCCCTCCAAATATCACAAGCAAAGAGCAACCTGCTCAATTAGCAGCTCCACCAGCATCAGAATGAGGTGTTGCAAACCCCATTAGGTACTCACGATGCACACAAGCCCTGCCCCAGTGTTATCAATATTTAGCCCAACTGAGGAGCACAGGAGTACAAAAAGGAGGTTTTGATGGCTGCCTCACACCACGTGCTTTTTAAACAATTCCTTCACATCTCATCTCACAGGAGCTCTTCACACTGACAAGTTTAACTCAGGAATGACTTCTACAACAACTCCCCTTCCAGCAGCTTCTTAAACCCTAAGCTTAAATTAATGAGGTTCAACGAATGACATGAGCTGTGTAATGTTGCTGTCAAATCATCGCAGGGCAAGGCTTTAATCTGTGGTCAGATCCAAGCCCTTCCAATCAAACTCCAGCCCCAAATTTGGAGGCTGCAGAAGCTTGGACTTGGCTTAGCCTTTAAATTCACTTGGGTTTAACAAATACCACTGTTTCTGAAACTGGGATTAGGGGGACTCAAACACAAAGGGTACCCAAAGCTGGTCCTTTGGTTTCCAGCAAAACAGTTATGGTTTATCGAGAACTGGGATGGAGTTTCCTGGGAAGGGACCAAATTATTTGGAAATTGTAGAATCCCAGAGTGGTTTAGGTTGGGAAAGACCTCCACGGTCACTGGGTTGAATTGTTAACCCAGCACTGCCAAGGCCACCACCAACCCATGTCCCCAAGTGCCACATCCAGACAGCTTTTCAATCCCTGCAGGGATGTGACTCCACCACTGCCCTGGGCAGCTGTGCCAGTGCCTGGCCACCCTTTCCCTGAAATAATTTTCCCAATATCCAATCTAAACCTTCTCTGGTGTAACCGTGAGGACATGGGTTAGTGGTGACCATGGTGGTGGTGGGTCAATGGTTGGACTTGGTGATCTTAAAGTTCTTCTCTGACCTCAACCATCCTCTGCTTCTGTGATTATTATGGTCTGCTAATGATCTGTGAACAACTTGTGAAGAGCCAGGGAAAAGGAGTTGGGAAATGCAGCCTAATGTTAAAAGGCTGATAAATAATAAATCTGTTGAAAATAACCACGAGGGGCTGATTAAAATAATCATGAAGGTGCCCTGGCAACATTTTGGGGTCTGCAGATGAGAAGAGACTGGAAGGCAGAGCTCTGGGCAGTTGGTGCTCCAGGGGAGGAGGGCAAAGCAGAGAAGAGCTGGTGCCCCTGGCACTGCAGACATCCAGCCCTCCTTGTTTTCCAAGTGGCATTTTAGCAGCTTCTTCCTATAATTTACCAAAGCATCTTTTTTTTTTCTTCACAAAGAGAATAAAAAAATGGTAAAATAACTTTGAAAGTCAGGTTATTCCTATGCCTTAACACCTTCCAACAGATGTTCTTACCGAAAGCAGAGTTCCTTGAATTATTAATGGTTCCCAACAGCTCAGCTTGAAATAATTTAGCATTTGAAAGAGAAAAGTCACTCTCATTATTCCAAGTGCAGAAACATTTTTGGTTATTAAAAGTATTCTCCTCAAAAAAGAGAAACCTGCACTATTTGTATCTTTTCCTCCAGATGCCAGTGGGAGCACCAGATCCAGGGAAACCTTTGTGCTTGCAGAAGGTTAATTGATAAAACACAATGGAAGAGAGAGGACTCCATATTCCATTTCAAACTGAGAAGATCTTATCTGATCTCGTGGTACCTTTAACTTCACCAGATTTATTGCACTTGCAGTTGGAGACTATTACATTCTTTCTGAGGCTTACAGTGACCAATTATTCACTGCAGTCGAACTTCCCAAAGGATATTGGCCATGTTGGACAGGGCTCGGAGCCACCTGGGTTAGGGAAGGTGTGTGAGGGGGTGGAATGGGATGAGCTTTAAGGTTTTTTCCAACCCAAACCATCCTGGGATTTATGAACTCCAACACCAGGCTGTTGGGCCTCACCTCTTGGATGGCTTCTGGGGGAGAGGAACATCATCCACAGCCCCTTCTCCCCTGGGAGGGGAGGACTGGGAGATGTTCTTGGGAATGTCATGTTCTCAAAACCAACTCTGGTTTTTGGAAAAAGCCAAACAGGGCCAAGCTGTGGCAGGTTTGTGGCTCGGTCTTTGGCAGAGCATCTCTGCTGGTCACTCTGTGCAAAGAAGGGCCCTGGGCTGGCTGGGACCAGAGCTGGGATGGTTTCTCCCAAGGATTCCCCTGCGAAACCAGCCCATGGAGGAGATGAGTGGAGGTTTGCTCAGCACACAGGAGAAGGCAGCCAAAATGCACTTTATGGGGCTGCTGCTCACAGTGAGAGGGTCACACCTGCTCAGCCGTGAGCTTCCCAGGATGGCTTTTCTCTTTCCAGCAAGGATTTCTCGGGTGGGATCCAGGGACCCTCCAGGGGCTCGTGCCCAGGTTCCACAGCTGGAGGTGTGAGGTGAGAGTGCTCTGTGACAGGCACTGTGCTCCCCACGCTCCTTCCAAAATGGGAGGCACATTTGTACCAAATTCTGAGACTGCATCCAAGTGAGAGGAATGAAATGCTCATTATTGTGATAACTCACCACTGGAAACAGCATTGGGCTCCTGCTCTCGGTTGCTTATCAATCATGGAATCACAGAGTGGTTTGGGTTGGAAGGGACCTTAAAGCTCATCTTGTTCCACCCCCTGCCATGGGCAGAGACACCTTCCACTGTCCCAGGCTGCTCCAAGCCCCAATGTCCAGCCTGGCCTTGGGCACTGCCAGGGATCCAGGGGCAGCCACAGCTTCTCTGGGCACCCTGTGCCAGGGCCTGCCCTCCCTCCCAGGGAACAATTCCTTCCCAATATCCCATCCATCCCTGCCCTCTGGCACTGGGAAACCATTCCCTGTGTCCTGGCACTCCAGGCCCAAGTGACTCCCCATCTTTCTTCTAGGTTCCCCTCAGGAAATGAATTAGATCACTCCAAAACCTCCTCTTCTCCAGGCTGGACACCCCCAATTCCCTCAGGATTTTGCCCCAGCAGAGGTGTTTGTGGGTCTGGGTGGAGTAGGACTGTGCAGGGGTGCAGTGAGATAACGCAGGGGTGGCTGTGTGTCAGAGCCCTTCTCGTGCACCCACACACTCACTGATGTATTGATCTCCTCCTGAAGGCCTCATAAGCCTTATTTCAAATGAGTAACTCGGAGTTGCACATGGCTTTCTGATGACTCTTCAGAATTACGACCCAATTTATGCTTTCTGTAATAATCAGCACAATAAGGCAGTAAAGCTGTCGTTGCTGGATACACCAAATTTATATTTTATACACTGAAATATAATCAATACAATAAGAAACCGATACTTTATGAGTTAGCATTGTCTTCTCAGAGTCTTTGTAGGACTCTTTCCTCAAGTCTGCTTTGGGTCTAGGGGAGGTTTATGTCCATATTAGCTCTTCCTGCAGCTGTTCCGTGTTAAATAAACCTCCCGCTGCTGCTGAGATCTCAGCCAACATGCTTCACAGTAATAACAAAACATTTCATTTACTGGTCATTTTTTATATTCAAAGCAAAACCCTCAAAGAAATAAAGTTTTCTCACAATACAACACAATACAATGTGTTTCTCTATTTCCCCCAGTGTGAGTTCCTTGCATGCACTGCAGAAGCAGCTCTGAAATGGTGAATGATGCTTTGCATTGCTTCAGCTGCTGTCAACAACAGAGCTGCAAACACTCCAAAATGTTCATTATTTGACTCCCAGCACTCTGTAGAACATGCTCATAAATACTCTGTGCATCCAGAGATGCACATGCTCACACACACTTGCATTTGTCTCTGTATACACATTTTCATGTCTAGTTCTGTTTCCAGACGAGAAAGAAAAGTCCTTAGATGGTTAAATACCATTTCCCACTGCAAAGAAATTATCTAAGGGGGGATCCAGGCAAGGATTTCTGATCCCCTTTTTCTTTGTTTTGATGCCTGCAAACCTCTCCCCTGCTGAATTAACCACCACAGGAATCATTTACTCTTTGCAGAGAAATATTTTGATGCCATTTCTTGCCCCTGCCTGGGGAGGTTTTTTGTGAGGCTTCTCTTCCACGGGCACCCCTGGCAGCAGAGCTGGGAGTCTGTGAGCAGTCTCTGAGGGGGACAAACTGTCCCCAGGACAAAACTGTCCCCAGGACAAAACTGTGCCCAGGACAAACTGTGCCCAAGACAAAGCTGTGCCCAGGACAAAGCTGTACCCAGGACAAAACTGTGCCCAGGACAAAACTGTGCTCTGGACAAAACTGCACCTAGGACAAAAGTGTGCTCAGCATAAAACTATGCCCAGCACAAAACTGTGCCCAGGACAAAGCTGTGCCCAGGACAAAGCTGTGCCCAGGACAAAGCTGTTCCCAGAACAAAATTGTACCCAGGACAAAACAGCACCCAGGACAAAACTGTACCCAGCACAAAACTCTGCCCAGGACAAAGCTGTGCCCAGGACAAAGCTGTGCCCAGGATAAAGCTGTGCCCGGGACAAAGCTGTGCTCAGGACAAAACTGTGCTCAGGACAAAGCTGTGCCCAGGACAAAGCTGTGCCCAGGACAAAGCTGTGCCCAGCATAAACCTGCGCCCAGGCCAACACTGTGCTCAGGACACNNNAAAACTGTGCCCAGGACAAAGCTGCACCCAGGACAAACTGTGCCCAGGACAAAACTGTGCTCAGGACAAAGCTGTACCCAGCACAAAACTGTGCCCAGCATAAAACTATGCCCAGCATAAAACTGTGCCCAGCACAAAACTGTACCCAAGACAAAACTGTACCCAGGACAAAGCTGTACCCGGGACAAAACTGTGCCCAGGACAAAATTGTGCCCAGCAGAAAACTGTGCTCAGGACAAAGCTGTGCCCAGAACAATACTGTGCCCAGGACAAAGCTGTTCCCAGAACAAAACTGTGCCCAGGACAAAGCTGTGCCCAGCCTCGGCTGGCTGGGAGAAGGAGAAATCCCTAATCCAGCAGATCCTTCTCCTGTTGGCACTCGTGCCTTTTCCCCAGGCAGGATGGAGCCAGTAATTGTCTTGCTGATGTCTGACACAGTTCTGAGGTCTACTAAAGCCTGCTTTCAGTAAAACCCAGGTTGTGCTGTCAGCCCTGGTGCCTGGGCACCTGCCAACACCCTTGTCCTCGGCAGATCCCTGGATTGCCTTCCATAATGTGCACCCTGAAAAGCAAAAGCTTTTAAATCCCCACAATAAAAGGTCCTTTAATTGCAGCCAAGCTTTTATAGCCACTGGTTTCCTGGCTTTCTCCTCTCTGTAAAATACTGATTTTTCTTCTTAGATTTGTTGCTCTTTCTCCCCTGTTAAATTGTGTGTGCTCCCTCTTTCCAGTTAATAAAATAATTCTGATGAGCAGTGCTTAGCATAATTCCAGACACTGATGTACGTGCTGCTCAGAGCTGTGCTTTAGGAGAATTCCATTTCTGGGGGCAATGTAGCATGGAAAGCTCTCCAACCCTCAGAAATTACATAAAGGGGGACCCAGAGAGCATCCAGAGGGATACTGTGAAAAAAGGTTATTTTATGGAGTATTTGAGGGCTGACAGCAGCTGGGCAAAGCCATCCAAGATGGAATAAGAAGCAGAAGGGTTTATGGGGCAGAAAGAAATGCTACTCTGAAGTGCTGGAGTGTCCAGAGAAGGGAACAGAGCTGGGGAAGGAGCCCCAGGAGGGGCTGAGGGAGCTGGGAAAGGAGCTCAGGCTGGAGAAAAGGAGGCTCAGGGGGGACCTTGTGGCTCTGCACAACTCCCTGACAGGAGGGGGCAGCCAGGGGGGGTCAGGCTCTGCTCCCAGGGAACAGGGACAGGAGGAGAGGGAACAGCCTCAGGCTGGGCCAGGGGAGGCTCAGGGTAGATATTGGGGAGAATTTCTTCATGGAAAGGGTGGCCAGGCACTGGCACAGCTGCCCAGGGCAATGGTGGAGTCTCCATCCCTGGAAGTGTTCAAAAAACACATGGACATGGCACCTGGGGACGTGTTAGTGGTGAACATGGTGGTAC
>VZRF01012988.1:704886-720454 GCA_013396875.1 Vireo altiloquus | reverse complement strand
TAAAATTTTCACACCACCACACCGTGGGAAGGACCCCTCTCCCTGAGGAACTATGTGTGATGAACTGACCATTACCCCATTCTCATCTCCCTCTGTCTCCTACAGGGCACAGGAAGGAAGGAGGGAGGGGTGGGGGGAGGATGTTTTTAAGATTTTATTTTACTTTTCATTATCTTGCTCTGATTTTGATGGGTTGTAAGTTCAATTGATTTCTGCAAGTCAAGCCTGTAATGCCCATGACAGTAATTGGTGAGGGATCTCTCCCTGCCTTTATCTCAATTCATGAACCTTTTGTTATGTTTTCTCCCCCCTGTCCCATTGTGGAGGAAAGTGACAGAGTAGAGTATCTCTGGTGGGTGTCTGGCATCCAGCCAGGATCAAACCACCACAGTCTTTTCCAGTGTAGGACTGGG
This sequence comes from Vireo altiloquus, assembly GCA_013396875.1. NCBI lineage: Eukaryota > Metazoa > Chordata > Aves > Passeriformes > Vireonidae > Vireo > Vireo altiloquus. The sequence goes on along the minus strand of VZRF01012988.1, from coordinate 720,041 downwards.
GTGAGAAGGAAGAAGGAAAACCTCTTGAGAGTATAGAGAGAGGCAGGGAACAGAATTCCAGTAAAGTTCAAGTATTGTAGGGAGGTTTGGAGTTCAAGCTCTTTGAAAAATGGCAAGGATCTATCTGAAATACTTTGAAACAGAGGCCACAGGTGCAAGAAATACTTTTGCATTGAGAGGGAAGAAAAGAAAGGCTTTTATATAGCATCTTAGATCTGTAAACCCAAGCTGAACCTAATCACACAAGCTATCAGGAGAAGTGCAAATAGGAAATCAAAGGACAGTACAACACTCTAAACCTTTAGATTATGTGGTGCAGAAGTCAAGGATGTATTCTCTCAAGGATGAAGCAAATATATCTGTTCTCACATATAGACACTTCCATAAAAACCCCAAAAATGTCCTTGAATTAAGGTCAAATCCCAGAGAAGCAGCTAGTCAAAAACAAGAGCTGACTGAGATGTGAAAATAGATAATGACAAAGGATTCCCATATCCTGAGGGGAAGACAGGTAGTGATGTCTTAACCCAGATAGCTTTCTGGCAGGTAAACATGAATCTAATTCTGAGACATTTGACAAAGTGTTAAATCTTCTAATTTTCCATGTGTTTATCTACACTTTTTAATCAATAGACCTTAGTGTATCCCTCTGACCAGAAGGGTGAAGGTAAGACAGAAGGAAATTTAACCTTTCCACACCTGGAGTTCAGAATAATGAGAGCTGGTCAGTCGGTAGAGTTGTTTTTCAGCAGTCAGTTTCTTTGACCCCATGAGGAGTGAATAAAGACACATTCAAATGGCACCGTGTTTTTCAGTGGACAATGGGAACACCACCTACATGTCATCAGGATTTTTTTTCTGGTTTTAGAATTTGCATAAAATGAAAGATTGAGGGCAATCCCTGAGTAGTGTGTGAAGAAGATAAGTGAGTTTTGTCATTTGGGTTTCTAGGAAAAAGGCATAGAAAATACACAATGGAACAATGTCCAGAGGCAATGGAGACTTTATTTCAAATGGAGAAAGAACAGACTTTCTTTCTTTTTTTTTTTTTTTATTTGCTTGGCTAGCTATATTGAGTGGCTTGTATCTAGATTCTTGGAAGTGGTATCACCACTTCCAGAATAAAGGCAACATCATCACTGCTGATGGTGCCAGATTTTCCAAGCTATATATACTCTGGACAGATGTCTTCAGCAAGGTGAAGAGACTGCATTATATTGATATAATGCTAAGTATACTTTTAAATATAATATCAGCCTTAAGCATAAAGCTATCAGCATGGGAGAAAGCATATTCAGCCATTGTGAAGGGTGTCCTTGCCAGCTGGTTGGGAAATTACAAGCCTGACTCAGTAGCTACTAAGCACTTACTTGTCTTTGATGGATATTGTGTACCTCATCATCCTGGGTAAAGGGTTGTAATTATAAATTAATGCCATTGTCCTTCACTCCACAGCTCTTTTCCTTTTCTCTGCAATGTGGCCTTGGGAAGGTATAAATCCAGATTTATTTCACAGATTTGGTGACTGTGGCATGAAGTATCATCTGATTTCCACAGAGATGGTCCCAGAGATATAAACCTGAGTGTTCTCCTTTAAATGGGCAATCTACAGAGCTGATGTTTTTGAGGTGAAAGAGAGCAACAATCTTCCTGTCCACTCTATGTTTGCTCTAAAGCAGATGCCCAAATATTGTCGCAGAGAATTTATATGAGCCTGGTTGGGCCTCATTTTCAAACAAACTCATTTGCCCACAGTTGAGACTAAGATGAGAGGAAAGACCAACTGAAAATTTGGCCTCAGCATGTATCATATTTACAAAGATATAAATAATTATTATTGCTATAATAATTCTTGAGCACAGGAATAACTAAGCATTTGTCATAGCTGATATCAGTGTCTGAGAGAAAAGTGTAACTGGAAAGAGAATGTCAAGTACCTTGAGAAATGAAAATGAAACAAATTGGACATTGAGTGAATGTCACATTTTCCCTGGAACTTGGTGGATGGTGAGAAGAGGTCATAAAATGTCTGGTAACAGCAAAGGGCAATAAGATGCTGCTACAAAGCAGCTCATCTCTTATACCATTAGAAATAATCTGCTGCCTTATCTCCCAGACTCCATGCATTTCTGGGGGGACTGTTTACAAGTTAGAATTTGCAGTGGATGCCCATGATTCAACATTTCCAGCCTTGATATTAACAAAACTCTATGGCACAACTCTGTACAGAGACAGTGCTGTGGCAAAGATGAGGCCCTAATTGCTAGGGCTTTTCCACAAAATGGCTCCTTTTTTCAGAAGGCTTTATTATGATCAAGAACAGAGAGCAAACTTTTTCTCCCTCCAGCCATGCTAGCTGGAGGCGATGGTCTCTCTGTGACTGTGTCTGTCTCTCTCTCCAGCACAGTCTCACAAATATGAAAACAAACAAAGACAAAGCTCTTTCATTGGTCAAAGAAAGCACCTTACTAAAACATCCTTCATTATTTACATTCTTCTCCTGGGAACCTACAGGAGTTCCCTTTTAGAAATGGAGTAAGTGTTACATTTTGAGACAAGTTAAAAAAGGAATTGCTTTCTCCAGCTTGTTGCTGTGATTTCTCTACGATCCACTAAGGAGTCAGCACCACACAGTGCCCTGTCTCTGTAATGCTCCTGAAAGCAGTGGGTACAGGTGTTGGTCCCTGCAGAGTTAAAGCTGCTTTGGCATCTACTCATGCTTTTTTGCTAATGAACCATCTGGCTCAGTAAGAGAAGTTGCTCAGCCACAAATCAGCAGTTTTCTTGCAGATGTTTGCTATTCACTGCCTCTTAATTCCCTTACTCCCAGTTCTTCCTTCTTTCTCACAGCTCTCACTTTGCCATTTATTTAAATTCTTTCTTCAGGGGTAGCTGATTGAAAATATACTGGTGTCTGGGACTGTCTTTATAATTATTTCTTTCTACATTCAAAACACTAAGTTTCAGGATCTTGGAAGTAAAGATTTTCCCTTTTGAAGGAAGGAATGACATCTTCTGCAGACCATGCTGGGATGCATTTCTGTACTGGATGTACCAAGTTGAAAAAGATAAATATCACAACCTACTTTCCTTCTCTTTGAATTTCACTTCAAAGGCTAAGTGTTTAAGGCCATGGACAGCATGGTTTTACTTAAAACAATCATGTCATCATTTTGCTGTAGAAGAAACAGAAAATGTGCTACATTCTACAGCACTTTCATAAGTTATGTAGCAACCCATTCACAAATATGTACAAAGGAATCAAAATATGCTCAGGAATTTGGGCTTTCCTCTTGGAAAAAGGTAAATTAAGGGGATTGAAATCTGGACCTTGATGCTGGTGAAGAAGAGAAATTCTGCAAGGGAGAGATAAGTCTTGTGATCTCTCCTGCATTTTTACAAAGTACAACATCCTAGTTCAATTCTGCCCTTTATTTTCTCGCAGATGATTCCATTCATCTGCATTTTCTTTTACTTACCTCTTCCTTAGCTCTGGGGGTGACATTCCATTTCCTGTGCAATTTATATGAAAATTAACCTTTCACATTGGTGCAAATCCATGTGGGTGGAAATAATGTCATCTGTGAATTGCCCAGTAACCAGAGGCTTTTGAGCAGACCCTGGAAGGCATTCAGTAAAAACTAATTTACCATGCTTTCTGTAATAGCAGATCCTTTCCTAAAGCTGTTCTCCAAGATATTGCTGTACTGACTCAGCATGGATTTTAAGACTTTACAAAATGTTACCTATTTAGCTAGAAAACTTTTATGTGAAACAAAAATAATAAGAATTTAAAAAACCTATTAGAAAAGCAATAAAATGTGGTAGAAAACCTAGGGCCTTTGTCAATGTCTAAATGGGAGACAATAATGTCTGCAGAAGGTAGCAGCTTCGTGAGGGGTTGCTTTTACCTATTTGCTTTCTTCTAGGGAGTAGTGATTTTAATGGATAGAGTCCTTTCAGGTAGGCAATCAGAAAACTAACATTTTTATTCTCCTGACAGAAAATTGCATGTCTTTTTCCTAGCAAAAAAATGGTATTTCCCCTAGAAAATTCTGATGCTTTTGCATAAGTGGTTTTCCTTGTCAGAGTATTTCTCTGTAAAAGCATTTCCCACTGGTTTTAACAGTCTAGGAAAATTCTTGAGCAAATTCTCTTTCTTTACTCACTTATTTTTATTTAGCATGCTGCTTTGACAGCACGGTCTCTCCCTAGGTAGCTTGGGGAGCAGGTGGAGACCATACTTCCTCTGTCTTCAATGCTACTGGGTTAATCTGGGGATAATGCTGATATGGCTTTGACTTTGAAAGATTTTCCAACAATTCATTAGGAAGAGTGAACCCTTTCTTTGCTCACAGTAATGGCTGAAGGTGCTGGAGGTGGTGAGGCTGTAAAGGTCTGGCCCTCATTTCTACAGGTGCAACTACCTGTTCTGACTGGTGCAAAAAGAACTCAACTGAGCCAATCGAGATCATTATGTTCTCACTGTCTTTTCATGCCACAACTACAAGCTTTGAACCTCTTTTCGTTTGACTTTGACAGTGAGCAAAGTCAGTCCACCTTCTCTAAAATGCTCTGTCTCTTCTTAACAACTTTAATCTCTTAAAATGTGGGTATCAGCAGCATTCACCCAGGGCATTTTAAGACTCCATTTCCATTTGTGATATCGGACATTTCAGAGATGCCTATTTCTAGATACTTCTTTACAGAGAGGTGTTAAAAGAAGGTTTCTCTCCTTCTTATAGTGCTGCAGCCTTGTTGTTAACAACCGTGTGCTGGCCAGTGCTCCTCATCATTCTCATGGAGAGTAATTGATCCTCTGAGCAGAGGCTGACAGATGGCCATAATCTCCGTAACTAGAGGGAAGCTTTGAAAAAAGACAGTGTGTTTGAACCTGAAAACTACAATAAAATAAAGCATGAGTATTGGTTTATGCCACTGAAAATGATGAAAGTCATAAGTATAGCTAGAATCTTAAATTCTACTCTGTTCTCAGAATTTTTGTTTTTAAATTCCCAGAGACAAACCACAGCAAAACTGAATGTGGATGTCAGAAAGGAAGAGAACCAACATCCTAACTTTAATATTGTTTATTTTTCACATATGTTTGTATTAGTAGTGCTTAAGTATATGTTTTTAAAATGTTTATAGTCTTACGCATGGGTTTTGTATTTAATGGGCCTATACTCAGAGGACCTGGAACTTTAAATTAAAGAACATTATTGACATAAATTATTTCAGACAACTTCTTTTGCTACTTACTGTCTTTGAATCTTTAAATGTTATCCTTATGTCAAGACAAGATGTGGAGTCTGAATTCATCAATGAGAAAGAGCCCATCAACCATCTGTGAAATACTTGAAGGTAAGTATTTGTTGTGGTTTAGAAATGGCATTCCCCAATTTAGTGTTCTCGCTGAAACACTCCAAACTATGTGCTGCTTGCTCACTCCCCCTGCCCCCTTCCTCTCCCCCTGTGGAAGCAGGCTGGAGAGGAGAATTGGAGGCACAAAAGTTAAAGTCATTGGTTGAGATAAGAACAATTTACTGGGCACAGCAATGAAATATGAAATGAACAGTAACAGCAACAATATTAATAAAAGTCTGTACAAGAAAGGCAAACAATTCACACGTGAAATGCTCACCATGTGGAAACCAGCAATACACGAACCACCCCATGCTACCCTGACCCAGAAGGAACACCCCCCATCCCCAGAAAATGAGGTGAGCTGGTACAGAATAACCTCTGGGTCTTCAAAAATTAACCCTGTCCTGGCTGGAACCAGGACAATATTTCACTACCCTCTAGAAAATCTGGATTGTGTGATGCTTTGGGTACACAGGTGTTCCCTATGCCCTGTCAAATGATCCTATCAGGTTGTAGATGATAGGTGAGCCCATTTGCGCTCACAAATTGAATTGCTCTTGGATTTCCCCTGGCTTTAACAGGAAAAGCATCTCTGATAAGGATTCCTGGGAAGAATAAAGCTTATATGCTGGTATCAGCTCTTCTGCTAGAAGAGAGAAGGAGAAAGAGGAATTTCCTGCATAGGTCCTGAACTCAGAATTAGGTAGTGAAGACATGAGTGTTATTATGTATGGCCCTGGTTAAAGTGATGGATGATACTCTACAGAACTTTTTTTTCTGTACCCTAACTGAAATCCAACTCAGGCTTCCCTGATATCTTTCTTTCTATAAATTAGTCTTTCTTTGGGGACTAAAACCCCTCTTTTTCTCCATGTGTAGCACACCTACTCTGTCAGATGAGGGAGGCTGAGTGTCCTCTATTAAATATACACAGGCCAGTATCCCTTTTTAAATTGTGATAGGGAAGTTTAGAGAAGGGTTTCACAGGATTTGTGCAAAACCTTGAATTTGAACTGGAAACAGATCCTTGAGCCAGTCAGGTTGTGTTAGGAATGTTGTCATCAGGGATGCTGCTAGTAACTCAGTTAAATACTTGTGGCTGCTATGAAACCAGAGGACAGACTTGCTTTGTCTAGCTTTGCTTTCTGGGATATTCATTTTAGGAACAAAGCCATCTTTTTCTAATCACAATGAGAGAGATGCACTTGCAAAGGCTGATTCTGCATCACTGTCTAATCACTGCCTGCAGCAGCAACTTAATGTTACCAAAATCTTAATTAAATTTAAAGTGAGCCTGGGATGAACCTGGACTGCATTTGTAAGCATGGTAAGGAGTAAAGCTAACTTGCCAGACATTTCCAAACTAAAAAACACAAACACAGACTTAATACCTTCTATTTTCACAGAAAGCAAAACTTGCTACAACAAGAGCATCATCTACTTGGAGCACATCCACAGTTCTCCTGCAGCACTAGATTTAGATCAAACACCATTACTGATTCCCTGTGACAGCCATCCAGTAGGTCTCAGATACCTTCTCTTAGCACAGATTTGAGCTTTCTCATAACATATGTTCCTAAGGAGTTCTGAGATCACTACTAAAAGGTGATTTCAGTAGAAATGGAGATTTACTACTGACTGGTTCAGGACTCTGGACACTAAGGTGAAGTAATTTGCTGGCACTTCCAATGAAAGGAGAGTAAAATTCACATTTGTGTTGGTTTTCACATAATTTAAACCCAATAAATAACATCTGAGACAAAGGAGTCAGAGAGGAATTAAATCTCAGCTTGTTTCAGTTGACAAAGAGAGAGCAGGATCACAGATAAAATCTGTTATTCTCATACTCTACTGTCTACTGTAAAGTGGAGTTAAAGATTTTTAGACTTCAGAAATCTCAAAGCAGTTTCTTCATATGCACTGAGCAAATTATGTATTGAACTGTTATGCTTAACATTGTTTTCACACATTTTCATGTTTTCTTTGACTACTCTGTCTCATTTACCTCCTGCTATTGCAATCGTTCTACAGACTGAGGAAGCAAAGATTGCTGGTGACTGCAAGGTTGAACATGAGTAACACAGATGAGCTCTCTGTACAGATAGGCTAGTGAAGAAGGAAATATATTTGCAGTTCCCAACATTTTGTCAGAGGCTAAAGGCAGCTGCAAATATTATTTATAAGAATATAGAATTCTTCAAAGCTGTTCCTTTAAAATCTTTAGTTGCATTCCTGGGTTGTGGAAACAGAGATAAGAGTTCTTCATCTTTGCACTGAGCTTCTTCTCCCTGTTAAACAAGTTCTTGCACAAGAATATGCCGCAACCAAGGTCTGTCATTTGGAAAAATCTGATGCTTGTAGCTTGCTGAGTTTATCAGTTGTCTTGTGTCAAGTCAGACAAACTGTTTAAATGCTTTTCCTCTTGTATGATTTGATCAATCAGGTGGACTATTGCTTCAGCTGCTACTGGTGAGGTTTAGGCAGCTCCCTGAGGTGGTGGAGGTGTCTGTTCAGGTTGGTCTTGCACTGTCCATGCCTAGGTATGCTATTGAAAACAGACTGGCCACTTCTGAACACTCAGACCTGCCTTCTTTCTGACTTTGGTTAGTCTGTACCTGCTCTCAGGACCTGGGCATACTTCAGCTGAGATTATACCAAAGAGGAATGAAAAACTCCCAGCCAAAAGGGCTCTACCTTGTTTTGTGGTTGGTTTCTAGGAGAGGTTTGCGTATGCTCACGATGAAATTCTCACCATACTGGCATAGTTTCCCTTTTACACTACTGAAAGATACACAGTCTGTCTGAGGAACCACATGTGCTCAGCCAAAAGATTTGGGACTTGCACGTTTTTACTTTTAACCAGCACAGAGGTAACTAACTGGATACCAATAGATGGCATTTATCAAGGATCTCAAAGTACGGTCCAGCCATTGTATGTAATGATAAATAGAATCCCAGAGAGGAAAAATCAGATGTGGAGTAGATGAGAGAGGCATGGCTGGCCTCACACACACACACAAACACACAGATGGATACACATACATACGCATGATCCAATTTGAATTTTGAATTAATTTTCCCTAGATTATGAAGGGTATGAAATTTGTCTTGATTCTGCTGAATACACATATTTTTGATTAGTCCTTTTTTGCAGGATGCTCATCTTTTAATCCTATAAATCTTTGCTTTATCCTTTCTAGTTTAGTCTGTGCCTTCTCAGAAGAGGTGGAAAATTGTTTCTGGCATTACTGGAAACTGTTTATTGCATTATTTCTTCTGATGCTCTTTGAGGTTTTTGGAAAATAAGTATGCTTGAAGGAACCTGGATACCTCTGTCCTATAGATATAAGACTGCTTTTTAAATAAACACTCTGCATTTTAAATTGTCGTCACTAGCAACATTTGATTTTTAAAGACTGCAGAAAGTGGGATTGATGAAAAACCTGCTTAGAATGTGCTGGGAAGTCAGAGAGGCAAAACTACCAAGCACTGAAAATTCTGAAAGATGTAAGAATTAGAGGCTTTTATTGCTAGAATAAGTGGCACATATAGCAATCTGTCCTTTTTTTCTGGCAAATATTTCCAGTGAAAATAATATGCTGAAGAGAAGACTTCTGTGCTTCTGAGCACAGTGCACAAGTACCATGAAGAGGGAGAATAGAGCTGCTGATTCTGTGAAAAACTGCTTTGGAGTTTCATTTCAAGGTACAAATGACAGTGCAGCCTTTTCTGAGTCCCAGAAAATATGCAGAAGTTCAGCTTTTTTATACCCCTTTGTCATACTGAAAGTCACCACTGCACAGGGCAGAGTTAATCTTTGGGTAATTTTACACATTTTGTTACATCAGCCCAACAGCTCAGAATTATGCAACTTTTCAGATTGGGGACAGGAATTCTTCTAATCTCATATTTAATACCATCTGCCAACCCACTGACACGTGCTTAAGGTCAACTTTAGACATTCAAATACCCTCAAAGAACCCATTTCTTTTCACAGGTTTAAATACATTAATATGAGATAAGGCAAGGTGTATTCTATATTCTCCTCTGGGAAGTGTATTCCCACCATTTGTCCATATTTTAAATGACTGCCTGCAATGACTGGGTCCTGCTTTGAGGCTGAAGGTTTGCTGAAGAGACTTTGGGATTCTTTTTCCTATGATCTTTCTGTCTTTCCGGATATGCAACACCATATTTTCTTTTACCAAGCTAAACTTTAAAGAGGACATTTCCCCACTTGTTACATTACATTCTCTCTCCCAATACATTTTGTATTTTCTTCTTTAAGTGTCCTTACATCTCTCTGATCCAAGCCAGTTGATTCTTTAAAAATTTATCTTAAATCTCATGCTTTACATCCATGGATCTTTCTTTCCAGTCCAACTGTCTTTACAGTTCTGGTTTCCAAAACCATGTCAATAAAATTGCCAACCTGGAAAGCTTTCAGGAAATCCATGCCAAAAGCCACCTTTACTGAAGGACTAAGTATAAGGTTTAGTAAGGTACTAAAGACCTGCTGCTATTTTTTCTATTATTAGCCAATAATAGTCCTTTTGAATGAACCAGACATGACTGGTTATTAGTTATACATAATTATTTCAAATTAATGTTTTTTTAATTCTTATGGAGTGACAGTCTGGTAATACCCTTAAAATTAATTAGTTTGCATATAGTTGATGGGTCTTTAGTGTCTAGATACTCTTATTTAAATATATTGACATCACTAGACCTAGGAAAAGAGAAGTCAGATATGAAACAGTTCCTACCAGTGAAGTCTGTGGGACAGTGGGAAAGAACTATTCCTTTTGGGTGACTACTTCTCTATCAACAAAATAAGTTATATTGGCAAAAATAACACGGAAAACAGCAACTGCAAGCTACATGTGAAATCTATTGAGAAGACATGTAGATCCATTTGAGGAGATTTAGGTCAGTTCAGACTTTGAGAATAAACCCTTAAAGACAAAGGATAATGGCTGCAAGTGGTGTAACTCATGCATTTTCATTAGTTTAAGTGCAAATATGGAAATATACACCAGAGTAGACCTGACCCTCAGTGTTGCCCAGAACACACTCCTTATTCATAGAATGCCCTCTAAAGGACAAATGTAATGCGTAATCTTATTTGATAATGTATGTTCACGCCTCAGAAGATGCTGGGGAATTATTAGCCTTTGACAGACTTCTTTTTGGCTTTAGCAATTAGCAGAAATGAAACTCCTTAAGATTAAATTTCTCCTTTGGACCATGTATGGTTTTAAGACTTTTTCTATAACCCCACAAAGTAATGAAAAAAGACAAGCACTGAATTTTCAAATAATTGTGCAGTGATTTAGCCAACTCCTATTGAAGCTGTTTGGAATTTGAAAATTACTTATATGAAAACTACATTCTTGGCCTTCAGAACTCCTTTGAGAAGTGTGTCCTCTTAGCATGTGACCACAGGGAGTTGTTGCAGATGGAGCTGGGAAGGAGGGTTTATGACATGGTTTAAGCTATTGGGCACAGATGTTTTAAGTTAGATTGAATATATCCTCGACATGAAGAAAATAGGATTCTTGCAGTGTTGGGTAAGTGAAATTTCTGTATAAAGCAGTGCTGAAACCTTTCAGAGGCATGGCAGGAGTCTGTGCCTTAATAACCAGACTTATTGATGCAGGAAAATGAAATGAAATTCAGTAAATTGCTGATGAAATGGAGTTCAGTGGGTTGTTTAGTCCATTCCATGCTGAATTGGTCTCTACCATACATTATCCTCTACCTTGCTCAACTCAGGTGTAAATAATGGAACTGACACTTTTCTTGTTACATTTACAAAAGTAATGGCTTCCTCTTTCTGTTCACTTGACAGGCTAAAACATATTTAAGTGGATAAAAATGATGGTAGACCAGAATTTGTCTGAATTGCACATAGAGTTCATTAAAGCAGCAGCCTCTGGTGAAAGTTTATTCATGTGTAAAAGTACCTGCAGGTTGGTCTGGATCCCTGCTGGAGGCTGAGCAGAAGTAGCTGCTATGGGAGGAATTTGATGAAGCTGCAATGTGTCACAATTACAGCACTGGATGTAGAAGGCACAGAAAAAGACTTGTCCTTACTTGTGGGGTTGTTTCCATCACAGAGGAGGANAGCAGGACAGAAGATCTATATTGGAAATGATTATCTAAAATCAACTGAGTCTAGGAAATTCTTATGGAAAAGTCAACTGACCACAGTAATTTGTATACAGATGTATAAGCTCTAAGACTTTGTAGATTGATTAAAGGAGATCAGAGGTGGAATTTTTCATAAAAATATCTTGAGTAAGTAATCAGAATTCCTGTAGCTATTGAATACCAAGAGTTCTTTCAAAAATCTGTTTCTGTGGCTGGGCAAGGCTGTGGGACCTGGAGCCTGGCCCTGTTGCAGTCTCACTGGGGCAGGGACTGATGTTTTGCCAGCTGCCAGTTGCACTGGGTTGGATGGGGCGCAGGGGCTGAGCCTGCCCTACCCACCACAGTCCTGATCCTGCTTGGATCTGGCTCCATCTCACCAAGAAGTGCAACAGCTGGGAGGTTTGTGGAGGTCCATGTTAAGACAGTGCATCCGTATGGTTTCAGTCCTGGCCTGATGAATTACCACAAATGGGGCCCTAACCCACCTGGTAGCTGCATAATATCAGAAATGAAGTCCCAGATGTATCATTGCTTTGGAGAGCACTGGCAATGTTTAGGATGTCCTTTTGTCCTAAGGAAGTCTAGCCCCTTGCAAACCCATGGGAAGGCATTGGAAGGATGAGGTGACTGGTACGGTCTCAGATTAGCTCCTAATTGCATGGTAATCAGAAGGTATAAAGTACATGAAATACCTCTGACTATTATTTCTATGAATGCCCATCAAAGCCTAAGTTGCAGGGGTGACAGGCTTTTAAGCATGAAGTAGCAAGCTACCTAGAGAGAGGCATATTTCACTCTCCCAGGGTAGGTTTGGAGTATTTTTGTTTCAGTCCAGCTGGCAAAGCCTTTTACTGATGCTGTAACATCTGGAGGACTATCTAAATTCTTAAATGCTCTGGGACAGGGCCAGAGGATAACGAACTTAATTAGAAGGAAAGGCTCTTGGGGTTTACACATTCTGGTCAAGGGGTCACCAGTAAAGGCTGGACTTTATCCACAGAATGATGAAATCTCAGCACAACCCAGCAGTTACTTCCTAGCTTTTGTAATGTATCCAGGGAGCAGAATCCCCCTTGCCAGACCCATTCCCAGCACTGTGTTTTGCCAACCCTCCCCCTGACCTGGGAAATGCTCTCTGAGTCAGTGTTAGAAGCGTGGTTAGTCAAATAAAACCATTCCTTCTTTTCTTCATTCTCCCTTTCTGTCTGGGATTCCCAGCCCTGGGACCTTTTCCTGCCAGAGACAGAAGTGATGGAGTGTGCGAGCAAGAAGGTCTGCCTGTGGGACATGCCAAGGTGTGTTTGTGCTGAAGACAAGCGATGTAAGGGCTTTGGAAGGTGCATCATCTGCTGCCTCATCTCATAGCGCTGGGGAGACCATGGTTACTTAGTTGTTGAAACAAAGAAGGCCAGGGAATTTGGGTACTTATTTTCCTAATTAATCTTTTTATCACTTTGGTGTTTTTTTTTTTTTTTTTGTTCAGAGTAAATCTATTCAATGTTCCCCACTGGTTTCAAAGAGGGAAAGAAAAAGGTTTTTAATTAGAGCTGTACAGTTCATGTACCTAATGAATCAATAGTAATTGAATATAACGGAAGCTTCTTTAAAGCACACCCATGGAGTATAGTAAAACCTCCTTTAACAGGTTTAGTTCCATGCCAGTGACCTTTTAAGAGGATTCTCCATCATATATTGGCTCTGGTGTATAGGCTTTCCCCACCTACTCTCTTGAGTTCATCCAGGTACTAAATGCTTGGATACACTGTGGTGTAGCCATGGGTATTAGGTACAGTCACAGACATACTTGTTAATTAATGCACTTCCTAAAATTCTGTTTTTCTCTCTGCGTAGTTTTATGAAGGGCTAAATGGTTTATATTATCCCTACAGACTACAAAAATAGCCAATATATTTTCATTTCAATTATTTTAACCACAACTTAATCTAAAGTTAAGGCTAAAAAATATCTTCAATCAACAGACTGGAAAAAGAAAATTCATGAGATGAGAAGTCTTTCTGAATTAGTGGTATCTTAGCATTACATTAATCTTATTTCCTTAGTGAAAAAGAGAGATTCATAATGGAACACACTTCTCCAGATCAAGAAATCACTGTACAAATTTTCTGAAGAGGATCCTTCTCTAAGGAAATCCCCCCAACTCTTTTCAAAGAAAAGCCCTCAGGTATGGATGCAGACTTGAACCTTCAGTACTTTCCACACACATTTTGAGGACATAATCCTAGCAGGCTTAGGATACAATAGTTGAATTGATATTGCCTTACTGATGAGGATGACTTCTGAATCTCACACAAAGGTGCCTTTACAGTGCCTAGCCCATTTTGGTATGGTCACAGATATAATCTGTGCTGGCTTAGCTCTTTTTATCCTGCTGTGACTTCATCTGCACTGGCAGCTTGAAGTGATGTACCTGCAGGGTTCACAGGGCAAAGTGCTTGAACAGATCTCGGCTGGTCCTGCTCAACTCCCCTCCTGCTGGAGCACATGTTGGAGGGGACAGGGCAGGAAGAGCTCAGCAGATAATGAGATATTGCTTTGATTTCCCCAGTAATTCAATTTCTTCAAGAATTTCACTGATGCCCAAAGGGTTTCTGCCTCGTGCAAACCAAGGGATTGTTCAGTCTCGTTTTGCGTGGGGTCTTTTCGTTATAGAGGAAGGTATGAGCCTTTCAGCTGAAAAGCAAAGACACTTGACTGTGACAGAGGGAAAGAAGCTCAAATATACACACACTAAACCCGCAGTCCCTTAGGCCTGCAAACCTTAATGTTTGTCATCCACACCGCACTGGGTCAGCTTTCATCACACCTGATGTGTGATGAAAAAAAAAAATCCTTACTCTGAGAAAAACCAAGCACAATGGCATTTGCCTCAATAAGCTGCTTTGCAACACCTAAATCAGAGTTTAGGAAAATCTAAGTTTTAATTTTCAAGAAGCTCTCCAGCTTTCATTTTTATGAAGAATATGCAACCTGAGGGAATGCCAACACTATAAAGCCAGAAGGCATCAATTTGATGCTGTCTTGGTTTGAAAAACAGGTATCTGCTAAGGAAGGCAGGAGCCTCCCTTTAGAATGGAAGATGCACCCCCCTTCCCTCCAAATTATTATAAATTTGAAATCAAGGGGCTTTCAGGCAAAAAAATATAGGAAACAGGAATAACAGTTCTTTACTTATATATATATATAAACAAAACAGGAGAAAGGACTGGTTTAGACTGACAGAGTCAGATACGACCTGACGCCCTGACAGCAGTGGCAGTCCAGTAAGCTGGTGGCTGCAGTCCTCCTGAAGCGATGGTTGTGGCTCTGTTGAAACAGTGATCCTGTAGAAAAAAAGTCTGGTCTTCTTTGGAAGATTCACTGGTAGGCGTGTAGCACTCGTCCTCTGGATACCCAGTGGAAGAAGGCTGCCTATGGTTTTCAACATCCCGGTTTATATCCAGGATGAACTGCCTGGTCCCTCCCTCTGGGTCGAATGTCTCACAATAGGATGATGAATCTTGAGATAAGCCACTGATGGGCCCATTAACAGGAGATAGTCCAGGTGTGCGTTATCTATGAGTCATGGGCAGGGCACTGATGGGCCCATTAACAGAAGATAACCCAGAGGGAATACT
>VZRF01012988.1:658015-703467 GCA_013396875.1 Vireo altiloquus | reverse complement strand
TAAATATATTTAAGCTCATGATTTTCAGATTAATAGCCTCCTTCTCAAGGGTCTCTGTTCTGATTTTGAACATTCCTATCTCTCAACCTTTCCCTAAGAGAGAAAATAAAAAAGCTCCAATGGAAGTTTTTGGACCGAGTAATTGAAAATCTGAAATTAAAATGTGAGGGTTTTTTTAGTTGTTCCCATAAAAAGTCTGATGTATTGGCTGACTAAGATCTCTGTTATGTCCTGCCAGAATTAATATCTGAGCTACAATGTCTCTGTAATATATTTTCTTTTCTGTTTTCAAAAATTCCCTTTCTGGAGCTCATCATCTGGTGTTATGCATTAAAATTCTTGAAATTCAGCAGCTTTGTATTAAATTTAGAAACTTTTAATATCTCAGTGTGAAAAAGAGGGAGCATAGCTGTGCTTATTTGAACTTGAGTTACTATTATCAGAGAATGCTGCTGCCTGGAGCACCTGAATGCCTTCTAAAGGTAGCTCCTGGCAAGTGATGAGGAACAGCCAAGAAATTCAAAAGCTTTATTAACTTTTGGATGCTCTTTTCTGACGTGATAACCCAAGTTTATAATGTGTTATTTAGGTGATACTAGTGGTCTCAAATTGCATATTAGCAGGAAGGGACTTTGCTGGAATTAGCTCTACCAGAAGGTGTTTTCCAGGATTCCTTTCTTGTTGTGGTAAGTTTTTAGTCTACTAAAAGTAGGAGAAATGGAGGGGGAATTCATCGCTCCACTGGTGAAAAGATCCCCCCTTGTCTGAGTTTGCTTCTCCAAGTGGGTTTATCTCTTGAAAAATGGATATAACAATGTTGAAGTGTTTATTATGCTTACATAACTCAAAAGCACATTGTGGGACATAACGGGCTGATTATTGACTTTTGTACTGTGCAAGATGTTTCTATCAATTCTTAGATTTCACATGTGTGTCAAAAATGAGATACATGGATAAACGTATAGCAATATATACAGGGAAAACCAATTTTTGATTAACGGTTAAAATGCTGTGTTTTGAGAGACAATTACTGATGCCTTAAATGGCTACCTAGAAAGAGAGTCTAGACAGGAATAAAGGAGTAAAGGAGATATTTATCTGAAAGTCTCCTGCCTCAGTGGATCCCAAAATAGATGGCAGGCCATGAGTTCTTCAAACTTTTATATCAACATAAATTCACCAACCAGAACCCAGCCAATGATGGAATTTCCCCAAGCTTTCCCCCCTCTCCCCAGGATGAAGGTTTACAGTTCTTGGGCCTAGGACGGTCTGAATGTGTTTGGAGAGCAAGCTGGAGAGGCTTTGTTATGTCTGTCTTAGCATGAGAGAACAGCACTTAACAAGCTACAGGAAACCTCAGAGTTACACTGGCAGTACAGGATTTGAAAAATATAAAAACCTAAGACATCATTACCACTCAGAAATGAGATATTGAGGATATTATAGATAGTACCATGATATTTTCAGGTTAGTGTTCAGCAGCAACATGAAAAGAAAACAAATAGTTAGAAATATTAGGAAAAGAATAAAGGAGAAAACAGAAGGCATCAGTATGAAAACAAATACAATTAATGGTTTTCCCACACCTTGGTGGCTGTGGGCAATTCTGGTCCTCCCATCTTCAAAAAGTATGTTCTTAAAGGGGAAAAGGTTCAGTGCATAGTGACAAGGACAATTTAGAGGTATGGAACAGCTTTTGTGTGAAGAAAACTAAGGTACATATGCCAATTTTAGTTCAGATCAGGCATGTGATTTTGAAACAAACCTTCAGATCATCCTCGCTTACTGTGCTTTGGTGCAAACAGAGAACAGTCTTGGAGCACCTGAACCGAATTCCATTTGGACAAAACAAAACCAGTCCCTACCCTGGAACATGCCTAGTGCAATTTTGGAACATGCCTGATGCAATCCAACTGCTAAAGGGTATACAACCTGCACAACCAATTTTATACTAATTGGAAGGGAAAAGCTTGCTGAGGGTGCTGGAGACTCTACATCAATAATTTCGTTTTACAAGTGCACTCCTATTCTTTACTGTACAATGTGGCATAGCTGAGATGAATACTTCAACCTGAAAAATAAATGATTTCTTGCAAGTCTGAGAGAGTTCCACAGAATTCTGAGTGGCATGGAGAGGAATGGTAGAGATCAACTGATCATTGCATGTTTCAGATATGGATCCCATAGAATTAGGTACTACATTGATTTGGATGAGATTTAAAACAAAGGAAAGGATATGGTTGTTTGTGTGGCATGCAGTGAACCTGTGGAGCTCCTTGCCAGAGGGTGTTTCATATGGGTGAAGTTCAGGAGGGTATGAAAGCAGAATGGACAAATGCTTGGAAGAGAGATCTGTTGATTGCTAACTGGGTTATCAGTTGTGTCAGGATTGGAAGATTTCTTTGGCTGAAAGTGGGTAGATCACATATATTCCTTTTTCTTGCTCTTCTCTACGTGTCCCCTCATGACCACTGCTGGAGGCACAAAATTGTTCAAGGTAAGCCCTTATGTTCTTTCTTGTATTATATTACTTAAAAAAAAATATATATATAAGAAGTGCTGTAAAAACGATCTTTTAATAGACAGATAAATCTGAATTTTACCTTTGTGGCTGGTGCTGGTAATTTCCATACTAGAAATGCTTCTCAAAAACCTGTGCATGTTAAATTAAAGTGTGTTTTTCTAAGAAAGTTTTAAATGAATCATTTAGTTGATTTTCAGCATCACAGGCTACCTGAACTCTAAATGACTGCAATAATAAAGGGTATTCATTTGAAGCAGCCAAAATTTCCTATTGATATTTTATGTTCATTTTGATTTAAGCTTTATTGCTGCAACATTGCATAATTTCGCAGGTGTAAAAAAAGGCTGGGTGTGTTAAATGTGCAGTTGCAAAAAAGGAAGAGGGCTGAGGGACATCTCAAGTTTCTTAGTCTTGCTGTTTATATCATTTTTTGGCATGAAGAATGGTTTTTTTTCTTTAATATATGAATGCTTTTGTATAGTAGAGAAATAAATCTAGCTTTGGGTTGAACACAATGGTTTTTAGCGATAAACAGCAACACTCTATTTGACATTTATGGCATGAGGAATGAAATGCCTGATTGCAATAGTAGGAGATTTGAAACATTCTCCTTAGAGAGGTGGTATAGTCAGGTGATGTTGTGCCAAAGCCGTAAGAGGATTGTCAAACTCTGAGTCAAATAAAGATCAATTGGTTTAGAGTGATGAATTAAAGCTCTGTACTTTGGGACAAAGCAGCTTGCTCAGTCTAGTAGTCAGAAATGGCCCAAATGCTTTTTCGGTTTCACCCAGTGTGCAGTGCTTTCAGCTACACCTTTTCCCAGCTGCTCCTTCTGGCGTTGGTCATGGAGCAGCAGCTGTTCCCAGTGTTGGACACCTGTCCCTGCTACACTGCTTTGGAGATGGCAGGAGACAAGGTTTGTTAGCTTGCTGACATTACCTTGGGTGTGGAGCGTGGTTGGATCACAGCCTGGGGTGGCATGGCTGCAGGGAATACTTTTTGTTACAGCTGAATGATTCAAGTAATGAATAACAGTAAATATTTAATGTGAGACACAAACCTTGTGAGTCAACACTTCTCACAGTACTATAAGACGTTGTTGCTTACCAGTTGAGTTCCTTGAATTCCTGTAACTGCACTTTGCTGGCAATGACCTCAGACTATGGGATGGCAAGGTGTGACCACGTAGCTCTGTCACACACCAGGTCATTTGCATGCCGGGCAGTGCTCTGACTCCCCAGTGCTTGAGTGGTGTGAGAGACAGGAAAGGTGTCAAAAAAGAGTATACCTCTACTCTGGCCTCTGGCTTAGTACAGTTAAAAGGCTTGTCATTTAAAATATGTGTAATCATTAAGAGATATGTAATAAGGTTTTTAAAGATAGATGATCTGTAACTTATTTTTAGCTGCAATTTAACATAGAGTGGAAAAAGCATTTATAGAGATACTGGTTATCAGCACCATGCAGTTGTCAGTTTTAAAACTTGCAGAGGGGAGAAAGATTCATAGAACATTCTGGGGATGATTTAGAGAGAGCTGAACCTCAAGAAGCTGATATATTCCTACTGTTCAAGTTATCTTTTGATTGTGATAAGAATGACTTCATCACCAGCATTCTGCTGTAGCTGTAAATACTTGCTTTGCTCTAGAAAAAAGCTGTGCCAGAATTATTATCAATGCACATGATACTGTGCGCAGGTGTTTTCAGTATGAAAAATGTCTTCACAATAAATCAGTAGGAACGTAATTTCAGAGATTATTTGGATTGTTCTCACCGTACCTAAAGTATATTCAAGAGGGGGTGCACATGCCCCTCCATCTAGGCAACTAGAAATGAGACGACTGCTAAAACACAAGAAATATCATGCTACAGCACCCGAGGAAAGACAGGTCAGAGAAATCAAGATTAGGGAACACATGCCCGTTTTCCCCAGGGGTTTTTAGGTTGAGGTTGTTAGGTATAAAAATGGAGAAAGCTAACCTTTGACTCCACTTTCATTCAGGAGTTTGATTTTTATTTGACTGGTCCTTCTAATAAGATTTTTATTTGATTGTGGCATTGTTCCATCTCTGAGAGTAGAGGAAAGAGTTAAGGCTCTACCAATATGTCACCAATTCCTCCTCTCAGAGGCTGTGGTAATGTATGGAAAGGTCTGTAAGCATGGCATTTTTGTATTTTAATCCTCTTCCATTAAGTTCTAATGACCAGTTGCTAAACGATGTCATGCATTTCCTGCTCTTTTTATGGGGAGCTGTTTTATAAAGCAGCAGCTTGAAAGCGTGCAGGAAGCAGTCATCTCTGGAATTGATTGCATTTCTGATAGAGCACTTCTGTACTGTATCCCTGGAGAAATGCTGCAGGTCATAATGGCTTGTGTTCTCCTTGTAGCTGCAGCATAATTATTTACAGAAGTAAAGCAAAGGCGGAAACAAGCTCTACCATCTTTAAACCTCTCACTAGACCCAGTTCATTCTGTTTCTATTTATTTATTATTTATTTAAAGAAAGCAGATCATTATTATTACTGGAGAGGAGTGAAGGGCTATGTATTATACAGAGAAAACCTCTCAGTCTGAAACAGCTGATGTTTATAAATTGGTTGGGCGTGTGATCCACAAGAAACATGTCCAATCTGATCAAGTGATGTGGAAAGGGCAGTTGAACAAAAGCAATGTTTGCATATATTGGGATGGCAGTAATGATCATGTCCCTTCTGTCTGTCACACTGATTCATTAAAAATGGGTGTCAGCCATTAAGCTTTGATTTTCAGCACAGATAAGTAATGAACAAGCACATAAAGGAAACAAAGGCTGGCCACACTGCAGAGCAGTCTGATGATCTGATTATGCTGAGAGACTGCCACTTTCTTGGATGGGTGGGTGTATAAGGGGGTGATTCTCATTGTTTCTCTGTCCTCAGCTCCGTCCTCAGTCAAACATTGGTAAGAAATGTGGGATTTTCATGCATCTTCTCTGGAAAATTGCTTTCCTTGGTTGAAGAGAGAAATCAACAAGAGAGTCCCTTGAGTGAATTCTTCCTGATGTACCAGATTTAGTGAGTGTCTGGGTGTGCAAAAAGCATGTAGAAAAATGCTTTTGAGGTTTATAAAACACGTGGCATTTGCTGTGGTTTCTTTTATTTTCTCATTTGCAAGTGTGCTGATCTGAAGAATATATAGAAGTAGAGATGGCTTTTACTCTTTCTGCAGATGCCTAAATTATAGCATGGAAATAAAGGCTATATAAATATAAATCTGGATATAAATCTTTCTACTAGTAGCAGGCTGTCATGAGCAATTTTCTATGACTGGACTGGTGTTAGTCAGAGCAGGTTTCCCATTATAAACACCATCTCAGGCCATTTTTTCTTTAATACTCTTGTAATTTGTATGTTCAATGAACCATGAACAATCTTAGCACCAAAAGTGCAGGCAGGCTAAGAAAGTGTACTGCTCTTATCAGAGATCAGCAAGGATATTGAAAATACACCTCTGGCTTCTGCTACAACTTTAGGAAGGCCACTTACCTTCCCCTTATTTCAACCTGCCTGTTTCTCAGATAGTGATAATGTCACTGAGTGCAATGGAATTTAGTGAATACATATTTGCAAGGCATCTGGGCAGTTCACATAAAAGATTCTTGAGAAGACTGTGAATTCTTGCTGGTGAAGTCCATAATAGTCACCCCGAGATGAGACTGCTCTCGAAAACTATGAGAGAAAGAGGAGGAGGGGCCCTGAGGCTGTGAAGGGTGTAATAATGTGAAGGCAGCACCCCTGGTGACAGAGTTAAGGCCTTTTTCTCTTTCCCTTTTTTTGGGGGCTGAGGAACACTTACCATGTTGTGTAAAGGCCTTGGGTTCAAAGCTTCTCATGTAGGACAATCTAGCATGTTCTTTTTCCTGGAATTATAGAAATATAGAAATATCCCATAATAGGGATGGCAGAAGGGAAGGCGCAGTAGAGGACTACTGAAAACTTGATATAATTGGTATGATTTTCACCAGTTATGGCACTGCCTTCTAATATACCACCATCTTTACATGAAGAAGAAAAATTAAGCCCCCAAATATGGTGATTTAAAGCTGTGATTTATCCTTGGTTCTATTTGCTCTCCTAAGCCCTAGATCTGTGCAGCAGTAAAAAAGGGACAAAGTGATCAAGCAGAAAAGCACTTGAGATTTTTAGTTTTTTCCTTTTGGCAAGCTGGTTTGAAAATTCACATATGTATTTTGTGGTGTTCTGTTGTCTATCTTGCTTCTTTCAGTGGCCACTGGGCTATGAAGTTGAGGGCTTGAAAAAAGCAAAGCTTGAAATTCCTGCCAGAGGTGAATAGTAAGGACCTCCTGGTCTTCCTTTTTTTTTGGTATGGTTTTAGGCATGTTGAGTTTGATAACTGATTCTGTACAGCCAGGCAATCCAGCGATAATTCAGGAGTAAATGGCAACTCAAGGACCAGGCAGAAAGAGTGGGAAAGTGGTAGAAGCCTCAGAAGCATGGCTGAATGTAAATTCTGAAAGAACAGTGCTAGCTGTGCAAGGAATATGAATGATAGTGATGGGTTAGTAATATTCATTCTCTCTGCCTTTTCTCTGTACTGAAAAAATTATTTAGTGAGAACTTATTATGATTATCTGTTAGTGTTCATATTTGAGAAAGGAATGATATTGGATTGAATGATACATGCATCATTAATTTTGGTCATAAGAGTCTGAGATTTTGGCATCAAAGCAATCAGAAAAGGGCTATCTTTATTTTTGAACTTTACTCATAGAAATTTTTTTAATGTGATGAGCACATAGTCCTGAAGACACATATCCTTATTTGATGTTCCTCTTGGGTCTCTGGGCTTTTAAGAAATCAAACTTTATCACATTCCCTTACACTGGAATGAAACCTGGCTCTTGCAGGGAAGACAAGTTGTTGCTATTAATATATTTATTTTCCAGAGGTCATTTAGATGGGTCTTTTATCATCTTTATAGCAGAAAATGACAATGTGATATTGTGAGGACTCTGAAATAGAGTGACAAGACTTTTCTTATGTGGGAACCCAAGAAAAGCCCAGTCTACAGAACTAGGATTGTGCCATGAAGCTCAGAGAGGTGACTCCTTTTCCCAGGATCTTTCCTTGCCTTGGGTCTCAAGGCAACTTGGTTGAGTGGAAGGCGTCCCTACCCATGGAGGTGGGGTTGGAACTAAATGAACTTTAAGTCCCATCCAACCCAAACCATTCATTACTTTATTTGTAAATTTTGAAGAGGTGTTAAGAAGGAATACCTGAATTAGGAGTAGATTAATTAATGCTCCTTTATTTCCAAGTCTAGTCTTTGGTGGAATGGTAATTTGCTTATCTTGCATGCATCAGTAACAGACCTTACCCTGCTGCCTCACATTTTCTTTTAAAATATTTTCCATATAATTTGTGTTCCAAAGTCCTTTATTTTTTTTTTTTTAACATATGCCTAATCCTTTTAGTTTAGTGTGAATTTTGGATTTATTTTCTGGTTGTAAATAATGTATCCATTAAGCTGTATGTTTAACATTGCTCAGTTTCCTGTTAGTATTTACCCTGCAGTAATCTTCAGCAATAGAACAGTGAAAGGTTCTGTTTATCATTTGGTGTTCATTCATTATTAATCTAAGTTTCGACAGACTCCAAGAGTCTATTGTTGTTTCTTGTGGCACATAAGTGAGCTGGAGGAACGGATAGATTTTTCGTGTTTGATGGAAATAATAATAATATGCATTTTTCTAGAGTACTGTTGTTTTTCCAAATGCACTACCTGCTAAAGGAGTTTATTGTTCTGATCCTTTCTGTTACTTTTGATTTTAAAATGTATTATAGTAAGATCAATTGAAATTGTACTCCAAATTTTAAAAGGACAGGGAAATATAATAAAAAGCACACAATAAAATTTTACTGGCATAAACTTATTTAACAAAATTGTTCTAAAATATAAAAGAGAGCATTCAATCTATTTTTCATGATTTCTAAGTCTGAAGGTAGTAAATCACATAAAAATGTGGTACTTTTGGTGCATTTATAAATTCCCATATTTTTCTTGCATTAGAATTAATATTAAGGAGATTATATTTC
Organism: Vireo altiloquus; assembly: GCA_013396875.1. Taxonomy (NCBI): domain Eukaryota; kingdom Metazoa; phylum Chordata; class Aves; order Passeriformes; family Vireonidae; genus Vireo; species Vireo altiloquus. Next base: position 694,847 of record VZRF01012988.1, on the reverse strand, counting down.
TAACTCTAATCAACAGTCTTTTTTTTCAAAAGTAAGTTGAGCCTCTAAATTTAAGTCCAGCCACCATTGCTACTCTCGGGGATTTTAAAACAAATGGAAATGCCAACTAACAAATGATAACATTTAGCTGCTATTGGGAGTGGATACTCCAGATCTGGAGTGCTACCAGGTACAATTACTTTATCTACACTGTGCCTTCCCTCAATTTATTGCCTCTGGTATAAGACCAGTTATGTCAGACTTCTGTTATCCTCCTCCTGTTTCATTCTTAATGTCATATTCATGCAAATAATACCCATTTACCAATCATTCATGAATATGCTTAGAGCCTTTTGGGCTTTTATCAGAGCTGCTTCACTTCTCTTTTTCTAGCTTACTTGTATTTAGGTTTATTTGACTTTTAGAGGTAGCAATGTCAGCTCTGAAATCTTTTTTGTCTGTTTATTGGCTATTATCTGGCAATATATATGGAATGAAAATCTATAATTTGACAGATGGCAAGGAAAGTCAAAGCAGTAAATTTAGATCAATTCATGTTCTACATTCTTGGAAGTGGTTTTAGCCTTTAGTTTGCTTTAAATTGATGTAAAGCAACCACTGAAACAAAGCTAAAGATTGATCAAACATCTTTTTATAGTTAAACATGGTAGCAGTGTGTGTCAGCATGACATTTTGTTAATCAGTTTTATATTGAAACAACCGTGGAATTGCTGGTTCTGAATTATGAATATTGCAAAAATGAAAAGATTCCTGAGAAGCTGAGTAGACAGAGAGTGAGTAGAGACTCGGTAGACAACTGGGACTCTCAGAGACTATGGAAGTCCTATGCCGACAGGAATCCAGTAATTCAGATTTCTTCCCTGTGCATAGCAACTAAATTAAAACCTGACAAGCAGAAATGTGATCATACAAGTAATTTCTGTAGGTGAAAAATACACAATGTGGTTTGTGTCTATCCCTGTGTGACTGAGGCAGTAAGAGTTGCCTGTTCATTCTCCCCTACTGGTGGAAACCTGCAAAAGCATCAACTCTTGTTCTTTCCCAAGCATTCACCAGCTGTGAAAATTATACTTCTGTATCATAAGGCAGTGGAAGAAGTAGGGGGATTAGAATAGTAGTCTTACGATTCTTGCAGAAATGAGTAGAAAGACCCCAGAAAACACACGGAAAAACAGTTATTTAAATTTTTCTTAAAATTTCTCATATAGTCACAGGCAGGTGGGTGAATGGGCAGGAGCATATAGGAATGTACCTTGCCAATCCCCTCATAGCTGTGCAGTTATGTGCCTGCGCACACAATTGTGTTCCTGTTCTAACTCCAGCCTGGAATTTGAAATAGGATGACCATCTTGCACTGTGGGAAGAGCCTCTCTATGAGGTTGCTGTAAATAGTGGCAGAAAAGAGGAGGAGAATGGCATTTGAAAACACCACAGTGCATCCCAAAATTCTCATAATCCTAACAAAGCTAATCCATCTCTATAACAAAATTTGATTATGGAGGGCCCAAGGTTTCCCTGTTTGTGATTACAATCTTCTTAACCTTCAAATAAGGTAGTGAAGGAAACAGAATATTACAGGCCTAGATAATTTCCTACATAAGTTTTGAGTAGTGAACTTATACGAAGAGAACATTACTCTCACTGTGGTGAATTGGCTTTCATGTCCCTCATTATCATTTTGAAGGTTAAATTTGGTCCCTGGGTTAGAAGCATTTAAGCAAGTGTTGTGTCTGGAGTAGAATGGTTTGGCACTCTTTTAGATTCCTTAGGGAATCTCATCTGAATGCCTCCACCAACTGGGGAGGCAATAGGTCTACTGCAGGACAAACCAAGTGTTCCATCTTCTTTTGATTGCCCTGAATACTAAATTTCAACCTGGGACTGAAGACATCCTTTCTTTATTGCCACTGTTTGACACTCTTGCAGTCAAATTATGATCTAATGTATGAAAATATTTCCTGCCTTTGCAATCATGTGTGTCAGAAGAAATCCATGACCACTGTGAAATGGGATTTAATGGGATCCATCTGAGAACACTGGTAGGTAGGAAGATACCACTTGTATATGGTAAATTATGGATGACTTATCTAAGCTATGTATGCTGTAACACTATTAGGTCATATCATTCCAACAGATTCACATCATGTCTTATAAGTAAATAGACACTTTATTCTCTGTAAATCACAGTGTTAGCAGTAAACAACTAAATAGTTATTGAATCTTTCATGTGATTGTCTACTTCTACTGTAATGATTTGACAGCATTTTTTTTTCTTCTGAAACAGCAAAATTGGAGTTTGATGTCTGCTCTGATGTGTATTGAGTTACAACTGTGACATGGGTCAGTTTTACCTGGATTAAACACAAGCTAGTTGACTTCCTATTGCATGTCTACATTGAGATTTCACAGTAATTAAATCACTAAACTTATAAAATACAGGTTACTTATTCTAAATAAACCATGAGACTGAACGGTATGTGTAGTACTGAAACAATTCACTAAATGCACATCTGTGCTCCTAATCCTTGCAGACCTTCTAAATCCACTATCTGACACTTCCAGGAAGTGCTTGTGTATGCAATGTGGAGATCAATACCTTGTTGGTAGGAAATTACCATTCTGTTAATCTGGGATATCAGTGTATTCAGAATACAGGGCTCACTCTGTGTTTTGTGTCCAAATTACCATATTTTTCTGGTATAGTCAGTTGTTTCTGTTTTACATATTTTTTGGCACGCAGCTTAAATAGAACACCCAAAACTAGAAGTAAAATTGGTGTCCTGCCTGCATTAATTTCTTCTCTGTCCACTAGGAAACCAAAGGATAAAAATTGCACTTTGTAGATTTGCAGTGAATCTGCAAGTGCCTTATAGGGAAACAAATAGAAATCTCCTAAAAAAAAAGGCAGTTAATAGACATCTTTGATATATTTTAACAATGAGAAACTGTGAAATATGAGAGAATGTTTGTGTATTGAAGAAAACCAGCAGCAAGGGTTAGAGATAACAGAACTGGTGTTATTAATGCACTTCTGGATTTAACCAGGAGATTTGGGCTGCAGGGGTCTGCCCTTGTCTGATATGTAATACAGAGGAAGGCTTTATCCTTTCTATGCTTCTGTTTGCCCATCTTTAGAACAAACAAAGCTGCTGACTTCCTTAGTGGGGAGAGAGAAGGAGACCGACTGAGAGAGAGGGAGGGATTTTTACTCCTCAGGGGTGCCTACTTTTACTCCTCACTCTATTGCGTGTAAGGGTATTACAGACCTTTAAAGGGAGACTTTAAAGCAGTATTGTTTGACTATTTATGTCAAGATGAGAGCCAGCTTATGAACCAAAAACTGTAGAGTAGGAATGCAAGGTGTGATGCTCTTTGCTTGAGAAGTGGTCACAACAGACAGTTTATCAAATGGAATATCAAGAAGGGATGTGATCAGAATATCTAAACGTTCTCCTGGTTTCATCAATAAGATAAAGAACCAGTGGCTAAAAGTCAAAACCTCAGAAATGGAAATGAAAAATAGCATGCACATTCTAATTGAATGTGGATAGCTTTTGGGGAGATATGCCTTTGCTAAACTCAAATTATTGCACTCAGAATGGGTGTAATTGAATGAAAATCTTTGGTCTCTGGCGGAAAGATGCTCTAATGGTTTCTCTCGCTTTAACATGGGAAGCTATGGCAACAAATGACTCCAGCAATAAGACTCTTTCCCTTCATTAAGTGAAGCAGCTGCTATTGAAGGATCTGCCACTGTTGTCTTCCCCTGAAAATCTCTGACACAGAAATTTAGCTCCAGAAGCAAGGCAGGTTGCCAGGTGTTGAGCTGAATCAGTGGCCTCTTACTTGCTCCAGGGGAAGGAGGCTGTAATCAGCTGATGGAAAAATGCTGTCAGTAATCAAGGCCAGAGTTGAGGTTATTTGTACATCTTTAAAATGTCCAAGTTTTCAGTGTTGTAAAATACTACTGATATGCTCTGATTCCTCAGCATTTTTAAACAAAACAAAAATGAGACCCTGCTTTCTCTTCTGGGTATATTTTTTATTTTTTATTTATTTATTTATTTTTTAACGAAACATACAAAAATTATTTAGTTTCAGGTTTTTTAGTTAGTGTGTAGATAGCACAAAATATAGACAACATTCAGTGGATAAAAATACTTTCAGTGCAAAAAGGTTGCATACATATCAATCATACATTTTCTGAGATCTGGTTAATGAGATACATTTCACTAGCTACAATAACATTTCCTGCAAACATATAATAAAAAATCATGCACTTAGATTTCTGCGTGTGTAATTGCATCTGCTTGTAGGTGAAAGGCATCCTACAACAAAGCCAAATGCATCCAAAATTTGTGCCAAGGTCCCTAGATTCTATCTCACTGCTGTGAATGTGGACATTTCTGCAGGAGATTCAAAAAAAGTTTAAATGGAGATTCAGATTCTGTTACTATTGCTACTATTTCCACACTTTTTGTCCATCATTTCCTACTTTCAGAGCTTTGGAGTTAGCAGTTCTTTAAGGTAAATTGTGTTGCTGAGGTCTGTGCCCTACTGTTTCAGAGCCCTTGCTAGTGCAGGAAGACATGGCTGTTGCAGTTGATATTCCGCTCACATTCTCAGGCTTTTCCTTGCACCACAAAGGCTTTGCTAGAGCTGCCTTTGTGCATGAAGAAAGCTGAGTACCTAGAACAAATTTTGCAGCAAGGGATAAACTGCAGAGTCACCAAATCAAGTAGCATAAATGACTCTGCCTGTAGCAGCACAAGTGTCTCTGTCAGGGGTACTTAAGTATCCATGTGGACGTAATGAATGCAAATAAATAAATTGTGCATAATTGTATGCTTACTAACACAGGAGGAAGCAAGTTAAATTTCATTTGTCGTGCTGAACCATATATATTTGCAATCCAAAGGCACAAGGCTTGGATTCTCTAGTTTCTCCTAGAAAGCAGATAAGTTTTTTAAATGTTAATTTTTTTTTTAAAATCATATAATCATTCATACTATAATGAGTCAGACAGATCTTATTTTCAGAATATTTTGACTCACTGTATTGGGTCTGGAATGGAATCAGCTTTCCCCACTTGTGCTTTGTATCTGTAGCTAGACAGTCATTGATAACATATCAGCATGCTTTGCTGGGGGCTCAGCTCAGCTGGGGCAGGGCACTGCTCCCACAGCACCAGTGCTGTCTCTGCAACATTCCCTGCCTCACAGTAGGCTGGGAAAGGACACAGCCAGGACAGCTGATCCAAACTGACCTGAGGGATATTCCATATGATATGACACAGGCTCAGCAATAATAGTTAAGAGAAAGGAGGAGAGGGTGGGCATTAGTTGTTTACGAAGTTTGTCTTCTGGAGCAACCACTACACGTACTGAAGCCCCCTTCCTGTGAAAGAACTGGACATCACCTACTGATGGGAAGAGGAGATAAAATCTTTATTTTTCCTTTGCTTTTGTGTGTGGTCTTTGCTTTTGCTTTATTGAACAGTCTTTATCTTGATCCATTACCTTTTTCCAATTTATTTTCTTTCCCCCTCTCCTGCCATCCTGCTGAGGAGAGGGTGACAGTGTAGCTTGGTGGGCAGGTGGTGTCCAGCCCACTACACCCACTGACAATTTACATTGCGAACAATGGATACCAAACAAACCTGCTGTCACAAATTACAGGGTCATCCACAGCTGGCAAGGAATTTTGTGTCAGTTATGTGCTGTCACTACAGAAACACGGAAACCAAAATGCACAGGAAAATGATGAATCAGTGTTCTGTTAAAAACAGTACTTTTCCTCAGCTGAATGCAAAGACTCTGAATCCCTGTGCCTGAGAGCACAATTGGAAGCATTAATTACAAGGATGGGGCAGAAGGTTTCATCTTCATTTGAATTTTGCCTCAGGGTAACAGGGCAATATCAAACCCTTGTCCCTGGCTTCTGGGCATCTTTAATTACCTGCCTCCAAGTTTCTATCCATCCTGTCTCCCTCTCTGTCACCATGACAACATCTCTGCTGTCAGCATCCTGAACTTTCTGCTATGTTGCAGTCACTTGGAAACACATCCAAGTAGTTTAAATAATATGGAAATAACAGACATATAGAAAGGAAAGGGAACTCATTTTCTCCCATCTCCTGGAAGCTCCTGGGAGGCAGGTGACTGTGGGGAATCCAGGAGTGTCCATGGGGACTGTTTGTGTATGAAAAACTGAAAGCTCAGCTTGCTTGTTTTCCTGGATGAATAAACCTTTTCTCTATGACTTGTTAAATCCGCCAGGTTTCTAGTCAAGTGTTGCATGGGGTAGGAGTGAGAAAAACCAGACAGTGGAAGGGTGGGAGGCAGTAAAGAATAGCACAGTTGAAATGCATGTCTAGCTGCTGCCAGCTGAGACCTGCCTGGAGCACCTGGCGCTCCCAGCACCTCCCTGCTGCTGCAGGTCACTGTTTTCTGCCTCCCAGCTCCCTGCTGCCGCAGGTCACTCTCTTTTCTGCCTCACAGAGCGCTCCCACCCTTTGCTGTTGTGCCACTCTGACTGCCTCAGCTGGCCACAACACACATTGGGCTTCTCAGTTCTCAATGGGTTAGTGAAATTCCTCAAACCCAGCTTCCTGTGTGCATAATTACATTTGCACCGCAGAATTTGCTCTGTGGTTTTACTGACCCCTCGGAAACAGATGTGGTAAGACTGAGACTCATCTGTTGTTGCTCCTATTATAAAGCCCCCAAAGTAGAAGCTATTCTCGAGTGTCACCTTGCACTGTCACCCAGAGTGTTTCTCTCTCCCATTTTTTGCCAGTGCAGGTATGACGTATGTCTGTATTAGTAATGGACTTGGCACAGGATGTAATCTGTCTGCAGAGTACGCTACAAAGTAAACCAACAGATTTATGGGTATTCGGCTGACCATTAAAGGGCATACTAAATCTTGCAGAAGATGACCTTAGGAAGAAGTGGGGAGTAAACAGACTATTGACACATTGCCAGTCATGCTTATTACTCTCTGCAATAGGGATTTTCCCTGTCTTCCAGCTGGAGATGAAGGCCATCTGGGCTGAGGGAAAGTTTGCAGGCTGATGCAAAGAAAGATTTAGGTAAATAGAAATATATGTGTAGAGCCCAATATTGACTGGTTTTTGGACATGCTTTATATTTTGAGGTGCAGGAAAAATTTGTTTTGAAGAAGCTGTTTGCAAGTAATTTTGTTCTCTTGGGTGTTAAGCTCTTTGGGCTTCCAAACATAATTTGTTTGATTAAAATGGAGGGAAGTTTAGGGGTAGAAACAAAGATTTAGTTTTGAAGAGACAGTACTGCATGATTTTGCTAGGCTGAAAGCAGAGAGATGAGAAGGCTTTCATCAGACAGCTGTGGTGGAAAGGTTAATAGTCACCCCCCACCAGCTGGAACTTTATCACTGAACTAAGTACTGGACCCTTAAAAAAGTATTTTAAGGATCATCTCATGTTCAATGGATACATCATGAATATATTGAGGTTCCTATCTGATTATGTCTGTAGTGGGTTTCTGCTTAGTGATTCCAGATCTGTCATTTGCAAAAGTTGTTTCTCTGTTAATCTCTCTACTTCCTGGCAGCAAATTAGTACACAAATAGGCACATATACACACAAAACAAAATAATCCCCTTTTTGGCAAATCTAAGGAAAGCACTCAGAGAAAAATCTGCCACCAACCATTTATTTTTATAGTTGTGTACATTATACCATTATAAACATTCAAACGCATGTAATTAATAATTTCTGCATACTCATGCTTTTTTTAATATATTGCACTCCCAATACCTGCCTGACTTTCCTTGAACCTAGTCATGCACTTACTATTAATTCAGGGTTTTAGTAAACTATCTCAAGATGAACAAAGAGCACCTGAGGAAGGGGCTGCTGTTGAGCTATCAGGGTAATTTACACGATAACTAGAACAAAAAGCTGAGATTCCTCCTACATTTGGGTGGGGACTGAAGCCTTGTATGACTGTACACCCCTGGACTTTACGTCTGCTTACCAAAGTTGGATCCTGAACCAAGTTTTGAAAAGTTCTCTTACAGGATCTGAAAGAATAACCTGCTTTGAACTCTAAATCTATGTATTAAAAAAATAAATAGAAGCTGTAGCTACTCTTCTATATTTAGGTACTTGAACAAGTGACCTGATTTCTAAAGCACTGAAGTTAAAATCTGAATTAAGGTTTTTGCTGACATCTGTGGGAGTTGTTACGTGTAAGAACTTCAGAAAATCAGGTCATTTGTTTTGCAATTCTGATTTGGAGAAGGAATTTAATTCTGTGCTCATAATTTTTGAAATTTGAGTGTGTTTGTAGTCTAAGATCAGGTCTGACTTTATTTAGAGATTAGATCCAAGTTTAAAATATAGCTTGTGGAAAGTTGAAAGAAACCCCAGCAACATTACCTTTGCTATCCTTTTAAGAGACCTTATAAGTGTAATTTAAGTGTTGTGATGATAGGAACTTAGATTATGTGTTGGCTGAGGTTAAGAAATGCAGCACACCTCACAGTCAGCCCCTTTCTCTGCCCATCCAAGGTACAGATCTTAGGATTTGACATTCCCTTTTTCTTGGGGGTGGGGGGAGCATTTCTCTTGTGTTTTCTATCTCCAGTGTTACTTTACACAAGGCAAAAGCAGACGGGAGATCTTGTAGGCCAGTGAAGCCCTGTGAGATGTTAACTTACTCCAGGTAACATAAACCTCAACCCAGTATCAGCATCCTGGCCGTGGTGTGTCACTGGGCCATCAGGGACAAACCCCTCTCTCAGGGCTTGCTGGCCCATCAGTCTGTGTCTGTCCTGCTACAGCTCAGGACTGTGGCTTCAGTCCCAATTCTGCCTTGTATCTCCTGCCTGGTGGTCCTGCCTGTTGCCCCACTTCACCTCAGACTCCTACCAGAGCAGCAACACTCAGACCTTCCTCACTGCAGCCTCAGGTGCTGCACAGGAGGGCAGTGGGTCCATGGCCTAGTCACACTAGTGCCAGGTGTCATTTCTGATGTGCGTGACAATCAGAAGGGATGGGACATGTAGACAGGTAAGGGAGCAAAACAGAGAGCAAGGATCCTGTCAAAAACAGTCTGTGCTTTTCATTATGTTCAATTAAGTAATTTTGTACTCATTTATGTGAGAAATCTGTGAGGAACTGTTTGGAACAGAAAGAGTTACTGCAGCTTAGCAAGTCAGGTCTGCTTACATGCAGCTGCCAAGGCAAATGTAGTGGTGGTTTAAAACTAATGCATTTTACCCAACAAGTACAGTGCTCAAGGTTCAATTACCAAGGTGCCTCCCATGAACTAAGACAACATTTTAATCTATTTTTCTTTATAGTGCTCAGTGTCAGTACATTCTCTGCCTGCTCATCTGTTGCTGATACATTACAGCAAGCCAAGAAACTTCCCTAATTAATAATGTGAGTTACAAGAGCTTGTACTAACAGAGAGCAGGAATTCAGATGTATCAACTCATGCTCTGTAGATTAACACAGCCAGAGGACATTAACACATATTTACTGGAGGGCTCTGTGTGCATTCAGACACAGGTTACTGATTTCCTATCTTCATCAGTTAATATGAACTTGACAATATTGATGAAACTTATTAACTTTCTCACCTCTTTTAGTATCTTATTTATTTGGGTTGTAAGTGCTTTGGCCCATGGAAAGTCTCTTGTCTTCAATAAATGCTGTTTGCACTGGCCTCAGCTGCATCTTTAAATAATGTTTCCATAGGACACTACAAAGCAATGATTGTGACTGATGGGAATGATTACCTGTTCCATGTAAGTAGCTGCATAAAACTGTGTGCTCCCACAGAAAGTGGGTAAAGCCTTGCCAAGAGTGCCCCTGGACTGCACTTGGGACTTACGATGGTTTTGCTTCAGGGATTTATAGGAATTTAATTAGGGCATGAGAAATTTCATTTTAGAAACCCCAATTAATCCTTCTGTTTGGTCTCCAGTGAGACCTCTTCAGTTATTGCAAGGGTGCATCATAGTCTCCCTCCTTCAGTGGGAGGAAGTTACCGCTCTTCAGCTTCAATAAATACTCAAAACAGCTGAAATGAGAGAATGCCATGTGAAAATCTGCTTTGAGGTCTTCCTTGGATATCAAAAAAGTAACTTCTCTAGTGTAAGCACTGTAATTCTTCATCATCTGTGTGTACTGTCACATCTAATAAACATTGGAGTAGAGGCATTAGCCTTGTCTGTCATCTTTATTTTCGTGCTGCTATCCCGGTGCAAGTGAACTATTTCACCCTCAGTGATGGTGCACTGGTCAAATTCCAGTACAAATATATTGAACAGTGAAATCAAAATAATCAAAATGGACAGTATTAGCATCTCCAGTACTTTAAGTATGTGCTTGTTAAAACTGACAGAACCATATTGCAGCATGCAGTCTGATAGCATTTGAAGAGCTGAGGCTTGGAGAACTGACTGTCCCCTCATCCCATGGGAGGTGACCAGCTGATGCAAACACTTGGAGCCTGGGATCCAAATGCATTTATTCATGACAGGCTGTTCTTCTGGTTGCCCATCCTTTCCAAGATGGGGATTATATAATTCGCTTTGCATACTGAAACACAGTGACCTAGTAAAAGGTACATATAATTTAAGTATTGAATGGAATAGATGCTCTAGCTAGTATGTTGTGTAAGCTAGCATTACAGGTGATTGATATGTATGAAATTAATCTCTATAAGCAGGAAAAAAAGTAAGAAAAGGTTCTCTCTAATCAATACAATGAGCAGAGTATGTTCTCTAGGCTATGATACCTGAGTACCACAGCAGAATTTATATCCACATGAACAAAATTTCTGGATGTTGTTAGGAAAAATCTATCATGACTGCCTCATCTCTGTCTACTTTTAGATATATTTCTCCCACTAATTGATAGATAACCCTTTGCTATTTGGTACTACTCTTTCCTGTGAGTAACTGTAGCTAAGTCCTTCTTTGAAGATGAGGACGGATTTTCTGTATACTTTTCTTACACTAGGAGCTGTCAAAAAGCCCCTCTTCTTGCATCAGGGAACCTATATTTTCATGAACTGTAATAATTATGTTTCTCTTATTTTTACTTATTTTTAAGTAAACTTCTTCCTCCTCCCACCCATTTCTTTACTATCAAAAGCAGCAAAGTAAATAGTCAGCCCTGGAAAAAGGTCAGTACTGTCGCTGTTATGTATTTATCAATCCTTTGCAATTAAAAGTGTCTTTGTATCTGGCTTGGGAGTAGGATTGTAATTTCATTCCAGTACAGTTTGATCACAGAATTTTTTCATAATTATTTTGCCCTGTAAATGACTTTCATTTTTATGGCTGATATACAAGGATGCTAAAAAATGGTATATCAGAGTTGTGTTTAATGGATTAATTTGTTTTCAATAAAGGAAATATTTCTGAGGGGAAATATTCTGAGATTTCCAAAATAATTTTAGACCATAATTTGAAAGCAACAACAAACTGCAATTATATTTCCAATACTAGAAATGTCATTATTCCTTCTCCTAGGCAATGTGAAATCAGTTGTTTGACAGCTGCATTGTCTTCCATAGTTGACTTGTCCCTTACTGAATTTCAGTGGTAATTTTTTTTTCTCAGTAACAAATTATAGAATTTCAATAAGAGGAAAAATAACTTTTTGTCTAAGAGACGTTTTCCAGTAGTAGAATCAATCTTAGAAATAAAAGTTGGAAGATGTAGTTTGATAATTTTAATAGTCAAGAGATTCTGTGGCAATCTCTCTGCATGATCTTTTCAGTTTTAAGCGAAGAATTTAAGTGTTTTGTTTAAGGACAAAATGCTTTTGCTTTGAGTTTTTTAAAAACTTGTTGAGTTCTGTGGGACATGCATGGAAGAACATGTTCTACTGCTCTGGAATTTAATCCCTAGTTGGAATCAACATAGTTCCCAGATCTCAGTGGAAGAACAGGAAATCAAAGTTGTTCTAATTTCTGGTTTTAGTGTCTCTTTTCGGTCTGGCAAAACTGGGTATGTCTAATTTCATACCTAAAACTGCCTCTCACCACTATATATACTTATGTAAATATACCAACACATTTGTATAATATGCCACATCTAGGTCATCTGTGTTCCTACAGACAGGAGGATGAGAGCTTAAAGATCTAAAAAATTGTTATACACAGAAAAAGTCTCATCAAATGCCTCAGTCATTCACAAATTAGTAATGAATTCAGATACTAGAGTCCACAAAAGAAAGAAGACAGAAAAAAACCTCCAAACCCTTTTAATTGTAAAATAATTTGGTTTACAATAAAAAGATACTTTTTAAAAACCAGACATATTTAAATACAAGTGCAATGAAATGTTTCATTTCTATTCCAGTAAATATTCCAGTCTGCCTAGTCTTAAATTTTAAAAAAATATTCTTCAGTAAAGAGAAAGTTTTCATTCTTGTGAGACAAAATAATGACTTTTAAAAATATTAACTATATAGCTAGAATGATAGAAATGAAATTTATTAATGTAGATGAATGAGTAGTTACTTATTAATGTAGATGAATATGTAACTAGTATTTTTGATAATTTATTAAAATATTATTTAAAACATTCCATTAGTGGAATCAAAACAATTTTTTTTTCATTTTTTTGCAAAACATATTTTTCAAAAAAATAAAAGTGAACTTTATTCTGACCAGTGAAGGCTGAAGGATGTTTCTAACCTTTTCTAACCTTTGCGTCTTCTGCTGTTTGTGTTCCTGGGCTGGCACAGAGGAGGGCCCAGGCTGGAGCGTGGCTCTGCACTCCAGGGACAGCACTCCCTCTGCCTCCAGGGTGCTCTGCTGGACCACTGGGGCCTCTCTGCAGCTGCTCTTCGCTGGGTTTCCTTCAGTTTTAGTGGCTGATTCCTTCTTTGCTCCCAGAGAAATCTCTCTGCAGGAGGGGCTAGAGCATTTTTGTGAAAAGATTATCCTTCTTTTATGATACATCCTTTTTGATCTTTCCTCAGGCACGCAGCTGAGTGGACATTAAATCACATTCTTTTGATGTGTCAAGAATAGGGCTGTTTGACAGACACCATTCATACCTGACCAGTCTTGAATTTCTCTCACCTGGTAACAGAAAAGACTGTTTCCAATGACCTGAGTTAAACTTTCCACACCTTATTATAGACTTATTAATGATTTCTTATTTCTCATTCATCTTTTTGGGGCTAATGTTGCTCTTTGATGTTTGCTTTAATCTTCCAGTATAAACAACCACACTGAAATCTCATAAAACAGACCCCAGAACAGCTAGAATGACATTTTCTCTTCTTAGATAAGGACAGCATGAATGTGTTTGTTTTTATTTATATTTGTATAATTTAAAACCTCTAAGAGATGATTAAACTTCTGTGTTTCATTTGTTTCTGTTAAAGTCACAAAAAAGAAGACATTTATCCAAAATTTAAAATACCTTACTCCAGATTGTGGAACATTGCACTGTAGCTGTGTTGTGTGTTGCTTAATCAAATTGGATCCAACGACTGAAAAAATATCTTCAAGAACTGGAATGGACTCCACCTTTTAGGTTTAGAACACCTCCTGTTTTCATTTTGGGCTAGATAATTCAAAAAATGAGTACTTAGTTCAAGTCACAGTTTCAAGAAAAACATTTAAAATATTTCTTAGGGCTCAGATTTAGAAAAAAGTAATGATAAGACAAAAAAATCTTGTGCCTTGGGATAGAAGTATAGGTTGCCAAATTGCTCAATAAAATTTAATTTGGACCCTTAATTCTCATTCATTCTTGATCTAAATGTCTCTCTTTCCTCCACTGTCAATAGTGCATTTCCAAAAAATCAATTAAGTTTTTTTTTTTTAAGCCTTGTTATTTTCTCTTCATTTTACTGAGTTTCACTGGGACTTCTAAATCATAGAATCAAGAATTAATACGGGATGTGAAGTCTTTCTTTTAGGAATGTGAATTTTTTTAGAATGTGACCAGAACTGTTATCTCAAAGGGATATCACTGGGATGAAAGTGAAAATTAAAAACACAGGAGACATCAAAGTCCACAGAAAGAGGAGAGAGACAATAAGAAGCATGAAAACTAAAAGGACCCTTAAACATGCACCGGAATATTGCAAAGGAGATAGTTTCTTGTGCTGTGATGCATTTCAGCTACATCCACAATTATTTTAGCAGTCAAGGTGGAGCTGTGGTCATTCTACCCCATGCCTTGCTCAGAACTTCTCAAAATATTTGTTTTTGTGTTTTTTTTCTGAGTTATTTTGTTGGTTTGTTTGTTTGGGTTTTTCTTTAATAATGTTTTCAGCACTTGATTAATATGAAAATGTTTTCTTCTAACTATGAGGCCTTACCAGGACTCTGCTTGCTTTTAAGAGCTGTGCATGCGTTTCTTCTCTGTGGGTTTTGATGAGTTCAGAGCACACATGGGTGAAACAAGGTTAAAGAGGCATGAACTTGACAAGAAAGCAAAACTATGAGTTTGGAAAAGAAAATGTTTTGTTTCAACAGTTATTTTACTACTTTAACAATATCAGTGAACTTACACATGTAAATAATGCAGTGGTTTCACACACATGTATGCAATTATCTCAAGGCTTATTGGCTTATCAGGGAAAGCTTTCCTGCAGCTGGAAATGCTTCAGTGAGCTGAGTAACTGCTGAGTGATGGGGACTGTTTCCAGAAATATGGTGTCCCAGAGGTGGCCGGGTAACAGAGGAGATGAAATGTGCTTTCAGGAAGGTCTGTAATGTGGTACACTTAAGGACATCTGTAGGAGGCTAAATCATCACCTTTTCATTACACAGAAAGCAGCTGAAAAACAAGATTGCCTTCTTTTTCCATCTGGTGGAGAATGAGTCAGTGAGCCATTTTTCACCATTTCTGTTTTAACCAAGACAAATGAATTCATCCCTGTTGAATTCAGGACTCTGGCAGTAGAGTAGGAACTCTGCACTGCAAGAAGGAGCCCTGTTCACAGGAGGAAGACACCTCGTTACAGGGCCCTGTGCTGTGTGCACCTTAAATTACTCAAGGTCAGAAGCCTGGTCTAAGCAGATGCAAAAAGAGGGAATGATAAATCAATAGCCAGAGATAGCCACTTCTCTTCACAGAATAAAGTCAAAATTAATGGCTAAATGCAATGCCTTTCAGATGGCTAAAATTGGAGGTGAATCCCAGTCAAATCCTACTGTTCATGTGCAAATGTGCAAGGATGCTGTTTTTTTTTTCTACACAGCTGCACCAAGCCTTTTTTGGTTGTTGTTTGTTTCATTTTGGTTGTTGTTAGGTTTTTTATTTGTTATTTTGTGTGTGTGCCTACCAAGCAAAGCCAAGTGGAAGGAAATGGAAGAAAGTAATGTTGTGTAAAGAACCCAGCAGGAAATAATGCTGAGAAGATCTGTAATACATTTTTGATTACTAATGAAAGATGTAGGAGAATGTTGTTCACTAGACCTCTTTGCTTACTGGTCGTGTTTGGTCATTGCTGAAGGCTAAGGAGCAAAATCTGGGATTTCCTTTAAAGCAGTCAGTGCATGAGGTTGTTAGCAAGAGGTGGAGAACAGAATAAAAGGAGCAAACTACGCCAAAACATGCCACAGCGTGCAGATATGGAATGTGTTACAACAGGCTAATGATGTGTATATGCCCCATGTGTGGATTCAGACATGTCAAGGGATGTGACAGACTAGTCTCCACTGATCTACTCAGAATGTCAATGTCTAGAGAATATGACACCACCTATGTAATTCTGAGAGATGAAAAGGTAAAAGAACACGAAAGAAAATGCTTTTATGGGATGAAAAAACTCCCTCACAATTAAACAAAGTACTTGTATTTGTTAGTATAATTTATATTTTCCGTTTAATTATACCAGATTGCTAAGTTAAAAGTGTAAGTAGTTGTTACTACTTGTAATATTGATTCTTTGATGAAACACACATATTAATGGATTAATATGCCCCTTTATCTTATGATTTCTTGGAGAGTTAAGAACATTAATCAAAATCTAAAAATAAGGCAATGATTGATTATTTTCTTTCGATTATCTGGTGATTATTTTATTAATAGATAACATAAAAGAAACTTAAATTTTTTATAACATTTTAATTTTTTTTCAGGCATTTTTTCTCAGACTCCTCATCTCAGGTACAGTCTGCATCACACACATGCCTTGAATTTGAGAATAAAAAAATCAAACTTGCCAAGTGCTCGTGGAAGAGCCTCACACTCATGTAGTAAGGAGGATCAGCTAGGAGATTGTGGTCATGGGAGGGAATGATCTGGGCAGGGATATAGCCTTTTCCTGACCTTCATCATGCTGCTGCAAAGTAATTCCACCGGGTTGTCACTTTGCTCTGTGTCATCCCCTCATCACCCCACTGCTGGCTTTTCCTTTCATATCACATTAAAGGTGAAGCACTTGACTTCACCTTGAAGGCCCTTCAAAGCAGCACGTTCCCTGCGGATCACCTATAATTCACAGAAAGTGTCATCTCTTAGCCCTGATAGGTCACTGATGCCAGCCAGCTTCAACCTTCACTTGTTAGCATTTCAAAGAAGCAGTTTCATGTCTTCTCTCACTCTGCCTGCGAGGAGCTCTCCGCACACCTCAGTGGAGCTGCCTCGTGTCCCTAGTGCAGGAGGTAGCTGCCATTTCTTCCTAAGACAAGTAGTCAAGGGAGAGAGAGGGAAGACAGATGGCTGCAATAGATTTCTGCTCTTTAATGTTCTCCAGAAGAGCTTTCCTCTTGTCAGTGTTTACGGGACCTCAGGAGAGATGGTGGCTTAACTAAGGATTTCCTTTACACAGGCTGCTCCCTGTGTGGGGGAAACATGCCATGAAAGAACTGAAGTTGAAAGTTTCAGTCTCATGTTTTGAATTCTAGTATGGTAATGGCAGACCTTTCAGTTCTTTCAAACTGGAGTTTGTGCCTGTAAGCAGAATCACACAGAATCACAATATCACTGAGGTTTAAAGGGACCTCTGGAGGTCAACTGTTACAACCCTTCTTCTCAACCAAGCTTCCCAGAACCATGTCCAAATGGCTTTTGAATATCTCCAAGGATATCTCCACAAACTTGCAGGGCAACCTGTACCAGTGCTTGGTCACCCTTAATGTAAAATAGTGTTTCCTGATTTTCAGAGGAATGTTCCATGTTTCAGTGAGTGCCCATTGCCTCTGGTCCTGTCTGAGAAGAGCCTGGCTCTGTCCTCTTTGTCCCCTCTATTCAGGTATTTAAAAGCATTAATGAATTCACCCATGAGCCTTCTGCTTTCCAAAGAGTCCCAGCTCTTCCGACCTCTCCTCATAGGAGAGTTGCTCCAGTCACTTAATGATGTTTGTGGCCCTTTGCTGGACTCTCTCCAGTATGTTCATGCCTCTCGTGTACTGAGCAATGCAGAAGCAGTAGCTACAATCTCTGTAACAGAAAAAGTGTTCCTATGGAGATGTTGACTTTGGCTATAGCATGAGACAGAATGGAATGGCTGATTCAAAGAAAATGCTCGTAATGATTTCAGCACATCCAAACTCTTGAGCAGCTTCAGCTTATAGGGGAACAAAACCCCTTGGTTTTCACACTACAGTTTCTCTGGCTGAGTTAGGATATTAAAGTAGTCATGGTTGACATGGTCAAAAGCACTTTGGAGTCTTTTCAGAACTTTAGGATTGTTTGAAAACATTCAATGCTTGAGATTCAGAATGGATTTTTACTAGAAAGTCATGAGAGATTTCAGTCACAGCAGCAGCTGCCATGGAGAAAATTTCCTGATGTGTCACTGTGAGATCACTTTCACGTGTGCCAGACTGAACAGCCAAAGTCTACTTGCAAGCATATTGATGCACATAGGTAACCATATACTTTCACAAAGTAATAGAGTTATGTTTGCAGTGAAAGTTTTATGCAGAAAATTTAGTGATGACATTTATGACAGCTAAAATTAGATTTTAGTTTTAAATTTGCTAAAATATCTATTTAGGAAGGGGAAGAATAAAAGGAAGATCAGTAAGAATATTCAGAACAAAATGCACAGCTTTGCTAAGTATTCAGCAATACTTTCAGCAATTTCTTTCAGTAGTTTTCTGACAGTACCGGAAGGTGGAAGGTACCAGAGAAACTGCAAGAACACCACAGACTTAAAGGAAAACAAAACCAAAACAAGACAAATCAAGGTGGAAAATATGATTGCATCGTGGCCTGTGGACTTCAATTTTATCTTCTGGTAAGATTACATATTGATGAAAACACAGGAATTTGTCCATTGAAAATGAGCTAATGGCTTATTTAGACTGGGAGTCACAGTAGAGTGACAACTCTGCTGACCACCAAGCCACATTACGGAGTTGCAGAGTGCTGCAGCACTGAGTGTTTCTTATTGGCTATTAATATGTCTCACTAAAAAGTCATGGTATAATATATTGAATCAAGCTGTGTCTTATATAAATAAACTTAGTAATTTCATTTTGCATGGTAATTACTTTTTATGTTAGCTTCCTTTGGGAGCTATCAATATTATGTTTTGACAAAGCTAGCAGCCTTAGATAGCCAAAGCATCACTGCTCATGAGAAGTGGGTGGTGTCTATCCATCTTTCATCTCTTGTTGTCAAGAGATAAAGGAATATGAAAGGAGATATAAGAGTTTAGAAATTAAAAAATAGGTATATCTAGCTGATGGAGTTTTTAAGAAGAATAGAAACAAAGCAAGTCAGAAGTTAGACTTAATCTTTGTAATACCTGTTAATAGTATATTAAAGAAAAAAATCTCTTGAATGTGTGCGGTAAGAGGTGAGCACAAAGGACTACTTCAAAAGCTGGATATGGTCAACTTTGCGTATATTTCTAGAAAATAGAGAGATTTCCTGGCAATTATAGATTGTTTTCTTTATATATTTTCTCTAATAAAAAAGAATATTGAAATACATATATTTTTACCATAAGTAGTATAATGCAAAATTTAGAAAATTCGAATGAAATGGAAGTACCTTTCAGTCTGAAAAGGTCAAGATTATGCTGACATGGTCCAGCTTTTCTTTCCTCTGTGGTTTAATTTCAAAATGAAACTTTGGTAAAACTCCTGTTACGGAAAGACCTGCATCAGTGGGATATGACTAAGTTCATTGTCTTTTCCTATGATCACGCAGAGACACATTCAAATGACAGAGATTGTGCTATGCCTGGAAGAGTTTTACTCCTGATTGTGCCTCAATGCTGGCCTACTGGGCCATTAAAGGATATTCACAGAATAATGGAATTGTTAAGGTTGGAAAAGACCTTTAAGACCATCTTTACATCTCAGATTTTTTCCCTGACACCAATGTGATTTAAATAGACTAAACTATAAATTTTGTAACAACAGCCTTTTAAAAGGAATTGATTAATTCCTCTTGCCCTCAAGTAGACTTCCAGTGGAGCCACTCTGAAATGCCATAATGTATTTAAACTGCCAATGTGGTCCATTAAATTTGTGTGAACCAAACAGTTTGCTAATGACACTTAGCCTTGCTGACTGTTTCTAACGATTATCTCAGATAGTGTGTGATGGTCTCTCCACACTGATCACAATGTTGTTTCCTTTGTGCCTCTGGCACAGCTGTGTTTGTCCTCTCTGGGATCCTTTGCTCCAGTGCATGCTTATTGATGGACGATGATAATCTTTTTCTGGAGTAGGCATGTAGAAAAAATGAGCTCTACTGTTCACTTTCTCAGGCATTATCTCATTTTGTAGATCTACATTCCTGATCTAGATTCCCTACTTCGTAAGAGTGGTTGCAAATACTTTTACCTAGAAGAATAGGCACTTCAAATGAGAATTCCTGTTTATGAGACTAGGCATGGCTGGGTGAGATTCTGTGCAGTTATGGGGACATGGGCAGGGGAAGATGTTTTTATTGATCTGGTGAGGAGAAAACATCAAGAAGCATTTTGTGTCAATACTTTGCTCTTTGCCATCATTTGTACCCATCACTGAAAAAAACTAATGTTGTTTAAAACTTACAACTTGTGTGCTTCCACTTTCTTCTTTGTACTTACTTTGGAGTAGTTTGCTGCAAGTACCATGGCAGAAACTGTTTAACTTCATGATAGACCTCATAATCATTCTTATGCATTTCAAGGATTCCTGTGTTTGAAGTTTTGTACTGCTTTTTTCGTTTCTTAGTGGGTGAAATAAAGGCAAATTGGTTCCATCACTCTCAGGAAGAGAGGAATATGCTTGTTTCCCACAGATTTGTGTCTGGCCTCTTCATTGACTGACATTTACAGTCAATCCAGAGACTGAAGAGGAATCCCTTCACTGATAGCAAGGCAAAACCTAAATAGCTGGACTGAGCATCTTTCCATCTCTGTTCAAGGCCTGACAGTTTTGGCAGCTTCTCATAATTTTGTAACGCCTTCTGGATTAAAGATGTGGGAAAAAAGCTTTGCACCCTAGTATGGTCCTCAGTTTGTCATCCTTTATTGATTTTTCAGGAAATCAGCAAAGAAGTTGCAACAAGAAGTCCACAGGTAATCAAGAGAGACTTCACAGCCTTGGAACAACTGGTTAAGTGATCAGGAGCCCAAGCCATGTCTCCTCTGTCCTTCCTGTCTTACTCCAAGAAGGACACTGAGGTTCTGGAGTGTGTCCAGAGAAGGGCAATGGAGCTGGTGAAGGGACTGGAGCATAAATCTGATGAGGAGCAGCTGAGAGACCTGAGATTGTTTAGTCTGGAGAAAAAGGGACTGAAGGGGACCTTGCCACTTTCTACGACTGCTGGAAAAGAGGTTCCAGCCGGGTGGGGATTACTTCCTTCTAGTAACAAGTGGCAGGACAAGAGGAAATGGCCTCAAATTGTGCCAGGGAGCTTCAGATTGGATATCAGGGAACATTTCTTCACCTAAAGGGTGATCAAATTGATGCCAGGGAAGTGGTTGAGTCACCATTCCTGGAGGTTTTTAAAAGACATGTAGATATGGCTATGGGGTGAACTTGGCAGTGCTGGGTTAAGCACTGGACTCGGTGCTCTTAAGGTCTTTTCCAACCTAGACAACTCAATGATTCTATCAAACATTTTGTAACAGTAATTCTCATCTTCCTTGAAAACCATCATCTGTGTGACATGTTAATGATATCCAGAAACATGATATTTTGAAGCACTTAGAGGCAGGTCATGAAATTTTCTGCTGTTCTAAGAAATGTCTTATTTGGAATACACCCACACAATTTGTTATGCTGTTTTTCCTCTTAAGACAAATCTATCTCTTACTATTCAATTCACCAATGAGATATTTTTCAAGTTAGTGGGAAAAGTGGCTGGAAAAAATGTCAAACACCCTCTCCCCGCCAACCAACATAAAAGAGAAGTACACAAAGATACTGATAATTATCTATGTTTTGTGTTATATTGTGCTTTCAGCAGCCAAAATAAAAACAAGCTCCTAGAGAAATATGCATGAGCAACTCTAATGGGACATGATCCAGAAAGAAAAAAATTGTTTGCAAATAGAACTGACATCTATATTCACATGATTCTTAAAAACAATACTGTGTGTTTCCTTCTAAGTAATTATATTCAAGGAATTCGAGGTCATATACTGATGACAAGTAAACAAAAATTATTTTGCCATTAGATAAAGTTAAATGTTGCTGTTTGAGAATGAAATACAGAAAGCAAGTTTAATTTAATTCCCCGAGTTTAAAAAATGGTTATCCACTGGGGATTTCTGAATTGTATTTTTGGAAATTAAACAGAACTATTCTCAGATTCATGATGACTATGAGTATGTGCTGCAGTTTCATGACACTGCTAGAGAAAGTCAGCCAAACATCTCTAAAATAAACTCCACAGAAAGGAAACTTTCTTTCATTTTTGTTAATGAAAAAAATTCTGTTTGAATATAGAAGTGGAATTTCCAAAAATTTAGAAGGCCCTAAAGATTTCTGATGAAAATAACAATTAGTATTTTGCAATAGGCGGAAGACAGAGCTGGGAAATGACAGAAGGCCTACCAGGAGGAATTCACCAAACACACTTTCTGCAGCAAAGACCTGAATGCCATTGGCTGAGAAAAACTAAAGGTGACATAGACTATCCCAGAAACTATCAAAGACATTAAAAAACAGAACATGAAACTGGAAGAAGTTTTTTTTTACCTCTGTATATACATATGTATATTTATATATGTACACATAATACCATGTAAGACATTAAGTGTTTGTGTGTTTACACACAGCCTGATGCACAGACACAAGGCTTTGCCTCCTTCTTTTGAGAAGAGAATGGCCTGAAATATTGGACCAACAGGACAGTAATACCTGCTTTAAAGAACCTGAAATTGAAGTAAGAAAAAATATGATAAGTTGTGATGACATGTTTTTCCAGAGGGCAAAACAGAAGATCTTCAGAAGACACAGCAACCAGAAATATTCTCCTTTTAATTAGCCATTTATTATGACAAACTTTTAGGAACTTATTGGTCTTGGAGGCTTCTGTCCTTCTTTTATTTTTCATTAAAAATGCCAATTAGATAGGAATGCCTGTAGTATGAACTACCTCTTTAGAACACCAGGCTAAAATATAGACATAAGATGTCAAATTTGTGCATTTAAATGGAATAAGGAAAATATTTGCAAAGAAAAATTAGCGATGTTGAATAGAATGTCTTAAACCTTCTGAAGTGGAAACTGATGGACCCTGAACAATCAAATTTTTCTAAATTATTTTAAGTGGTTTCTCTTTGAAATTTACAGAAAATAATGAAAATTATGTCAGCAAGGACTTCAGATCAGTGATTAGAACTCCACAATAGCTATAAAGGTGAAATATAACCCAGTGACCCATCTCAAGTGATGCCTTTGATATGGTTCTGCCTTTCAAATAGTGAAGATTCGAAAGTCTAATAACTTTTTAGGAGAGTTGCTCTTTATTTCTAAGTAGTCAGAATGTGAGACAATCTTTTTGTTTGATTGTTACTTAAAGTTAGTAAAGAAGAACTCTGTGACAATTTACCTTTTTAGAGATTTTAAAGGTTTGAATTTTTTGCCTAATGTTTTCTTTGGGAATTTACAAAAGAAACTGTTAATTAGTAGAAGCCTGTAATCATCTTCTATTCCTAGAGAAATGTCCCTACATTCTGCTGTTTTTAAAACAATAAATTAACACCCAAATAGTCAGTATCTCCATAACTCAGTATACTGCCTTTTATCAAAATAAAAGGTTATGGCAGATCCATAGTGCAAACTCTGGGCACTAGTGAAGGCTCAGATTTGTCTACAGTAGAAGCAGATGTGAGTAAATAATGTACCATCTCGAAAAACAAACAAGAAATTGAGCAGTGTGATTTAAAAATTGTATTATGGTCTCCAGACATTTGTTTTAATATCAGTTATTTACTTGCTGTTCCAGTTGTCCAAACAGACCAAATTTCAAACTCTACCCAGTGAGAACAATAAGTAAAAGAATGCCTTAGTATACACAAATTGTAAAAAGATTTCAAAGGAACAAACAAGACACAAATGTTAACAAATGAGTATATATTTTTATGATCTTAAGTCCATGTATCCATCCAATTTGGCTTTGGAGTTGATGCTTGAAACAACTTGGTTCGCATGGAGTCGTAGAGATTTTCCAGTACTTTGTTTCTCAACATCCCAAGTCTTCCAACTATATCAACTGATCCAAATTCAATTTCCATGGTCTACTACGGACTCCTCTAGGACTGGGTGAAAGAACAAGAAATAATACATGTTCTACTTTGTAAATGCTTGAGTTTTTGCTGGGCCCCAGAAGCACAGAGAAAGAATATCTCTGTATATGTATGGGGAAAGAAACAGACACACCTCACCTTGGTTAGCCTACCTGGAAAAAGTAGTAATATTGGAGAACTTTGCAGTGGGTTGTTAGAAGGAAATATGAAGGAAATGGGTGGATGGTGGGAAAACATGATCCGGAGCCTCATGAGAAGAATAATCCCCATGAAAGATCTTATGACATATTTCTATGCTGATTTTTTGTTGTTGTGACAAAAGTTGATTTAGTAATTCACTCAGTAAGTGTATCAAAGTTCAGATCACAGACAGCCCTACAATCTTCACTTTTACAGTGAGGCTGGAACACAAGTGATAAAGTAACAAGAGAGAGGAACAGCCCCTTCCTTGTGACAGGGACTACTGTGCAGGCCTTTGCATATCACAAGACGTGCATTGTGGTTGTTCTGGGATCAGAAATGGGACCTGTGTTTCCTCCTCTTCTCTTCATGTTGAATTTAATCCAGCTGTAATATTTCAAACTATTTTCTTCAGCTTTTCTTTTGATGTGGATAGTTTTCTGCAGAATCACTGAAATGTTATAGATCACTTTCATTTGACAAAACATTGTGCGGTAATTGCATGCAGAGGTTACTTGTACTTAAGGATCCTTATCATGTGTAGCATGTGTGGTACTTGACCACACACCTCCAGGTGCTCCTTCACCACCTCATGCACAGCCACTGATGCTTTAAGGTGTGTCTGCTGCAGCCCAGACATAACCATGGCCACAGATGCTTTGGGATGCACCTGCTCTGGTGTGGACTTATCCATGGCCACAGACACTTTGTAGTGCCCTGCCCTCCTGTGAGCTCACCCACAGGTCACAAGACCTTCAACTTGACTTCACACTGGATTTCCAGCTTCTCCAGCTCAGCAGCACAGGCACAGCAGTGATGCCCTGGCCGTCTGCCAGCCCAGACACATCACAGTGGCTATTATTGAAATGCTCCCAGGCACAGCAGAGTGCAGCTCTGCAGCAAACAGTGAAAACAAAAAGCAACCACTAATTAGCACTAGATTCTAAACCACAGTCAGGCAAGCAAGGCCCATGGCAAGCACAGGAGCTTGGCAATTTATATCTAAACAGCAACATTGACTATAAATTTGATCTAGCACATTCCAATCAAATATGTCGTTATCTTGAATGCTTTGAGCCCCACATCATATACCAATAAGGACTGTTGTGGTTTGTCACAGTAGAGTCTGAGAAATGGCAAGAAATGTGGCATAGGCTTTTTCAGAGAAAAGCCATTTATGGAGAGAAATCCTCTATTCTTATAACCCAGATCGTTTGAGGCAGGACGCAGGTATTGGTCTTTGTATGAACACTTCTTTCACACTATTGGTTAATTACACAGAAACTCCTTAGAATAACAAAATTAAAAATACCTTTTGTGAGATAGATGTTTTCAAAACATTCTAGATAGTTTACAAAAACTTTCTTCAGTTTCTCATCTTCTGACTGTGAGAAGGTACACTTCCCTGACTCTCACAGCTCAGACTCTCAGAGTTCTGGCTGTGAAAAATTTTCCACAGCCAGAGCTAAAAGCAAAGAATTTCCCTTTGGCTAATTTTGTCAGAGTCCACAGTGGTTTAACCCCAGGCAGCAACTAAACATGAGGCAGCCACTCGCTCGCTCCCCCCTCCCCCCCTCCACTGGGATGGGATAGAGAGTCAGAGGAGTAAAAGGCAGAAAGTCACGGTGAAATAAAATTTTAACAGATGAAGCAAAAGCTGTGCACACAAACGGTGCAGAGCAAGGAATTCTTTCACCATGTCCCATCATCAGGAAAACGTTCAGCCATCTCCAGGAAAGCAGGGCTTCATCACACGTAACACAAATGCCATAATTCCGAGAGTCCCTCCTTCCTTCTCTTTCCCCAAGCTTTATATTGTTAGGCACAGAATAGCATGGTATAGGATATCCCTTCTGTCCCAGCTGTGTCCCTGCCATCTCCTCATGCACTCCCAACCTGCTCACTGCTAGGGCAGTGGGGGAAACAGAAAAGGCCTTAACGCGCTCAGAAACAGAAAAGTATTCCTGAATTATCAACACTGTTTCCAGCACAAACCCAAAACATAGCCTTTTATTAGCTACTGTGAAGAAATCTAACTCTATCATCTCAGCCAAAACCAGCGCAAATGACATTCAAAGGGATTTCAAATATCTGCCATGTCTTTTTTTTATATTGTAAAGTATGATTCACTGAAAACATCCCATTTCAACAAAACTTCTATGGAAAAATGCTTCTCAGGTCCAGGATGGCGTTTTGTATCTCAGTAAGATGAACCCCATCAACTCATCTTCATGCAGAGTCTAGTCACTGTGGTTCACTCATGCCAAACATGAGTAGGACTCAAGTTTCTGTTTTAAAGAGTCAACCACATCCTAGATGATACTGTCCCTAAATTACTGTGTGGTTTCTCTTGCCCACATTCAAACCAAAATACAAGTATTAAAAAAACCCAACTGACCAACAGACCAAAACTACAAATCTCATTTTTTCAATCATGAGTCAAAAACCAGCTGGCTGAGGTTTTTAAGGCCATGGAGAATGTAGGCCATTTCTTCATGCCAGTATTTCAAAATGGCACAGAAGTGCCTGCATCTATACCTTCAGATGCTGCAAAACTGAGTGTCTACCTCCACAGCTGTGGCTGGAATTGGGCCCCAACCCATGCCAGTTCCTGAATTGTGGATAGGAGAGTGCTGCAACTCTCCTGCAAGGGTTTGGTTTAGCTTTTTTAAATATTAAGAGGATTTTGTTTCCTTGCTTGAGGATGTTGCGTATTACTTCAAAATTCCCAAGAACTACAGACTTAAAATGTCTCTGTACAAGAAAGTTGCTAATCTCCCAAATTTATCAAGCAGACACTCAGAAAAATGATGTGATTAGGTTAAAAAGGTTGCATGCAGCTTTTCAAACTGTACTTCAATTTATTTCTTTCAGTTTTGAGCTGAGCTATGAATACATCTAAACTAGGAAAGTTGTCTGAATATTTTAAATAACTTTCCAATATTTACTGAGAAAGTAGTGTAATTTCTTTCACTGGCCTTTTTGTGTGTACTTTCCATTAAAATCTGAGGATCAAGTGTCAGTGATTATCTAACATGAATGGTTGGTAGAAAGTATAAACAACATAATGGAAAAGTGATTTAATTAATACTAGTAATAATGCTCATGTATAAATCAATCAAAAAATAGAAAAAATATTGTCATTTTTTATCACTTAGAAAAAATAACTTTATTCAGATAATAAGCAGTCATCTTTTTGTATAGTCCATCCTGTTTCTCACAGAGCAGTGAGAAACTGTGCTCAGAAAAGCTAGTAAGGAATTTCTTATCATAATCTTGTCACTTGTTGGGAGTAAGTGGTACATTTGTGTTTGCCTCTTTTCACAGAATTGCAGTATTGTTTATGTTTGTAAGGGACTTCTGTAGATTATTGAGTCCAAACCTGTGCCAAGGCAGGGTCATCTAGAGCAGGTGACACTGGAACGTATCCAGGTGGGTTCTTGGGTTTTGAATGTCTCCAGAGAGGGAGACTCCACAACCTCCCTGGGCAGCCTGTTCCAGTGCTCTGCCTCCCTCAGTGTAAAATTCTTCCTCATGCTGAGGTGAAACTTCTTCTACTTTAGTTTATGGCCACTGCTCCGCATCCTGTCACTGGGCACCACTGAAAACACTCCGGCACCATTCTCTTGACACCTGCCTTTGAAGTATTTCTGTGTATTGATGAGATCTCCTCTCAGTCTTGTCTTCTCCAGACTAAACAGGCCCAGCTCGGTCAGTCTGCCTCATAAGAGAGATGCTCCAGACCCCAAAACTTTTGTCCTTGCAAAAATCCTTGTGGAGGGACTTCAGAGTTGCAACTTGAGACATTTCTAGTTTGGACTGTATGTTATAACCTTCTTCTTAAAGCAGGATCATTGATTTTTCCTCTATATATAGCAAAACTCCTGGCAGCATAACTTTCCCTGGGTTGCTACCTACTGACATTCATTTTGAACCATGGAGCACGTCTGAGTCCAAAGTCCTCCACTGATTTGGACAGGCTCTTGACCAGCCTTAGAGACACAATATAGAACTACAGGGGAAAAAAAGAGCCCTTAACAATCTGCTTGTCACTACTCCACAGGAGAAAGGAGAGAATAAATTATTCATTGTGAATCACTCAGCCTGCCCTGGTATGCGGCCTTTCACAGAACAACAACTTTAAAAGAACTGCTCCCCTTCCCTCCTCTCAAAAGTGCCACCAGTCCTTAATGCATAGTGACACTCAATTAACATGATAGGCACATGACCTAAATGCTAGATGTGCCCCACTGAAGAGACCACTTTTTTGAAATACTTGTGAATATTTTATAGATATTCTTTCTTTTCTGCAATTAAAAGGGAAAAATAAATGTTCCAAAGTATTTTGTGCATGTTAAAGAAAAAAAACAAAAAACAAAGAGAGAACATTCTCACTGTAAAGCAGTTTAGTACTGAGGGTATTCTCTTAGAAAATAGCACTACCTACCTGCAGGCAGGTAGAGTGCAAAGATCACTAGGCTATTAACTATTCCACAATGAAGTTGTCCTTTCTCTTTCTTTGCAATAAAAATTCTAGTCTAAAATCACTGGAATGATTAAAATAATAGGAAAAAATATTTCCTTAAGCACTTTCAATTTCCATCATTTGGCATTTTCACATGACAAGCTATTTCATGGGAAAATGTCAGAAGAGCTTTCAGTCAGAGGTTTAGAAGTCGATACTGTTTCTATACCTAAAATACAGTTTTGTATACTGGATTTGGTTGATTTGCAATCTGTTCTCTTCCTTCCTCTTTCTCCCCCCTCTCTGCCCTTTTATCTCGTATGTCCTCTGTCCTCTTTATTGCCACACTTTAAATGTGAATGATCATGTTCTTGCATGCCAAAACTTAATAATTTGCCATTATATCATGCAAACACTGCTTCCACATAACTCACAGCATACTTAACCCCCTGTCTCCATTCCTTACAGACAAAACCAAGGGAAGCTTTCCACTGACCTTAACAGTGTGTGAAAACAGACTTGGATTTTATAGGTTTGAACAGGTCAGTTCAGGGCTATTACTCTAGCTGAATGTAAATACCATCAATCACCTCTACTGTTTTCATCCGTTGTGATTCATCAGGCATTAATTCTTTCATTTTTGCAGTCACATTTTTTTATCCTCTGAACTTCTCCTGGATATGCTCACCTTGTCCTGTGAGGTGAGAACTATGAGGTGTCTTTGAGGAATGTCTTTGCTTTTTCTTTTACAGACCTTTCTTTCTCCTCCCTTTTAGCAAATGTCTCTTTTCCTTAATGAGTATTTTCTAAGGCATGGTAGAATCATACAAAAGCAAATAGCTGATAATTGGCTAAGGGGAAGGAGTTCTGGATGGCATACTGAATGGACTCCTGGGAGAAAAGGTCCTGCCTTCTGCCAAAGGCTTCCCACACAGCCCTAAGCAAGCCATTCAATTGCTCTGTTCATCAGGGAAATGGAAGATGAGATTCTGCTTCCATTTCTAGCTTGTCTAGACTGTGAGGACTCTAGGGTGGCCACTACATTTACATACATTTCCTAACATGCATGTGTTCCCCACAGCTTGGTCTGCATCTCAGTATTAATTACAATGGTGAAGACCAGGCAGAAAAGAGGGAGTTTAAAAATAATTTCTCTTGATGCTTGATCTCCACAATCTCAGAAAAACCACAGTTTCAAGCAGTCTCTGTTCTAACCATTCAGTGTTCTCAAATAATATTATTAATTTGTGGTTGAAGTCACTATCACAATGCCACAACTCATTTTGATTTTCGTTCTGCACTGTTGTGACATAACATGGGTTTGCTTGACTTAAAATCTTCCAGATTGGCAATCTACAAGGAATTGATGGAAAACTGCAGGTGTCCCTCCCTGAGGCAGCCAACCAGGAGACAGTGACATTTGGCACATTAGCACAGCAGTGCACAAAATGGATTTCAAGTTTCTCCCCACTGCTTTCCCATCTGAAACCACTAATCCATCCCAGATACAGTTCCAATGCCACCACAGGAATGTACTCTTATGGATCCTCAAGCAGAACTGTTTTCCCTCAACATTAGATCCTGTTCTCTTAGAGCTGATATTCTTGAATCAAGTGTCGTTTTCCTTCTCAGTCCTTTCTGACAGACTACTTTAACAACTAGTGTCTAAAATTTTTATCAAACTACACTGATTAATTTATTGAGAATACTCTTCCCTTTAAAACTGCCAGCATTCAGTGTGTTACAGCACCAGTCTGACCATTTTGGAGCCACTGGTGTTGAGCCTGGGCTCCCTTCCACTCCTTCAATATAATGCAAACTTTGAATTGTGGTTTTTCAGAACTTTTACAAGTCCAAGGCAACTCTATTTATGTATGCAGACATTTGTGTGACAGTTGTTTTCCCTCTTATTTTTGGCCTGGAGAAAATAGTTCTTTCCCTGTTGAAATTTTTTTTCTTCCTTCTGTTGTGTGGAACATCATCTCTTATAGATGATATGTGGAGTGCTTTTAAAACATGTTGTGCTGAACAAAACTTGCAGTTTTAGTTAATCATCCATTTGGAAGACTTATAGATATACCAGTGTTAGCAAAATCGTAGTGAGGCTGATCACTAAGAATATTGGATAATTCAGTACAGCATCCTTTTATAAATATTTGAGTTATATTTGCTCTTTTTATTGTTTATTATTTATATTTCTGAAATTAAAGTAGGGGGTGTACTTTTCCTTTCATTTAGCATGTGATGAGAATTTTGGTGGAGCTCCCTGCTTGATACACCCCAGGCAGGAGGCACTAATTTTTTAAGACTGGGATGCCATGAGACAAGGTCAAGTGACATTTCTGTCCTTGGCTGTGTCCGTGGGTGCCCCCTGAAACGTTCTAGCAACACTTTGCATCTCTTTGGAGAATTGGCATTTCTCATTCCAACCAAAAGCTCTACAAGAGCTGCCTTTTCCTGTAGAACTCTAAGGAAAAAAACCAAAAAGAGTAGTAGGAAAATCAGATTGTGAGTCTTTATATTTCTTAGCTCTGATTTGTGGGTTTTTGGAGCACAAGAGTTTATGCCACAGGCCAGCAATGAAACAGCTGTCAGGCAGAGCAATCAGATCCATGCTAGAGGGTGCATCACTGCCTTTACCTTCCCTGTTTGGCACTGGCTTTCCCTGACTCACCAATGAATGCAGGGGCTGCTCTTTCTACCTTACTATGCTCCTCTGCAAGCAGCAGCATTCGGGGTGAAGTCTGCTCCCTGAATATCTGCACACCCCAGCCCAACACCACTGCTTCTGCTTCACCACCAGATGCGTCTGGGAAACCTTCCCCAGCACTGCAGCCACCAGCCAGGAAAAAATCCTCCTGAGGTGGCTGCTGAACTTCTCAGATCCTGAGATCCTGAAGGAAGGAAGCCGATGAAAAGTCATGGAAACACCTTCTTTCCTTTGTACCTCCCACCTACATCAAACCTGCTTGGAGTTTTCCCAGTGCCACCACACTATTTTTGTGCTAATGCTCTGCTCACAGCTTCTCATGAAACCTTTCTGAATACTTCTCAGGGATCGTGGAACCAGGAGTCTGGTTATGTCAGTACTGCAGAATTTCTTTTGTGGTATTGCAGGTAAAAATTATTTTGTCCTTGAGATGGAAATTGATGGTTTTGCCTCTGAGAAGCTCTGAGTGAGCTCTGTGCTGTCATATAACCTGGATCATAAAATGTGGAAACATCCTTATGGATCCCTATGGAAATATGCCTGTGCATGACCAGATGTGGACCCTGACTGACAGAGTTCTCTTTTGAGTGCACTTTATCCTCAAGGATATGTGACACACAGAGAAATTTGCAAACCTTCTAAATGCAATTATTCCTTAGGTATTGTGAGAAAAACATAGAAATAAATGGACTACAGAATATCTCTACGCAAACAACATTCACTTTGTAAAGATTTTTCATTGCACTTGAGCCATTTTGGGCTTGTGGCCAAACCTAAAAGAAATTCTTGTCCTCTTCTATCTCTTCCCCATAACTATTTTCTTTTCTGAAACATGAATCCTCTTTTCAGCAGCAGATCTATAGCTGGTATTCTAAAATTATTAATATTGCTTGAATAACTTTTATGATAAATGGAGATTTCTGAGGGAAGGTCTAATGAGCATTCATTTAGATACCATTCAGAGTCTATGGTATCCTGCAGGACTGGCATGAAGGATAACCATTACCACAGGATTGGATAACCATTCACTTTATAAGTGTGTTAGGGTTGAAGGAATGAATTCTCAATGTGATCTAGAACAGCTTTTAAAAGGTTCCATTTAAAAATTGTTATTTGGGAGTGTATGTCCATGGATGTGTTTGGTCTGATTAGGTTTAGCTTTGTTTTATTTGTGGTTACTTCCTCTTCAGCCTCACAAGGTCCTGCTTTTTATTTTGCCATTCTGTTCTTAACAATTACTATTATTTATTAACAAATGTTTTTATCCATAATGTAACCTTTTCAGATCCTATTTTCTATCTCTGTGAGGGAGAAGAGTGACAGAAAGTGAGTTTGAAGGAAGCCAGGGAGCATGTGGGAGCTGGCTTATGCTTTCAAAGACTACTAAGGCTAGCAGCATTGCCAGGTTGATGAGTAAAGTCTCAGGGAACAGAAATGCATTCTCATCACGTTGCTGGGCTACTATGTTTTGATAAACAAACTACCCTGATGATAGAACTTCAAATTTTACCATTAAACCTTAAGATGACTTATTTTACCCTGTGTGCCATCTTAGGAATCAATAAGGTCTCTCTGCATAAAGTGTAGATGTCGGTGTGTGAATTATCCTGCAACTCTAGACGTGCTAATTCCCAGACAAACTGTTCAATGGAGCAGTGATTTCAACAGTAGGTGATCTACATTAAGATCCAGTCAAATACAGACTTTGATTCTGAGTGGAAGTATATCCAATGAATATGACCACCTAAATTGTGTTTAAAATTAATATGTTTGTACATCTTTAAAAGGCTTTGCATCAGTTCCAGTGGGTTTAGCAGTTCTGGTTTTTTTTTTTACATTACAATTATTGGTTCAAAATTTACTCTAATGTTTGGATCTTACAGAACATGCTTAATAAATATGAGATATCCACGAGAAGACTAAAAGGTTAACACCCACTGTGCACTCCTACAGGCAAACATGGAGTATGGGACAACCTCCAGTACAATATCCAGACACAGGCCCACGACAAAGATGTTAGATGACAAAAGGTACCACCTGCACTCATCTCTCCTGAAAATATTTTTTATTCCTTTTCTTGTCTTTGTTTGCCCTCCATGGGCTATAGAGTAAATTCAGCAAAATTAATCAGCCTGTCCTAGGATAGGATTGCACAGATCTCTGTGGAGAGTATAAGAATTATGCTGTGTTGGAAGAGAAGCAGGAGAATTGCAAAGGCCGTAGCGTGTTGCTAAGCATCAGTGAATATTTGACAAGGATTATTTGGCTAATCCTCCCTTTCCTCAAAACACCTTGGTAAGGGGCCAAGAACAAACTTTATGCCAACTTTGTCCTTTGAGCCTAAGCTAAAGATAGCCCACAGACAGTTCCTAGAACTGAAGTTTTGGCTCCAAGTGATCCCAAAAGGAAATTCAGCAACCCAAAAAAATCAGTGTGTACCATAGCCCAGTTACAGGTGGATCTGTTTTATTCAGTTCCTATTTAAATATTTCTTTAGTGTATTGAGGATTCTTCTGTAATTTATTTTAAAATGCATACAACTGCACTGCAGTTGCAAAGAGATGCACGAAGACAATTATCTCTTCCAAGGGTGATTTTTAAGAGAAACAGTGATTTCCTTTCCCCTTGGCAAAGTGGAAAACCAGTTGTGAGTCAGGGATGTTTCCTTCTGCTTTGGGAATAATGCTGCTGTTTGTTCTTGAATGGTTCTTATATAAGTTCTATGATTTTACAGCAAGATTTTTTCAAGTAGTCTCAATATGAATTTCTGAAATCCACATACCAATGTGGATTTGATTGGAAAAATTGGGTCTGTTCTCCACAGTGTGAGAAGGAGCGGACAGATAATAAGAAAAATTATATAGCAAACATAAATATAAGAGCACACATTACTGAGATTAATTACTAAAGTAATTCTTTCATCAGTGCCTACATGAAGCTTTTTTGTATCTGTTAAATGGTGATCTGTGATGGTATGGGAAATGTCCCATGGACAATGGGATTTTTTTTTCATAGAGTGAACTAAAAATGTTCGTTCAAACAGTTATTTTTACAATTGTTTTTCTAGAAAGTAAATTGAAATTAAAACCATTTTATTCTTTCATTCTTAACATAGGAGAAATTTTTACTGCTATGCCTGAGTTCACAGTCAGTTGTTGAGCCAAGGACAAATGGATAAAGTAATTTCCAGATTACTACAGTGCTAGTAAGCAACGGTTGGTCATTTTTCAGATTTCAGTTGGTGATGCCTTTCTATCTATCCAAGGTCCCTTTGTGGGGTATTTAGAAATGGGAGAAAGCTTGGAAAGCAGGGTCATGGCTGGCTCTCAGTTGCATGGTTAGCTCTCACTTCTGCTTCACAGAATGACCAGACTTTTCATATGCAAGGTACTGAGAAGAAAATGGGAATCAATAGCATCACAGCAAAGTCCAGCTTCTGTACTGCTGATTCTTGCTTTATTCTTGGCTCAATTTAGAGTGAAAACCATTCTCCAAGTATAAAGCCAAATGGCAGAAATAGGCACAGAACAGGAGAAGAAAACAGTATTTCTGCATCCCACGAGTGCACTCTAAAGAGGCACTTGATAAGCCAGTATGTATCCACAGACATATTTCCTTTAGTACTCTGTTTCAAAAATACCTATGGATTAGGACATGAGGGAAAACTGGGAGGGAAAAAATGTCTGCTTTGTGGATCTAGAGGAATTTAGTAGGTTTCACACTACCATGAATGCAGTCAAGGCACCCTTCTTCACCACCTCTGGACTCACAAAATAATTGCTGAAGGCAGATAGGTGTTCTCTCCCTCGAGGAGCAAATGAGATGGAACTGGAGTACACAAAACCTTCTAAATCAGTGTCTAAAAGGGAATTTAAATGTTTAACATCTAAATATATTATATGATCACCACATATAAAGCAGTGTTTCAGTGTTTGTAGGTTCTTTTCAATGTCCATTCTAGATATAAACCCTATAGATCTGTGCTCCCCATGCTCTGGAGAAATAGCCTGTTTGGCTGGGAGTCATCTAGGGTAGACTGCTGAAAAGGCAGGCAGTTTCTCTACTTGGCTTGTAACCAGTATTTTGTCCTCTCTGGGGTCTGAGACTTTAGCAGGCTCTTTCTACTGCAGGTCCTAAGTCCAGTACCCTCTTTCAAAGGTAGTACCTCATAACTTTCCTTCAAAGACTGTAGTCATGGTGCTGCTGTTCTCTTCCTTCCCTACATTTCCCTGTCCCTTAGCCTGAGTGGATTCAAATCACACCTTTCAACTCTCTGGAGAGTGTTCTGTGCATTAGACTGGAGATTACATCTACCCAGCTGTAAACAGAATGAGGGAAACAGAGGGGAAGAGAAAATTTTCAATTTTAAAGAAGACAGACTGAAGAAGAGATGGAAATGAATGAGATATTTTTAATTTTGGTACTGGACTCTTTCAAGGTGGAATGTAAAAACAGTGGTTTTTTTCATCACTATGGAGATGAGCAAGATATTTCCTCTAATCCATTATGCTTGTAGCACTTGAAAATTATTGAGTGTTTATTCCTTCCTGTGAAAGACTTCAAGGAATAGCTTCACAGAGTATCACATCAAGTTATGAAATCCTCTGCAAAAAATGGTGCTATATGTTCAAAAGTTGAGTCATCTAAAGGTGATGAATCTCTGAATGATGCACAATTCAGACTAAATGAGTTTCAGGACACTTTGTCTATGTGGTTTTCTTCAGAATCTTTGTTATGAAAAACAGAGGAACATTTTTTTGTTTGTTAGCTTGCCATAGCTGTGTCATAATTTACAAAGCTGCATACGTATTATAATTACCTGTCTTAGATGTTCAGCTTATTTTGGAAGGCTTTTTGTTTTGGGTGGAATTTTTTGTTTTAGCAGATGAGAACATAATTTTGTTCTGGTACAGTAACCATAATTCTAACATGAAAAGCTTTTACTTATGTATATGTAGCAGCTGCAGAGTGCTAATATAGCTGTTAGATACCTGTTTTCTATTAATTCAGTCCCTTTTGAATTAACAGTTAATATTTAAAGCCGATTGTGACAAAAAATTAAGATGATTGGTGTGAACAGCGTCTACTTACTAAATATCATTTTTCACTTTCAATTGGTTACTACTTGTAAGAGGGATCTGAAAAAAATTCACGTGTTTTCAGAACACTGTTAGAAGAAGCTAGAGGTCATGACTTGTTCCTTAAAATATGTCCTGTAGAGGAGTGACTTTGTGAATGTCTCTGTGAAAGATGCTGTCCAGATCACTTGCTAGTGAGTAAAACCCAGAGGAGTCAATGTTTGTGCTTTGGTCAGAGAAAAAAACAAAGGCAATTCAAAAAACTGGCTAAGAAAAACATGTTTACTCCCTTTTACCTCCTTCTTTTTCCTCAGTTCTTTCTCTGACTTTTCTCTACATTGCCTAAATACTTGCTTTAACCTTGGTTTGGACTGAGATGTCCCACAGAGCATAAAACTTGTTCTCAAATACAGACAGTTGCAGCAGACATTGGGTAGATCTGTGTGATATTTGACGGATTTGGATACAAAACAGGAGAAGATCTGTATCTAGGCATAACTGAATCATCAACATGCCTTGGAAGATCTCTCCCATGAACAAGGCAATGACAGGGAGGGAGCTGGTGCCTAATCCAAAACAGTTCAGGGATCCTTAATGCAAACCAAGACTGATTCAAAAAATGTGATTAATAGGCTTGGATTATATTAAAATACAGTTTTTCCAGGAAGAAAAAAGGAGAGGAGAGGAGAGGAGAGGAGAGGAGAGAAGAGAAGAGA
>VZRF01012988.1:500395-657934 GCA_013396875.1 Vireo altiloquus | reverse complement strand
AGGAGAGGAGAGGAGAGGAGAGGAGAGGAGAGGAGAGGAGATCTCTAGCAACTGGGAAACTAGAACAAAGGGTATGACTGCACTAAAAACAGTGTTTACTAGGATTGGTCTCTGGCCTCTAAGGAGAAAAAGTGCATTCAAAGACATATTTGTGTGGATAAAAGAGGCCTATAAAAGTTACAATACACAATTAAGTGGAATTTTAGTTAATCCTACACTGCTAGAAATCTGAACTTCAGAGATGATCTGAGACTGAGGGACAGAAACAAGTATGGGAAAGAAAGAAGCTTACCCTGGAGTGCTTAAGAACAAGTGATTATGTTCATGTCAGAGAAAAGATGGGCCTGCTCAACAGGGAATAGAATAAAAATATTTTAGAAATTACATGTCAAGGGAAAGGAGTTCAGATGAAACTACTAATATCTATGATTGTTTCAGAAATTCTTGAGTGACAAGTTATAATTAAGAGATTCATACTCAAAATATGTCTTTGCTTAGCATCTAAGATTACATCAATATTTCTTTCCCTCCTTTTTGGATTTAACTTTGGAGAAGATTCCTGGAGTCTGTTTTTAATTCTGTTTTTCTTCTGCTTAGGGAAGGCTATATTTTGCTGCTTTAAACTCTGTTTGGCCACTGATTTTCTGAACCATTTTAAAGTGATATTCATTTCATATGAGTTCCAGCTTTTGTCATGAAAGAAAGATGATGTTATGAAAATGAAAAATCTGGAAACAAAGCGAAGACACATCTGACTATATAACCCATCACTTGTACAGAAAAAAGAAAATTAAAAGGTATGAGGCACCAGAGATCCCTTTTATATGTACCAATATATGAAGTTTGTATTTCAAAAATCCAGTTATTATCATAGATCTTTTAATCATTAGAATTAATATGCCAAATTTTCTCTGCTTTTCAATCAGACTTTCAAAGATATTTCTTTAGATGAAATAAAATGGCAAAATTATGAAGAAAATTTCTGTAACTTTCCAGGTAATACAGTTCTTCAAGTTTTGATTTTCCATGTTATTAAATGGAACCTTTAATCCCAACTTAAAATAAATGAGTTAGTAAAATAAACAAAAATAACTTAAAAACAATTTTTAAAACTAATCACGGATGAATGACTGGGTCTCTTACCTTGCTTCAAACATTTCGGACATGAACCCTTCTTGGCCACAGTGCAGCATAACCACTCCTCCTCCCCGCCTGCCCACTGCCTGCAGCGGCTGGAGCAGGGTGAAAGCCACATGGGGAATGCCAGCAGATCCAAGTCGCCACTCAGCTCTACAAGTGCAGGAAGCTGTGGGGTTCTCACCCTGAAGTTCCCTGCACAGGGACCAGTTCAGGGCCTTTGCAGTCCCATTTGAAGGATCTAATTTTCTGATGCAGCACAAACCTGTGCTTGTCCACAAAATTTTCTCTTCCATAAATTCACTTTTATCTTGAGTAGTTTTGTCAGAAGTAGGTAAAAGGTCTTTTATATTCAGAGCTACACTAATTCCACAGATTTAGGGCTAAAGTCTGTTCAAATAAGGCTCTTGAGAGAAAGTGGATCCCTAATTCCCAGCATCCATCAATAAAGGAAGCACTTTGAAGGGAAAAAAACCCAAACTCATAGTAACAGAAGTCTAGGATGCTATCTCACTATAACTAGCTTCCTGTTAACAAAGGACCAAGTGGCAAAGTTAGATTTTTAAAGTTCTGCAGCATAAGCCACCTCAAAATGTGATAAAGAGGAATTATCAAGAACTGTCTTCACAGACTGAACAATGAGATCACATCCTGGGCAGATAGGAAGTGTCCCAGACAAGAGAACATTAATTTCAGGCCACTCCAATACCTGAGACATCCATAAGCCATTCTCCAATTCCCTCTATATCCCTTCTTTTATGATTTCCCTTTAATCAATTCAAACGTAGGACAAACTCCTCTACCATAAAAGTCAATGAAGTTTTGTCTGGAGAGCTAATCTCACCTTCAGGCTTTCATTTGATTTCTCTCTTTCTTTTTGTCTCCTTTATGTTTTCTCTCAAAGTGTACTGTGCCAACTCATCTGTCCATCCATTCAAAAGTATCATTTATATGCTCTGGTGCTATAGGTTTTAGACCTTAGAAACTATGAACATAAAACTGAAGCAACTACAAAAGTAAGCCAAGCCCAGAAAATACCCATTGTGTGAAAATGTTTTCAACAGTAATTTCATCTTTATTTCTATTGCATCTCTACTCAGAGGATCTTGAGACACTTCAGACAAAAAAAAGGGAGTCATGGCTTTTGCTCTCTGACACACAGCAAATGGAGTTTCATAATCAGATTCTACAAGGTATTGAGATTAAGCAGAGGAAAATAAAAACCTGTAGAAAATATTCTTTATAGTTGCAGCAAGAGTTATTGCTTGAAAAGATACAAAATAGATGTAAGTGAAATAACACAGACCTAAAGGTCTGTGAGACCCAGAGAATGTGTAGAGCTTTGGTATGGTCAATTTCATACCAAAACTCTTGGTATGAAAGTTAGAGATAGATGAGGAATAAAATAAGGTGGGGCTCTGACTATTCTACTCTTCCAACTTGATTAAACATTTGAATCCTGAGAACGTTGATCACAAGGGTATATTTTAACATCTTTATTAATCATACTAGGTTTCCCCTTTGAGGTTTTTTGTTTCACCAAAAGATAGTATAAATGTATATCACTCACAGAATAGAATTTAAGAATAGAAAGAATTGAAGATTACAAGTACCTCTTTCTTCCCTTTGCAAAGATTTTTTGACAAGTTAAGGTTTCCTATAGAACTTTTCTCTGGAAAAAAAGCTACTTATAGTTTATGATTAATTTTTGTTTGCATAACTACAAAGTTGCTGTCTCAAAATACTATGAGTTTTTTTCTTATTTCTTATCTTCTTTTGCAAATTTTCTACATTTTTTTTTCCATGGTAGCAAAACAGTTCCATATCTCTGTACCCAAAGACCTCAGTGATATTTTACTGGCTGACATGAAGCAATATGATTACACTAAACTCTTTGATTCTCTGGGACTATTTATTCATAAAAGAGTAACAGCAAAAAAGCAACCCTCCATACAGATTTTTGGTGACTGTATGGTAGATTCAGGACTAATTTATTTTATTTGTAATACTGGGAAAACTTCTCTTCCTTCTGAAGACTATTGAAGGAGGTTAAAAATAGCGACATAAAATTGTGAAGTATTGCATCGATTCACACATTGACCTGGATCATTCTCAATGTATACCACAGATTTGCTAATTTTTTAAAATGTGATTTAGGGTTTTGGTTTTTTTTTGTTTTTTTTTTTTTTTTTGGGGTTTTTTTTGTTCGTTTTTTTTTTTTGTTTTAGTTTTTTGGGGCTTGTTTTGGTTTGCTACAATACAAAGTGAAGGATATGATTTCTGAAAAAAATTAAAAATTAAAATAGATCAGAGAAGAATACCAGTGGCTTGATCAATATAACAGAACTGTCTGTATATATCTGAGTAGCAGGAGCACCAACAATTTCCAAAATTGTTAAAATATAAAGTAGAAATATTTTCTCCATGATAACATTAAGATAAATTTGGCAATGGACAATAAAGATAGAAATTTTAATTCCATTACTTTTCAGTGCAGGAAGGTTGATGGGATCATAAATGTGTTCTGCGACAGAGAAAAAAGGAAGAAGTTAATTGATTCCCCTTGATTGTGAACTACCCATTTACTGATTCCTTGAGCCCTGAAGGAACTTTCTACAGCCCTTAGTGTGGCCCCCAAGCTGAGTTTGCACGGCAAAAGGGACTTGGAAATGTCATCCACAAAGAGTACTGGGCTGGGGAGGAAGTTGCCTAAACTGTTCAGTAGGAAAGAAGAAGGACAAAAGAAAGTCTTAAATCTTTGCATAGAGTGATACTCCAGGCATCTGGCTACTGAAAGTTGGAAATTTATATCTGTGGTAAGGGTAACCATGCAAAATACATCCTTAAATAATTGCAGTGCAACATTTCTGTGCATCTAATCCATAGACACAAAATAGAAGCAAATTTGGAAGTTCTTGACTCAGGAGAGCTAATGACTCAAAGAATCATTGTCACCACTAAGTACTGGTCAGATCTGCCTTTGACTCTGTACCTTGCTCCCACATCATCACAAGATGGTACAGAGACTTATTTTAATCAGATTTGGTGAAATATGAAAAGTCAGTGCATCTTGAAAAACTAGGCAAACGTTTCCTTCTACATATACCAAATATGTAGAAGGATAACACATTTATTTGGACCAGGACTTCTACAAATGCAAATGGTAAGAATTTGCATAGATAGTAATTCAATTTTATAGAGCTGTAAGCTGTGAAAAAATGCAACAGAAAAGCTAATGGAAGCATTTAATCAAGGACAATGAGCAGGCACCATAAATCTGAGCAGGAATAGACATCAGAGGAATGTAGGCAACAGCTCTTTCTGTACAGGAAGGATTCCTTAACTGCAGGACATTTAATAATGCTATTATGCATCAAATGGCTCATACACATCATAACACACCACCAACAAGTTTATACTAACATTAATTTCAATACAGTTTTGAAAACGTTGATACCATTTGCAAGGATTCTGGGAGCCTAAAGTGGATGGTTTAGATACACATCTATTGGGAGGTGTCTAATTGCCCTTTCTGAGGTAAGAGACCAGCAATGGGAAAAGTGCCTCTGTGATCTCCAGCTATCCATGAAGTGCTCCCTTGCATTTCCTTCCCACACGGGGAGGGCTTCATTGCACTTGTTACCTCCTTTGTACAGAGATATATTCTGCCTTCCTGGGAGAGGAGGAGGGGGGTTGGCAGAGGGAAATCTAACCTCAGCCAAGCAGAAATCAAACCCATGTGGTTTCCTAAGAGACGCTTCACTGACAGCTTTGAGAACTGATGGTGGAAGGATAACCCTCTTATGACAAGTATTTACAATTTCAGGTTATCTGTGGTATGAGAATGGAGTGCTTGGTTGCAAAAAAAAGTGAGACCAGACCGGATGCCAGTCCTTTTTCCCACAGAATTTTATAACAAAGTTTTTAAGACCAGAACTTAATTGCAAGCCAAGGCAGTTTCCTGTGTTTTCACTCGGTTCAGGAACACGTGCCCAAAAAAGGATTTGTACATGGCACCATTCACCTGACAGGACCTTTGCTTGCAGCTGAGGCTCTCTCTGTTGCTTCATAAAGTTTTGGAGGAGACCATTA
This sequence comes from Vireo altiloquus, assembly GCA_013396875.1. Taxonomy (NCBI): domain Eukaryota; kingdom Metazoa; phylum Chordata; class Aves; order Passeriformes; family Vireonidae; genus Vireo; species Vireo altiloquus. The sequence goes on along the minus strand of VZRF01012988.1, from coordinate 652,705 downwards.
TAGGGTCTTAATAAGAAGATGTCCCTGCAGTAAGATATTTTATTATCTGAGGGTCTAATTAATTATTCTTTTCACCCTTGAAATGAGTAACTGTCCCACTGACATAAGCTGGGCTCCTGCCTGACCAGAAATCGAATTTGAACTTCTTAGTGTGACCCACAAATAATATTGAACACACGGAGAAGAAAGGAAATGCTTGTTACAAAAATACACAGCTTGTGCAGTTTCAGCTCTCCCTGTGTCTTTTTAAGTGTGCATGCATTCAGGTACACACATGAACACACACACACAGAGGAGAAACCTCTTATGTAACTTTTCCTCAACACTTATAAAAAGTCTCTCTTTCTATCATACATATACTTTTCTTTTTCCCTACTGCATAAAAAACTCCCCAAAACTTTTTTCTTTTTGCTGCACTTTTTTTTATGTTCTCTCAGTTTTACGGACCAAAAGCAAACAAACACAGTAATTTTGATTTTTCAGATGACATCCCAGTTTTGTTTGGGAAATGTTAAGTATGGTCTTCTCTACTATCTTCCTCTGAGCTTCCTTTGAATGAGCCACTAGGGAGGCCTTGGGTTTTTTGTGGTGGACTCCTGTTGTCTGCTCATGGCTCAACAGGATGAGCACTGACCCTAAATTAGATCACCTCACCAAATCCAAGCCTTCCTCATAAAAGTCCTGATTTCCAGAAAAGTGGGGGTTTGTAAGTGTTCATCATCCTTTATGATAGAAAATATTCTGTGCATGTCAGGTCATCCAGTGAACCCCGTGGGGGTGGTGGAGGAAGGAAATCAAGTCGAACTATTATAAGGCCTTTGTTTTAAGCAGACGTACATAGGACATTTTGGATGCATAGTAAGTGCATATGGTAGTGAGAAGATTGAAATCTGAGTTATTACCAAAAATGGAATCCTCCACCTTATTTTTTCACAACACTGTAATGTTTTACAGCTAGAAGAAGGTATTTATTATAATATGCATCAAAGGATTCTTGTTATAATGAAAGGCACAAAATAAATTATTCTACTATCACATTCAACGTTTTTGCTTTAATCATGTTATCATTAGAAATTTCTTCTCAGTCAGCTAGATATTGATGATAGCTGTGAATATTTGATGTACTTTAGTAATTTGGGTTAGAGATGTGAATAAGAAATAAATTGCTAAGTAGTATTATTCAAATTGAAAAGTGTTTATCTAATATGCAAGAGCCATCCTGTGATTACAATATCAAAATACAGTTTAGCATTGTTAGGTGATTTCATTTGCTTGTGGTTGCCATATCCTTAAAAGTAATATAGAGTATCTGAATTCCTATGGCCAGTGTCTCAGCACAGTAAGCATTGAGACAATGATTCTTATCTCTGGAGGAACATTATCCCAAGGTTCAACATGGGTCTGAATGAGGGTCAAAGCTTATATCTTTGCTCTTTGAAACAAGAAATTAAAGGGGGTGATCAAAGTATTGTTGAGGTGGATTCTTTTTTGTTGATACTATGTCAAGTGTTAATTTTGTAATGGAGGAGTGTGACTTTCTAGTGGTCTAAAATGGTACATCACCATCGACTCTTACGCAGCCATAAGGAATTCATCCCTTAGAACATGAGCATGTTCTAAAATTGCTGTCTTTTGATTCAGAATATTCCAACTAAGGTGAGGTAGTCAGTTCAAAAATCTTTCAACTGAAAAAGCTTATTTCTTTTTGCTGCTCAAGACACACTCATATCCTGCCATCACTCTTGGTTCAACACAGCAGCTTCAAGGAAGGTACAAGCTTATATTATTCAGGTTCTTCTTAGAGAGGGGAAAAAAAAAGAATTTTTTAAAAGAGAAAATATACAATGTACTTTTGTTGTGGTCGAAAAAGAAATGGCAATGTTTTTCTCTTTCCTCTCTGTTTTAAAGATTGATGTGCTCATTTTCTTGCAAAAAAAGGAATTAGATTCAGTAAATTAATCTGTTTTTAAAAATCACACACTCATCACCATTCTGCTCTAGAAACAGTATGAACATTAATGCTTTCGTTATTTCTATTAGCAGAACACAGATAACGGAGTTCAGAAAAACAATTAGCCACCAAGCCTGGCTGACAGTTATGCAGGTGATTGTAATTATTGTGAGCCTGAGAAATTAATTCATCTCTTGATAATGGGTATCTCTGACAATGGAGGAGTTTCTGCAGTGAAGTAGGAAAATTGTATGCAAGTTAAATAATTTCTTATTTTACATAAGTCACCAGACATATTTGCGAGTGTATGTTATTTAGCAATTCAAAGTAAACACACTGATATCAGCCAGCATTTTTAATGAGACCATATTTAATAAGAATGTCAAAAATAAAAAGCAGTCTTTCATAGATCTTCAGATCAATATATAATGCTTTGGGGGGAAAAAATGATACTGTGGATCTATTTTGAATATAAACATTTCCCATGTAACTAGGTTGCCCTGGTAAATTTTGCCCAGAGCCAGTGTGCTTCCGATCTGTCACAAGTTGTCACAAGATCGGAAGGAGCAAAATGGGTTATGATGTTCAGTTGCTGGTTGAGGTGACAATATTTTATGCCTTTCCATAATGTCACTCCCCATAAATATTTCATAGACCCTTATATTAAAATCACTGTTTGTTACCATCCAATATTTCTGTGTGGAAAAGTATTTTAGTATCTCCCTTCTGCGAGGCATAGACATCTTTCTCTATCTGCCAGTCTAAATGCAATGCACACATGTTATTGATATCCCAGAAATGTTTCCATCAGCACAAGTTGGTTTTGGCTCCTAAGTGATCCTGGCTGGGTTGTGTGTGTCTGGCTGGGCTGGCAGCAGTGACAACATCATGAACAAAGTATCTTTCCACACTGTGAAGGCCAAAAGAGGTTTGGACAGTCTATTTATTTGTTTGTCTGTCTCATACTATTTGTTTGTCTGACATCTGTGCACATCTACTGAACTGTCACAATTCTGTGTATTTCCCACTTTTATTGTGGTATGGACTGCTGAGTGGACTGCCATAAGATACCTATGAGTTAAACAAGCTCTGAGAAAACAACCCTACTGCATCTTATTGCTTTAATGGCATGATTTAGCCCTTGAGTATTTATTAAGAGAGAAATTTAGGAGTTTAAACAGTAACTGATAAAATTCAGCAACAAATTTTATGTTGTTGTAGGAGTTTCAACTTGTGGATTAACTTCAACGTTTCATTGTTTTGTCTCTTTGTCTTGTAATTGTCTTTTACCCTGTAAATACCTGTGAACCAAACATATTTGGGCATTGAAAAAGGCCTTTGTGTGTATTTTTGTGATGTATCTGCATGCCTCTATTTTTTTGCCTGAGGTATCTGCTTAGTTCCTTTTATAGTGTTTATATATTTCTCTTTTCTATTAGCGTTTGAAGATTTTTCAACATTAAATTTAAATGGAATCACAGGTCATTTATCTTAGAATGCATGCTGAGAAGTAATCAATTGTAGCATCACTTTATTGATGGTGTTTTGAAAATCTTCCAGAAAAACTCTTTGCCTTGTTCTATAGTTCGTTCTGAGGGATTGATTTATGCTAAATATATGTCCTTGGGTTGCACAAGAGCTGCATTTTAGTGGTTGGCATCTTCCTATCCTTCATTGGCAGTAATAATAATAAAAAAAGGATAATGTTGCTCATGAAAATACTACAGCCATTAGCAGAATTAAATTATTCAGAGAAGTACAACGGAGCCATTAATAAGACACTGTAATGACGTTAAACACCACCCACAAAATGGGAACATCCTTATACTCCCATGCAGATTTCACAGACTGAAGCCTTGTTTTTTGAAAGAAAGAAAAATATTGAACACAAAATGTGCTTAATTATGAAGCAAAAGTGATTTCAAATTAAGAGAGTAAATCAAATTTGTGAAAGAGGGTGGAATAGTAAAATACTGTATTATTTTCAAATTATTTTCTATATAACTTTCATTAATTCCATGGCAGAAAAATTTCCAGAGGCAACACAGTCCTCTATAAGCCTCAGGTTAATGTTTCCTGCTTTAAAGGGTGAATACAAATGAATGCTAAAAAATTTTTAAAAAGAAGAATTAAAATAATCAATATGACAAAGCAAATATATGCAGAATAGCTGAAAATAGTTTATTGGAATAAAAGTGTAGTTGTATTTAAAAACCTAGCGACATCTCTGGGGAGACAAACCTGTGTCAGATGTAAAAAGAAGCAAAATTATTAAATATTTTCAAGTATTTAATGAAACCTCTCAACTGAAACAGGCTTGCTAAATTATTTATTGAAAAACCTAATTAGTATGTGTAGCTCTTAGAGCTTGGATTTACTCTTTCTGAAGTGACCCATATATCTCCCAGAGAACAGGATATCAGAAGAATTCCAAAGATTGCAAAAATTGGAAAGAGGTATTAAAGTAGCGATTTCATCTTTCCATGTAATATCAGCTGCATAATTTTCCTCTGATCTACATTATGGGGGAAACAATACATTTTGTATATTAAGAGACAAAAATTAAATCTATTTTATCTTGTTCAGTGAATGCTCAGACTTCTGAAATTCATGAAGGACAAAACACCTCCAAGAAACCAATATTAGGGATCCCTGAGTTCCTCCTCTATTTAAGTTTTGACATCAAGTAGTGTTCTTCTGACCATAATTTGTTGGCAGAAGTTTCTCACTTTTGGAAAACAGTGGACAGCTTTTCCTGGTGTTGGACTTGGTCTTCTGGAAGGTACTGTGGTGTGTGCAATGCCAGTAAAAGGCAGACTAACCCCATTATTAGTCATGATACCTGGAACCATTTAGTATGGCTTGACAGAGGATTAGAACTCTGCTTAAAGAAGGTTATTTTCTTCATTAGAGCTGGACTATGTGGTGTTGCCATTTCCACTCCCTTTCCTTGCATCCTGGGGTTAAAAAAATGTGTTTATGTGCATGTGTATGTGTGTTTGTGTGCAAGAAGACAAGAAAGGGAGGAAAGGTAAAAAAGAACAGTCAATTAGAAGAAAGATACTTGTCAGAAGTGAGTTCTGGGAAAGAATCTGAAAAAGCTGAAGTGGTTAATCAGAGTTTTTTTCTATATTCCAGTGAACGCATCATTTAAGGCATTAATTACCAGCAAGAGAATGAGACAATACGAAGAGAATAATGGCTGGTCATGTTTAAATCACTGAGTCAGTCAAGCATCATAATCACCGGTAAGTTACTGGTTCAAGAAAATACTGAATTTCCAAGGTATCTATAGAGGCAGTGATATTATTTACAAAAGAGATTTTTTTTTTCTCTTATAAATATGTCTATTATAATGATAAAATAGATTCCCTTAGTAGCAATCCAAACTGGATTTCCCCCATAGTTATGTCCCTGTACCAGAACAGATTAAAAAATTGCGAAGAAAGATTCAGCAGCTAAAAATGTACTTACATTGCTCAGAAACTATAAAGCCAAGGAGTTTGAAAAATCAGCTCTGTTGAAGCTGTGAGGGAAGACCCAGTGTGGGGACTCAGGTCCCTGTTATCACTCAGGGAGATCTGGAGGCCTGGGGAGTGTGCGAGATGGGCTGCAGCATTTTGAGGTTGGGCAGCATCTGCAAGAGGTTATTTCAGGGAGGAGGCAGGCAGGATTTAGAGCAGGGAATGTCCCTATGTCTCTTGTCTTCGCAGACTGGTCTCCTTGGTGTTAGCATGAAAACAGGTCTCCTTAGGTGTTAGCATAACATAATACATCAGGGTGGGGTACTCAATGCAGGGTGATTGGAAAGGGCAGAGAGTTCGCAATCCTTCAGCACCTTACCTCTTTTTGTGCTTGCATGCAGCTTCTCCCAGCCTGTCCTACCACCACTCAGGAGAGGAACAGAGAAAATGTCTGTGTTTCTGGAAGCCACTGCTGTGCATGTCTGGACTGAGAAGGGAAGGGGGCACAACTGCGAGACAGAAATACAGAAAGAACAAGTAGGACAGCTCCTGCTGCACTTAGAGGTTATTTAGCTGTCCCAGAATCTAGAAATGGACTTTTCAGGAAAAGGATATATACTTTTAAAAGCCAGGTTGGAAAAGATGAACAGGGTGAGATTGTGCCCTCAGCATGCTAATGCCAATGGGCTGTGCTACAGACCACCACTTATTTTTGCTTCCCTGTTGTTAGCTATTGCAGGTGCACTGCTATGCCTGCATTTTCATATCCTGTCTTTAACATAATTTATTTGTTTTTATCTCATTATTTTTTTCATATTAGTCCCAGGAAATGCATTAACTGCCCTGCTGGTTTAAGATTTCCTCCTTGCTACAGGAAGACAGTTTTCAATATTTTGTGCAAAGATTAAAACATTCAGTCAAAGTTCTTGCTCGTATTTATTAAAGGACAATATTTCTCTTGCCTGTACAGTGGTGCCAGCTTTTCCTAGAAATACATCTTCCATTTGGGAAATCTTATCTTCTCATACAATAAATGCACTGACAGCTACCATAAAGTATGAACAAGACAGATACCAAGTGAGGGAAAACTAGAAGAGGCCAGGTATTGTTTCTATCTTATGGAGATGGGCTGTGATTACTAACAGCTTCTAAATCCCAGCAAAAGCTCATTATGCCCAGTTAGTTACAGTGTAGCTCCATTTCCATTCTCTCCAGAAATGCTGGAGTAACCCAGATACTAAAGGATCCATTCCTCCATGTGCTAGGGAAATGGAAGGAAGAAAGTGAAAGGGTTGATAGTTATTGCCACTAGTGATGAAATTTAAGAATTCAACAGTGTCTCTGAGGAGTTGAACCTGTGTCAATTGTGAAAGGAAAGGGAGTTGTGAAATAATTTCATTCCTATAATGAAATCGCCGACATGAAATCTCCCAGTTGCTGAATTATTTAGAGGAAGAAAAAAGTAGTAAGTAAAATCTGCTTTTGTCGTTCCTAAAATAATTGCTTCTGTATTTTCTACTTCCACATTTTTCTCTGGAGGTTTTTTATATCCACAAGTAACAGGTGGACTTTCACCAAGTATATAGGCTTTTAGGAATTTCTTTTATGAAGTAAGTCATACAGAAGGAAATAACGAAGATAGCCAACAAATTAAACCAGGGATGCAATGCCCAGTAGCAGAAACCACTTAATCTTTTTGGGCATGTACATTTTATGTGAAGGAGACCTACAAGGAGTATTCATATTCACCAATGTGGGCATCTCAGACAAAGATCTCTTTTTGAACTCACATAGACCAAGTGGGCCTTGCTATAGGGCTTTCAAATGAAAAAAAGGCCAAGTCCACACTAGAGCAAGCTGAAATGTCAGAGCAGAGCTCATGTTTTAAAATGTGTTTAGTTTTTTGAATGCTTCTCTCATTTAGACAGGTCTTGTCTAAGTGCAGGTTGTGGGTGTAATTTCTATGTGGCGATTTGGTTATAGCAGAGACAGAGCCTGCTGAAGGCTTTTTCTCCAGGTTTGGAAAGTGACTTCACTGCAGTCACACATGCTGTGTTCAGCTTCTCTCCAGAATTTACATAATTTGACCAGAACAATGGCAAAACCCAATTATTGCAAGACCCCTTTTACACTTAACGTAACACTGAGCATAAGAATTGCTTCTGCCCATATGTCTTTGCAAATAAATATTAATTGTGCATTTGCCTTTTGTTTGTGTTCAAGTGTCAGTGTTTGTTACTCACTCAATCCTTTGCAATTTTCCTCCACTGTTATGCTAAAAAATTTCTTCAGTGAGGTGATGCAGACAAATCTTTTTTAATGTGGTTTTCCATTTCCTGGGCAACATTAAATCTTTACACCTGCCTACCTCAAACTCTCAACTTTTTCATTTCAAGATCTAATTCCTCGTCTGTCTGCTGTTAATCTGTCTCCATAAAGCCTTATTGCACATCTAGTTCTCACAGTGTCATTTCTTTTCCCTAGTAGTTAACCACAGAATTTTCACTGGAACTACAAAAAATAATAACCAGTAAACATTTCTGGGAATATAATGAGAATATAGATGTTTATATGGGACTGAGTATTCAGAGAAGATAAAGTTAACTCTTGACAGAATTCTGGCACTCAGGGAGATTTTGCTTGGCATGATTCCAACTACTCAAAAGAGGATGGTACACTGTTATGGAAGATTGCAAAACATTGATGGCCAATCAGTTGCCATTTCTGATAAGTTATATATCATAGTTGTAATAAATAAAGCAGGAAAAACTATTCATATTATGCTTCTTATCACGTATTCCTTTGGCGTGAAGATGGGGAGAAGAAAAGGCCTTGACCCTGTGTAAGCACTGTTCAGTTATAGCTAAAACATCACTGTGTTATCAAGAACAAATCCCTTAGTTTCCAGCACAAATCCAAAATGTAGCCACATACTAGCTACTGTGGGGAAAACTAACTCTACCCCAGCTAAAACCAGCACACAGATATTCTCTTTAAGCAAAGAAATAATGGTGTTCAAAGAATTCTGAAGAGGAAGATGAACTGAGTAAAAGGTTCACTGTGACATGTGAGCTGATATGAAAAGCAAGGTAGTTAGAGATTTTAAAAAAGGTAGCATTCTCCTCAATTAGCCTAGCCTAATTGCTAATTTAATTTTCTAATTTCTGCTAAACTGCAGAAATTCTTGTTTTAATTATGACCAAAAAAAAAAAAAAAAAAAAAATCTAATCTTTGGTTTAAAGGTTCGGTTATGGTTCTGCAATAGACTTTCAGTAAAGGGTTAGGATAAAAAAATAAATAAATTTTCTTTAGATGGAGATTTGTAAATTCAGGAGATTTTAGAATGAGACTGTATGTGTGACCCAGATTCTCCTTTCCAGTCCTGTTTGGTTATGCAGCTGCTGTTTACCCTCTTACGAAATATTTCTTATTTATTCTGTGGAATTAACGACAGTTACTTGACTGCATGTCTTTAATTCTCACCATTTCTTAAATCTGAAAAATCTTTAAAACTTTACTGAATCTAAAAGGCTCTTTCAGAGCTGAGACAACCAGGAGGCATTTCATTTCATGCTCAGGTGTGTTGAAAATGATGATGTATGAAAAATTTAAACTGCTACAGTTTTTCTTCCTGTTTTTAACTATTGTGCTGTGAACTTGAGAGAATATTTAAGGACTGTTTCTTAACATCAGTATACAGCCTCACATCACCATTTGGCTTTCTTACAATGTCTGAAGTGGTGAAGGTTGTTCAAGTAGACCAGTCAATGATTTGTGATTTACCATCTCTTTTTCATCTAAGAGATATGCCAGGGTAATACAGCATAACAGCTCCCTCACACCCTGCTTTAATCATTATTTGATGTTGCATGAAGTCATAGTAACAACAAGTCCAAGCTCAATATCTGTTGCTTCCCTCATAGCATACTAAGTGGCTGATGATGTTTAGCTGTTAGAAGTTCTGCTTTTCTTTTTTTTCCCCATGAACTATAAGCTTTTCAGGTTCTTTGTTCTAAGATATTTGTGGTTTGGGACATTGGCATTTCCAGCTTTACACCTGATCTGATGTGACTCACTATAATGTGGATCTGGCTTTGTGAGTGAACTGGTGGCCTAAAATTAATTTTTAATGTCTGAAATGAAATATGCATTTGTAAAATGAGATTCCTCTAAGGCTAGAGCAGCTAAGATGAAACATGCCCTACAACTACCTATATACTTCTTTCATGCTGTCAATTACAAGAAGAACCTCCAGCAATGAGGTCAGAGGTAGAAATCTTCAGTTTAGGAATCTAAAATGAGGTCAGTCTAAACCACACATAACATGTGTTTGTGAAGCTTAATATGTAGATCACCCTAATACCTGTCAATTCCATCAGAAGCTTCTGACATCCCTGTATGTGGCTTCCATCTGTGTGTGCAGTCTCATTTCCAATAGCTTTTGTTTTTCGCTTACCAGCAAATGACTTTCAGGCCTCAACTTACTCAAAGGACAGAATTTTTCTTCTGGTTCTGTGACTTCTGTGAACACTTTGCATTTTGCCCTTTTCGGATTTTTAGCTGCCTCCTTCTAATAAGAGCAAAGCAAACTCCTACAGACTGAGAGCTAATAGTTGATAATCTGGAGGAAAGTAGAGTCTCTGCTCCCATTTGCTTAACTGTGGCTCATGAGAGCTTCCAAGAGATTCCGTTTCCTCACCAGGAAGTTCTAGAGCATCACCCACTTATCTTAAAATGGTCTTCTATCTGAGGCTGTGCCACAAAGACGTGACAGAGCCTCTTTGTATCCTTGACCACATTTTGCTTGAGTCATTAGGGAAATCCCTACCAAACTGAACAAAAAAACCAGAACAATACAGAGCACAAGCTATCATGTAATCTTTGGTTGATATTATTCCAAAGCCTGTTGAAAGACAAGCGTGAAATGGTTTGGAAAATTTATCTATAGAGTAAAATACATTGCAAACCATAGTCACAATCATCTCTAGATGACACCCAAGGCATTATATCAGGCAGGTTCCCCAAAATTAGAGCAAGAAAGATGCCAGCTTATTTTCTAGTCTTGAAATGAGGTCCCTTTGGTGCAGTAGTGCATCAGTGCTGTGCTACAATGATGGTTTTTGTCATGGTTCCTGCTAAATCCATTAGCTTCATAGAAGACCCATGGACAGAATTGTTAATTAGTTTTGTAATTAATAAATTAGCAGAATTTAAAAGTAAGAAACACTGCTGAAACAAATGGTAAGTGCCAGAATGCTACATGTAACATATCATTGTGGTTTACATATGAGATACACTATCATTCTGGACTTGGTTAGTCTATGATATCAAAGCGGAATTTTTACAGTAATTTAACAGGCTTTGTCAGATAAATCTAAACTAAAGATCGGCTTAACTACTGTCTTTTGGCATACTAACATCTCTAAAAGTAAACAGCATGTCCACTTTACTGTTCATTATAGCTTAAAGTAAACAATAATCAGTCTGTGACACTCAGACATTTAAAATCAGTTTTGTCATTTTCTTCAGTTTATTTGTTTATATTTTAGCTTGGCAGTTAACGCAGTTTCAGTCTATGATGGAGAACACTACTGAATGTTATTCTTTGATATTCTTTCATTCTGTGTAACACACACCAATTATGCTATAGCCTTTCCAAAGGAAACTTAGTTTCATAGTTCTGTAAGAATTTTTATTCTAATCTAATATTTGTCCTTCAATTATTTTACTCATCTCATATATTATCTTTTGAATTTACATTTCCAAGTCTTAAGTAGCTTTTTGTTGTAGCTATTCTAGGTTTGAAAGGCTCTACTATTTTTAATCAAAGTAAAGAAAAATAATGCACATTCCTCTAATTGGAAAGAAAATCATACCATAATTGAATAAACTCTTCCAATGCCTTGCCAGAACACTGATGCAGGGGTCATTTGTGTGACTAATGCTGTCTCTCAAAGATGCTGAGAGCTTCACGGGCTGATTAGATTCCAGGAAGGGTCTGCACCAGAGATTCCCTACTTGATTAGGAAAGATGCATTGTTCCATCTGGCAAAAAAGAGGCAATGACGTAAGTGGGAATAAAGGGCAAGAACTTTACTCTGTTGAAGAAAATAGACAAAAGGGTAAGTATTTAGATACATCTGCCTTGTCGGTTCCACACAAAAGGGCAGCAGAACTGGAAACCTTCAAACGACAGTTTCTATCGACCAAAGCAATAGCACAATCTCATTAAAAGGAGTGGCATGGGAAGATGCAAAGCTGCCCAGGGGCTTCTGACTGTTCTAGTACTGTTCGTTCACCTTTTATTTAACACCACCATTAGAAAGCCTAATGGACTGTTTATATCAGACTATTAGGCACACGGCAAGATCTTTAGTAATTGGAGTGTGATATATAGTAATGAGCTATTGCTTCCTTGGTGCTACCTACGATCAGGCCAGTGCTGAATGCGTATTTATTGCATGTTCCAGGTATAAAGGCAGAGGTGATGGGGCCGCCAGAGAGAAATGTTAGGGTGAAAACATGCTTTCCTGAGGCCCTGTAAGCTGAAACATTAGCTGCTTGTTTTATCTGGATTTTTTTACACAGCATAGTGAGTTATTTGATAATATCAGCTTGAGGCTATGCTTAGATCGTGTTTCCTCAGAACACTGTCTGGAAGGCTGTGCCAGACAGTAGTGTCATTAAATATATATTACAAATGCTCCAACAAATTAGGTAATTAATTACAATTCATTTCTATAGGAGAGGCCATTTGATATTACTATTCTTCTCATGGTAGATTAGGTTTGATGATGCTGTATTATGATATTCTTTCTGAGCCATTAAAACCTATTACTGGCTTTGGAGAAATCATACTTGAAAGTGGGGGCTTTTGTCATGTTTCAAATACATTTCTGAAGTGGAAAACACATTAACAATGTTAAATTTTCTTTCATTTCTTCTGGAAAATATCAAATTTGTAGGACTGAAGATAAAGGAATAAAATTATTGCCGAGTAATTAAAAAGCCCCAACAAAAAACCCATGAACTCTCTTCCCACTCTTCATTTTTATCAGACTAACCTTTGTGCCTCTCTAGAGTACAAGTACATTGTAGGCTTAACTGGCTGTTTGTATTTGCTGTGGCAACGTAATGCAAATAAACAAAACATGAAGGACATCTATCCCCCAGAGCTAGCCACAATTATAAACTCCTGAACAGCAGTCAATATTTATTTTCTGACTTTTGTATGGAAATCAAGTAATGGTGTATACACAGCAGAAAAATTCCTGTAAGGGCCTGGACATGTTCTTGATGTCCATCTGTCTGTTGTGGGGCTGTGTCTCTGCAGGAGGAGGGTTGGGGCAGTTCCTTGTGCAGGCTGGAGAAGCAGTTGTGTTCCTCTGGGGGAGAGTTGTGCTCCTCCGGCTGCCAGCACTGCTGCCTGGTGAGCAAGGACACCAAACCCTGAGGAACAGCCCCCATTTTTCCTTCTGAAAGAAGGTGATGGCATTTCCTATCTTTTGAGTAATGAAGGAAAAAACTGTAGAATTTTGGACATGCATTGTTCAATTTGTTTTTAGTATGCCAAAGCAATACCTGTGCAGAACAATAGGCTGTATTTGGATGCCATGCTTCAGACCTATGGCTTGGAGAACCCAATCCTTTGTTCAGAGCAATTTAATCTCATTTCCTGACATGAGATTTCAGCTGATAGATATGCAAGTCATAAATAATTAAAAGGTCACGTATGCCTAGAAATTCCTGAAGTGTAGCATCTATAGGGATTTTGGCTAAGGAATAAAGGGCAGCAAAGCAATGAAAATGATTCTCTTGAAAGTGAAAAATAGACTTTTTCACTAATCAATGGGCAGACAGGAGCAATCAATACCCAATCTGAAGAAGAAAAATCAATAGCACTCAAAACATATGGCTCCTCTTTTGCACAGGTTATATATAACATTTTCTCATCCTGTGTCTTTGCATATAAATTCTGTTCCATCAACAGTGTCCAATTCCCTTTCCCAGCTGTGTTATTGGGATACTCTGGAAAAAAATAAGATAAAACACACACCACTACCTTCATTTCTGCCACAACTTATAACTGTTCAGGTATTTTTGTAGCAATCAAGCTCCATAATGATTATTCCATCCCCTCATAATAGTGTAGTATAAAGGTTCTGCTGCTTAATAATTACTTTTTACTGAAATATTGTCATCAAAACACAAATTTCTTATCAATAGTTTTTATAATATTATAACAAAGTTAAAATGATTGTTAAATAGCTGGACAAAAAAATATCACTGATAAAGCAAAGTTAGTGAAGAAGCTTAAAATGACAAATTACTGATCAATAAAATAGTATGAAAAGCAAAATAGTTTATAAAGATGGCAGCAACTGCCCACTGTATATAGGAAAATAAAAAAACTGAAAATAGAAATCAAATTAACCTTATTTTCTCAGGGAATATGTGTAACTGAGAGCTTCAGTAAGGACTTACTCCCATTTGCCACACAGTCCAATGGCACTGAGCAAATGGAAATAACTGCAGGTTTTTATGAGCTTTTTTTTCTACAGTTCATCAAGACAGTGAAAATTTTATTGTGGATCTAATTAACATGAACTGAAGGTAATAGGATGGCTTAAAAAACAATTGCAATTGTGTTATATTTTCCCCTCCATAACGACATCAGTGTGTGCACTTTGCCTTATAAATGCTTCACTCAAAAGCATTTATTGATCTTGACAACTGAAAGGGCGGAGAGTGGGCAATTTCTTGCACAGCTCATTACAACCACAATCATGAAAAACGAATTCAGATACCCACCACCTGAGAGTAATAGAATCAGTCCATCCTAAGGTTAATGTAAAATCCAAATCAGTTCACTAAATGTTCTCTCACAGCACAATTTCTTTATATCAGCATGGTTGTCTTCCATGTGAAACATCTGGCAAAGCATATGTTGCATCAAGGTAAGGAACTTCTCAACCTTCTGGTTAAGCAGTTCTCAGACATATAGTTCTTGTCATGGTAAAGTGGGTCAGTTATTTATAAAATTATACACTTGTCATTAGGAATTTCTGAGAGAGATTTAGAAATTAATTTCCAGTTGCTGAAATGAAGGAACTGAAAAGGCTTATAAATGTTTTCAAGAGAAGGAATTTATTCATAAAAATTTAATTTGACAAATAGGTTAAATTTTAGACCTAAACATTTTCTTATACACTTTGTAGCATATTTCTACAGAGCAGAAGTACAGAAAAGAATGGAGAGGGTCAAGGAAGTGTGTGAAACTGTGAGAGAGAGCTGAGAATGTGAGAATTTTTGGAAAATGTGAGAATTTTTGGAAGGGTTTGCATTTGATTAATGTGAAGAGATTCCTCCAAAGTCCAGTGCACATACCTACTCACCCAGCCCCACTCTTACTATTTATCTACCTTCAATGCCTTATTATTGTTATTATTTCCATTCCTCTTTTGCCATTTAATCATTTTATATCTCAATTTCTTTCCTCTGCCTCTGTTCTACCTCATCTTCTAAACTTTCAGTTCTCTAAGAGTCTGTTTTTTACTATATGTTCAACACTTTGACTCCTTTTAGCTGTTGGGTATTTTTTTTTAGTATGTGATGACTTTAAGGTGGCTAATTATATGTGTAGAAGTGAAAGGCAGCCTACCAGCCTGTGTTACTGCACTATCTTAATGACCAAGTACAGAATTATAGAATCAGAGAGTGTTTTGGTTTGGAAGGAACTTTAAAGGTCCTCTAATTCCACCCCCCTGCCTTGGGCAGGCACACCTTCCACTAGACCAGGTTTTCTCTAAAGCCCTATCCAACCTGGCCTTGAACACTTCCAGGAATGAGGAGTCCAAAACTTACAGACCAGTCTACCTGTTCCAGTGATTCACCACTCTTTGAATAAAAAATTTCTTCCTAGTATCAAACCTAAACTCTACTCTCAGTTTTAAACCATTGTGACTTGATCCTGCCACATCCTGCATTTGTCTAGTGCAAGACTGACAACGGATAAAAATCCATCTGTGTTTCATAGTTCACTACACAGAAAATTCCATGCTCTCCCTGTGTAGCAGTTTGCCAGCTCCTTCTTGAAACTGAGGGAAGCAATTTTTGGCGAGCAGTACTCCAGTTATAACGTGATGAGTTTTTCTGGAGGGTGAGAGGGTGCTCCTGGTTCTTCCTCAGGCTTTGAGTTGCTTCTTCTCTCAGAGAAGATGGGAGGTTTTGTACCTTCATGTGCTGCTGCCAGAAGTCACAAGAAACTTTGGAGAGGGTTCTGGAGCAAATAGAAGGAGTGAATTGTAGTTACACAGGACATCACAGTAGCAATGGGATAGTGTACACCTGGAGGCATGGCTGATATTAATGGCAGCACCTACTCTGACCGTAGTTAGTTTGGACCCATCCAAAGTCACGTTCCTATGCTAAAGATGTCCTCCTGACACTTCTTTTGTATCACATCCAAGGATTAGCACGGAAACATAACTTTTAGTGTCTTCTCCATGCTGCCGCTTTATATATCCTCCTCATTACCTGAATTACACTTCCTTAGCTACCATTCAGTAACTAATGACAGGTTTGAGAGAGTTAACAGGCTGTGACTGCAATGTTCCCTCAGTGATGGCAATTAGTTGCCAATATTGTTCATGCTTTACCTGAAATCAGGATGTTGTACTTTTGCTGTAACTGTACCTTACCATTATCATTCCTGCCTCTGCTATTCCAAAATAAGATATCTGCAATGGACTTTGCACACTCAGTTTTTATGTACCTGGCAAATGCCCATATTATACTCTTAAGAGAAGGAAGATTCCAGAGACACTTGATTACAAGTTCTTGCAAATGGGTAAGTAAAAGAAAATAGAAGACCCTGTGTGTCTAGGTAATATTTATAACAGTATTAGGCTTTAATAGTGTATTTCCTCTAAAACATATAAACTTATCATTAATGGTAAAAGAAGTAATCCCTGTTTTCATTAAATGAGGCACATCTCCACTCTTCATTTTACAAAGAAATGTCTGAAAATGTGAAAAAGCATAATAATGGGATATCACTTGCTTGAGTCCACAGAGACTGAAATAATAACAGCATTGATAACATGACCTAGGCAGTCCAGTACAACATTAATTACAAGGCATGGTTTTTAAAGAAATACAAGGGAGACAGTATGTGTGTTTAGCACTGCAGAGGGCATCAGGCCCTGCTTTCCTGTATATGCAGTTCAATTCTCTTGCTAAATCTTCTGGGGCCTTTCTGTTGCCATCCTTACCCATGTGGGATGAAATGCAACAGTTGTTTAGGAGAGGAGATGGATGGCTTGCTGCCACATTTACTGAGAAAGCAGTTCCAGGGGGTTGTTCATCTTCACCTGAGTGGCAGAGAGGGTTTATGGCCTGGAACAAATATAGGAACAAATGTACACTTTTGTCTCCAAAACAGGACAGAGGTCAATATGTGTCCTTGTGGCTCTAAACAGACAGTTCTACTACATTCAGAGGCAGAAGAAGATACTTCAAAAGGCAAAGGAATCTTTGCATAACAAGTCTTTTGTGTCTGTTGTTGTTCAGGAGAACTGAGAAATGCAAAAAAGCCACTATTTCATATCAGAGCTTCATAAGAAGAAACTTAACAAGACAGGGTGGAAGGATTCAACCAAACCACATGAACAAAAAATGTATTCATTTCTATGGTTGCCTAAAGTCCAGATTAGTTTCTGAGCAAGGTTTGGAAGTGTCAAGCCCAGAACTTGGGCTGAGAAATTACTAGAAGCTAAAGAAATAAATGACTAATATGGTCATAAATTAGGACACAGATTTTTTTTTCTTGCTTAATTTTTTTTTTCAATTATAATTTGTTTACCTTTACATGAGGAATAAATTATTACTACCACTGTATTAAAAAATACATATAAGTATTGTGAAAGATATACTTGGAAATATGTGAGTCATAATGATATTTCAAAGCATCAAATGCAAGACCCTTGCATTTAGATGAGACACAGGCAAGTTAAAGTTCATATACTATAAATCAAGAGTGGTAGCAAATACAGAATTCTCTAAGAAATAGAATTGCGCAAAATAGATTTATTTTTAATTTATTATATTCCTGAAAATTCAGAGTCCTATATGCAGTAATTTTATGATTGGAATTGGATGAGATAAGTGGTAGCCCAAAGCTGATGATATCTGCATCCAGGGTAGATGGACCATGATGTCACAAGAGTAACATCTGCAATAAGTACAGATTTTGTACCAAAGAATTATGTGATTTATACCTTTCATGATGCTGAGAGCCTTGATGACAGCTTAAGTGCACATCCAAACTGGACTTCTCAACATGGAATTCTCTAGACTTGAGTACATGTGGGTGGGAAAAGGATAATTTTCTTAATCTAGCTCAACCTGGGAGCAGAATCTTGGGGGACTAGTCCCATCTCTGTTTCTCTTCCCTTTTTCTTCATATATAGTCTCTCAGGTATTTCAGTTTCCCAGGGGTTGCTGACTGTGGGATAAGAGAGAAACAAAATGTTTAGAAAGATTCAAATTTAGTTTTTCAGGTTCATAGATAATATGCTCAGTGAAAGTCTGAATTATTCTTTTGTTTATTCTAGAAAAGGTTCCTCACACAAACTGAATATGCTTGTTTCTGCCATTGACATCCAGCACATAAACTGTTCCTTCTTCCGATCCCAAATTTATCTGTGCACATGAATTCTTCACTTAACATGTGTTAATGTGAGAAGTATGCATGAAGCCTTTGTCTGCTATTGGAGCAGTACCCTCTAGCTGGGAGCAAAGCTTATTTATCTCCAATTGGATTGCAGAAATAAAAGTGAGCCAAATAAACCATTCTGCAAAATGTGGTGTGCAGCTGTGACTAGCACAACACAGCCAACACGTTTAGATATTTGTAGGGAGCTTTCCTTCTTGCTTAAGAAGATTTGAAATTTCTGGTTGCTTGTACCCAGAACACTATAAAATCTGCAGCCCAAGCTGGCCAACTTCATAGGACAAAACGTTAGAGCATAGCAAGCATAAAACCAAATCCCTCTCTCTGCCAAAGAAAGATGGAGTTGAAAGAAACAAAAAGTCGTACACAAGTTGGTCCAAGCTAAATGAAAAAGTACATTTTTCTGTTAGTTCTGTGAAAATGAATAATTCGCATTTTATACATTATTTATTTGCGTCTAACAGAAGATGCTAACCAGTCAGTTTTAAACGCTTTGCTTAGTAATTATATTATTCAGTTTAGGTTTATGTTATGTACTGGGGGTATTTTAATTTTATTTTAATGTGCTTGTAACATCACTGGAGCTCCCAGGATTCACATTATTCTTCCTAGAAGAGAAAAATAGGCTCTTCCTTTTCTTCGGTATTTGGTTACTCCTATCTCTGTGCTAAACTAGATCAGAAGAAGAGAGTTGTCCTAACTTCTTCAATGAGATTTCTAGTCATTGGAGCATATGGTTTTCTTCTGGATAAGCCTTCTTCCTTACTCAGCCATTTCATTTACTAATCTTTAGCAGCTTTTCCCAATCTTCTAAAATGTGAGTCTGCTTCATGTTAAAAAAGGCATGTGCACTTTACTATCTAATTCAAATTTTAAAATATAGATCTAAAATGCAGCCTAAATTTCATTTTATGAAAAATATCACACTTCTACATTGAGGAAAGATCTGTGTTGAATTTTATTTGGGGATTTGAAATGAATACAGATAATTCCTTTTAAGGTGCAGCATAATATTGCTGAACTGTGACCTTTGAAGTATTAGCTATTCTACTTTTACCAAGCCATAGGCTCTTTGGATCTGTTTACTCCTTTGAAACTTTTGAATTTCCTGCTGAAGGGTTCTTGTTCTTAGTTCCTTGAATGGGAAGAAGGGGAACAGAGAGAAGGGAGGGTATCTTCATTATAAATTTTCACTACATTCTGAGAATCCCTGTAAATCATTAAGATGATAATATTTAAATTACACAGTTTGTGAATAATTCCCCTACTTCTATAATTTCTTAATAAATATCGTTAACATTTACCACACGTGTTAATTACAAGCTTCCTGTATTAAGTAAGTTTATCAGGAGAGAGAAGCAGAAGGAGAGGAGGCGCCTTTATGAAAGTTTCTCCAAATTAACAGCAAAAAATTAAAACTGTACAATTTTTGTGGCTAGCCTACATTTTATCTTCAATTGCAGCATGCATGCAACAGCAGGATGCTCATGTTGACTAAGGAAGAACACAGGAAAAGACAGAAGTTGGGACCATCCCTTAAAACAATTTCAGTGAGCCATAGAGATAATACTTATTCATGGGGACAGGTGAAATCAGGCACATGGGAAGAGTGATGGCAGAGACCCTTTGAGATGTTTCTTCCTGCACTGGATTCAAGAGCCTCATTAATTAGATTCCAGCACATTGACACTGAGGTGGCAAAAAAAGCTGTTTCATAAATGTAGATCCTTTTTTTTAACTTATCATCAGAAAGCTTCTGTCTTAGAGCATAACTTCATGTACTTCAGACGACAATCAAAACAACTCCATGAGACAAAACTTCAGAAAACATCTCATCTATCATTTTGAAATGTGACAATAAATTTTAAGCAAGAGTATTCAAATGGCCCTCTATTTCCTGGTGGTAAGGGTCTTAAATATTTATGGTTATGCTGCACTTTGTGATTGATATTTAATAGCAGAGGATATGTTCTTGGAACTGTAAGTAAGTCATCCGAGCTTTTGGTAATTGTGAGTCATATTAAGGAGGGTAAGTTATTTCTTTGGAAATATGAATGGAATATGAATGTTATCAAGCTTCTTTTTTTCCACAGGGCTGTCTTGGGTATCCCGATGACATCTATTATAGTTTCATTTTATTCAGGAAGAGGTAAACTAGTATCTTATCAGGGAATAATTTCAGAGCCTAGATGGAAATCTCATTAAAATCCTTGCTGTTGTTTCTCCTTTCCTCTCCCTGCACTCTACTTTTTAAGGGAACATTTATAATGTCACAAGTCTGCTGATTTAATTTGAGATCAGACAGTTAGTTTGTCATCTAAGTGTTATAAAATTGCCAACCAAACTGGAAAAAAATGTTTCTTAATTTGACATGAAATAATCTTGTAGTAAATCAGCTTTATATTTGGGTTTTGGGGAAGACTGCATAGTAATCTGTCAACTCTTTGAAGTTATCTATTTTTTATCATACTCTGAAATTTGGACCTTGATCCAGTTTCAGCTACAGATTCACTCAAACTTTTAAGGATGTTGCTTGGCACCCTGGTGAATTTGTGGTGAATTAAAATTAATACTGTGAATGCCCTGTGCACCACAAAGCAGCAATATTTTTTCCTAGTGGTTTTACTTTCTAACTAATGTGACAGGTGTCTAGCATTCATAAGGGTTGGGGTTTGGGGTTTTTTTCTAGCATAGGAAGTAATGAAAAATGTGACAAGGGTGAATTCAGATCTCATTTTGGTATTTTTTTTGTTAACTTGCCCGCAGAAGTCCAGTGGGGTCTTCTGCAGAGGTCATACACTCTTACCAAAGCACAATTAATGGGACTGGAAAATTGTTTCAAAGTGTACATGCATGGACAAACTGGAATTTACAGAGATTTTAAGGAGTGGAAAAAAATTAGTCTTATGTCTGTATATTGTTGTCCTACTTTTATTTGTGTCTTACCCTTTCAGAGCAGTGGAAAATATCTTGAGCTCTGCTTTTGTTCATCATTTATTTTTCCCCTTTCTTCATCTGATACCTGTTCAGTCCCTTTTTGTGTGGATCTGTTTCAGAGCTTCTCACTGGAGTAGCCCAAGTGGAGGTCTGCTGCCACACAGGCTGGGGTAGAGGCAGGATTTGCCTCCCTGCTTGAAGGAAGGGGAGGTTTCTCTCTCATCTTCTTTCCCTCCCTATGCTTTTCACCGCCATAGAGCTTATATTTAGCTGCAAGCATGTCTCCAGTCAGGTCTGCTCGTTTTTGCAGCTGAGGGAACTGCCAAATCTTTGTTGTCAGAGGACTCCAGCTGAGCACACTCCCCAGGGATCACTCCTGACCATCCAGCTTTCCTCCCCTTAGGGAGATGAGGTGAGCTCAGCTGGTTACAGGATGGTGCTAGCAGCACTCAAGGTTTGTGGGCTCAATGCCCATACTTAGGCCATTTATTTAATATTGGACTTGATGGTCCTTGTGGGTCCCTTCCAACTCAGAATATGTCGCGAATCGTATTTTCACTTTTCAGTACCTGATTTCAATGTTCTGTCAAAAAGCTTTTTGAGGTATTTTTGCTTCCTATGAATAGCATCTTCTGAATTACTATTTCCTCCCAGAAAACTTCACTTTCCACACTGCAAATTTCACAGCAAAGCCTGTATTTACCAAGAGCTTCCATCTGCCCTATTCTCAGGCTTCAAGCATTAAATCCCACCATGCATCTAGTCTTCACAAGAGCCAGGACTCCACCCCTCCTCTCCTGCCCTGCATGTATTCTCTAGGTGCCTGGCTGCCTGCCTTCCCTGTTGCGCAGCACATCCTTCCCCAATTGTTTGGTCCCTCCAGGAGTGGCTGTAAATAAGAAGTTTTCAGCAGTGGATCTGCCTCCTCTCAGTGCAGCCTGGGGTGTGCTCTGATTCTGCTTCTCACTTCTGGCATTCCCCAGGGAGGTTTTGGTGTGTTTATCATGCCTTAATGACACACCTGGTCTTCAGTGTGCAGAAATGAGTGCTGTGCAACATCTCCAAGGGATTTTAAGATGGAATTGCTTTGAAAAACCTCTAATGGATAATTTGTTAGACATTATATTGCACTGTGCTCCCCAAAAAGAGAAAAATCATGCTTTGAAATCTAGTTTTCTAAAAGAAATATTATTAAGGTGAGCTCTGCCTGGTTTCCATGGCTACTATCTACTGTACATCAGTATTCACTGTGACCAGCATTTTAAATGGCCCAGGGTGAGTCCTGAGCACACAGATTCACACCTGTGACATATCTTGTGTCGCATTACAGAAGTGGTTTCAGATAGTGATTGTGACATCCATATTTTCTGTCATAAACTATTGAATATTAAACTAATATTTTACTTGAAATGCAGTGCAGTCAGCTGAACACCAAAGTTAGAACAAAAATCCACATTCCTACTTGCCTTTCTTTTCACAATAGATAATATACAACTTTCTAAATATACAGCTAAGAACTATGATCTGTGCTCAAAGAAATGTGCTGCAGTACAGTTTTCTTACAAATTTTTGAATACATATTTTTTCAGGTGTTAATTAAAATGCAAACATTCTGATTGATTCAGTGGTTGAGTCAATCTCCAGTGACCTTTATCCATGAAATTCTGTGAAGAATAATGTATTCTAAGGACTGCCTACAGTACCTAAATAATACAGATTTTGCCATAACACACCTCTTCCCTTGGTGAGACACAGATTTATTTATTTCTTAGAGTCCAAAATTTTGGAAGCCTTAAACTTTATCATTTTTTCCATTGGCTAATATTTTGAAATTAAAGTGAGGAAGGCAGTTCCCGAAGTTTCCTAGTCACCTGCTGAAGGACGCAGTCCATCATCTTAAATGGTCAACAGGCTGCCTTCTTCTCAACTAAATGTTGTCTGAATAGTTGGTGCACTTAATCAGTCCTGATACAATCCTTGGGACTAGTAAAAGGAACTCAAGTTAGCAGTCTGTAGATGTTCACAATTGTGCCCCTTTACAATTAGAAAAAGGATATCTTTTCCCTCCATCCTTACTATCTGTCCAGTTTTTAGGATGTCTCTAGTGAACCTCTAGTATTTTACTGTGCTCACACAAGCAGAAAGAAGAGTCTTCTCAATGCTCCCTGCTTATTCTAAGTATCAGATAATTATAAATCCACTGGAGCTCCATTACAACAGGACCAAGTATAATAAATTTACTAATATTCATAGAGATGTCTAAGGCAAGTGCTGGGGAGTTATTTGGTATTGGTTAAGCATTAATAAGAAAATGATTTAGATGAAATGCTGAACAGTAACGAACTATATTAGGCAAATCAGATGGTAATGTTAACAGCACGCTTTTTAATATTAATATCTGAAATAACCTGCCTCATTTCTGTTTTAACCATGAAGATATTTCCCATAATGAAAACATCACATTTACATTGCTTTGACCTTTCCGTGTCAATTAGTTTTCTCCCTTTTTCTCTTATTAAGTTGTATGTAATGGTTCCAGTTTGTCAGAAAATGGAGGTCAATGTCATCCTAAATGGCTTGCAAAAGCTTTTACCAGTGATTGTGTGGATACACAGGGCATTCTTAGAAGATGCTAATCTTCAGCCTTTGATATCCCAATACTATTAAGCTCCTGTGCACTTAGTCATGAGTTGAATAAAGAAATACCTTTAAATAGTTCTCCCTTTTCTATTGTATACTAAATTCCTCCCTCCTGAAGCTTATTAGTGATGTGCAACACACAACTCACCCCATACAAAAAAGAACTAACAAGAATATGTTGAACCTATACAGTGAGCAAATGATAGAATCAGTAATTATGTTAATGACATCCAAGGGAAGGCATCTCCAAGCACTTAAAATCAGATGTCTCTGAAAATGAGTGAAATGGGATAAAAGAGTAGATATTTAAAGCATAAGCAACATCTGACTCCGGAGGGCCCCAAGGAGAGGATAAGTCTTGTGTGTCCTGTTCCTTCTACCCCCACACTGCTTGACTTGAACTTCTACCCAGCATTACAGCTGCAAGAAGCTGCAGAGGCTATATTACTTCTGTTCCTTTGCCTTGCTAATACATTGCAGGATTTGGAGGGAAAAGGGAGGAAATAAACGTTTGTTACCTGCTTAAGGGAAACCTCATATGAGAGGTTGTATTGCTGTCAACACCTTCTCCCATTACATGCATGAGGAAAAAATCTTCCTGAATAAGAAACCACATCTTCCTGAGAAAAATTTAATATAGCTAAACTCTTGGAGAGGAAATAAGATGAAGCTTTGTTAAAAAATCACAGGGATCACTTGAGGGCTACAAGCTGTCAAATGTAACAACTGTGAGTGAACATGTTTGCCCAGAGCCTGTAAGCCCTTGGTAGAAGCTTTAGGTCTTATTTACCATACGGTTCCAGGCAGTTGCAATTCATCCAGGCCAGCGTTTTTGACAGGCAGCCAGATATGTTCACGCTTCCTCTCCAAGAGCCTTCGGAGCTGAATGCTAAGCAGTGAGCAGCATCACTCCAAGTGCATTTGACACCAACATCCCCAGTGACACTGCGCAGTTTGGAGTAAGAATAAAGCAGTAGGCAGCCATGTGGAGAGCAGCTTAGCTAATTGCTTTGATCAAGAAACAATCCATTCACTTGCACAAAGTCTGACGCAGTAGTGGAGGTGGGAAACTACCTTTATTTCAATAAATGCACACTTACAGTGCATGACCCTGCCAGGGTGGCAGATATCTGTGAGTGAAGATTTTGTAGGAGCCAGACCTACGTGTGACCTAGACTTGTTTGCTACAATGGATTTATCTACCTGCACAAGCAGCTGTGTGTCTTGCCAAATCTACTGTTGTGTAAATGTCCACAGACTATGCTGTTACTATTTGCTTAATTGATTGTGCATGGAAAGAGGGTTCACAGCTACTAAAATGATCTTACTTGGTGTTACATGTCTATCGATCATGCAGTGGTGCCTAAATTACACATCAGAGACGAAGCTGCCATTTCTTGCTCCACTCTTTTAGAGAAAAATCTAGTACACTCTAAAGTTATATTTTATGATGGATTTTTGTATTCCTACAAGTAAATCATGCTACTTAGATATGTGTCAAATAACAGGCACATCCTGCTGTGAAAATAGATATTAAAAAATGCCGAAGACCTTACAACCACTTTGGAAAATGAATCACTTTCCTCACCTATACTCACCCCATGTTAAAAACAGAAAAGTAAAATGGAAAAATTCTCAGCAATGAAAGAGACACATCCTATTGGAAGTCTTTAAAACTTGTACATGTTTCTCAGATACTTCTAACAACCTTTTTTATAACATTTGTCAAAATAAGTCACCAGGGAAATTAAAACAAAACAAACAGTGTGCAAACACCTTTAAGCTTCCAGAGGGGATTCATAGGAATTCAGTTTATTAATGGGTAATAATTAATGTACATGCATGGGTGTGTATAATACACACACATGTGTATACATGTGCATCTATATATAACAAATTATATAGAGTTTAAGTCAGCAGGTTTCAGGGGAAGTAAAATTTTTCAAATCTCTGTTATTAATTACATGAGATAGCCCATAGAGAGCTGAAGCCATTGCTGCTAACAGCAGGGTCCCCCTTGGGTTGGCCAGACTTCAGGTTAGGATCCAAAGTGTTGCACTGCAGCCCTTTTTCCTAAATGTCTTGTGAGCAGCGATTCAGGCAGGGCATTTGACCAGCACATTTCAAGAAGAAACAGATAAAAAACTGTTAGTGCAAGGCTAAGCAGGGGCAATCACTATTTTAGTAGCATTATCAAGACAGAATGTAAGATTGTTAATGCATCCAACTAGGTTTTATCGCATCTGATGGCAATAATTTACTTTCAATAGACTTAATGGCCTGAAGTATTATGCTATTATCATGTCAATGCTGTATTAGGAAAGAGTGCTAGTTTGAGTGCTAGCAGCCCCTTAGTTAGAAGACCATTATGTCATATACTGTAGAAAATGATATTGTTACTTATAAGGGCAGAAGAAAAAAGAACTTCAGTGCTGTCTTAACAGCCATTTCCTAATTCACGGTGTGTTACATACTAACGCTGAATATTAGAGTGAGTGGGAGAAGATTAGCTTTGAAATGGGGAAGAATGAGAATTTATTTTATATTAAGAAGAAAAGTTGTAGAAAGACTGAAGGCCAGTCCTCTAGAACTCGCTGACATTTTTTATAAAGCACAAGTTTGAATACTTTTATTTTTTAAATAAAATTGACTCTTTTGTTTGTTAACTTTGTATTTCAATCAAATGAATCTAGTTAACCATAGGATATGCAGCATGACTTAGGCTAAAGATACAGACTGTGTTTATGGACCAGAGCCTGCCATGCACACCCACATGATGTCAACATCAAAGAACTGCTGCGTGTGTGGAAACAGTGTAAGCTGCTGGCTGCCTTGCAGGGAACCACCACAGCTTTTACAAACCTGACTTTCTGCATTAGTGTCCAGGGATTTCAGTAGGAGATGTTGTTGGTGTAGGTTTCCTAATGGAAAGGACTGCATGCAGGGCTGGGTGTGGTCTTCCCTATAATTAGGAGAACAACAAAACAGCTGAAAGCAGCATTTCCTATAATGAGACAAAAGTATTTGCCCGACAGTGTGATGCTGACAGGGAGGGAGCTGCTGTCCCCATAGCTCTTCTGATAAATTTGTTCCTGCTCACATGTTCCTTGTCCTTATGCTACATCTTCTTCCCTCAGGTAACTGTGGTATCTGTTATGCAGCTCCATATCAGGCATCTGGTGTCTGATTACAGTAATTATTTCAATTTCTAAGGCTACTGCTAGACATTTTCTGCCAGTGTTGAGTATTTATAGGAAGGATGCCAAGAGCTTAACCATCTCACATATGTTTTGGATTATTGATAGAGATGTAAAATCAACAGGAGTTTATTTAGGTATATGGGTTTTGTTCACTTCTAATGTTGACGTCTAAAATTCAGATAGAGAATTTTTTTTTTAATCTGGAAAACTCATCTCTTCAACTTCTTCCCATCATTGTCAGAGAGGTGGTTTGGAAAGCTTTCATACCATCTGATAAAACTCACAATATGTGAGGATTCATTGGCATCACCTTGCTATAAATACATATTCCCTGGGAATCTGTTGGGACAGGACTCAGGTGCTCCATCTCCTTCAATTATATGTTTGATACAGCATGTTTTCTCTCTGCCTGCAGCAGCTGAGGTGTCTGCAGGCCCAGCTTCCCCCTGGGACAGCTGACGTGCTGAGGATGCTGCCTTGGGTGGCACATGGGCCTGGCACACAGGAACACAGCTACAGGTGCAGGTCCTTACCAGCGTGGTGGGGGCTGCAGCACCACCCGAGGAGACCCACTGTAGAACCTTCTAGAAGAGCTGGGTGTTAAAAAACTCCCACTGTATATGCAGAGGGATGAACATCTGAATTAGCTAGCTCAAGGTTTATAACCTGCGCTCCTCATTCCTCTTGGTAAGGGACTGGGCATTTCCCACAGCACCCCAGTGGGCTAAGTTAACACTCTCTGTGCAACAGCATTCTCTGTATGTACACACCACATTTTTATACATATGCTTTATATTTTTTAACCTATAAAAAACACAGTCAGAATATCCTGATCTACCTTTCAATCTGATTTTGATGATTTTCAGTTAAGCCTGTAGCATGATGCATTTTAAGTGTAAATTATCTTGAAATAATAAGACAATTAAAATTAATGAGGAAAAATATACTTTAATTATTTTTGCGGGCATCTTAAATCTCCTACAATTGCATTTAGTTCAGAGAAAATAAGCTCTCTGCCTCCAACATCAAGTAATTTGCCATACTAGAGTGATGGAAATATTCCCAAAGGAAGCTGCTGCTCTGGAAAAAGAAAACAGCATTAGACATTTAAAGCTTCAATGGTTAAAACGTTTACTTCATAAATATTAAAGCCAAGCCAAAGCTTCTAACTCTTCCACTCCTGTAAAGGATGGTGTTCAATCACAGTGGAGCAGAGAGGGTGTCAGTGAAGATGCTGGAAAGGATCGATACAGTTCCCTAGCAACAGGGCTACGTGTCTGGGGTTCCTGCATCCCCGGGGACCCTCCTGACCCACTAAATTAGGGCAGCAGTTCTGCCTCTGCTGCCATTGTGCTTTCTTGGAACAAACATTTGCAGTGCTCTTATTTCTCAGATCAACCCAGAGATAAGAGAAACAAGTAGCAGTGAGGTGGGAGGAAGCTAACAATATTGCCTCTTTAAAAAGGCGGCTGTGTTGTCTGTCAGGATAATCCTTTAAAGAAAGGGAGCTCTATGAAGGGAAAGGAAACTCAAATGCACTGATATAATTATTGCTTTCTAATATCGAGTAATGGACCTGATGTTTTATTATAGAGCAATCTCAGTCTGTAGCCATGGAGTATAGCTTCTGAGCAGAGGTGATATTAACTGCGTTCACAGGGCTGCATAATTATTATGGAAAATGCAGGCAGTGAAAAGCATACATGGCTTCTTTGTTTTGCCATTCTTTTAACACTGTTGAACTTTGTAAGTTAATTGTGGGTGGTAGCTTGAAAATAATTCAGTTTCCCATTATGAAAAACCATTTTTAAGATTCTTCCATTTTACATGAGAAAGCATTGACTCAGTATGCACATGATTTTTTCCTCCCTGTTCTACTCAGGGCCAATATGAGGTCCAAACAAATCTGTTTTGGTTTCAAATTTGGTTGACTAACCAGACAATACAACAGGACAAGAGAAGAAGATTAATAAAAGATAACTAAAATTAAATCCAAATGCTTACATTTTTCATGTAGAGAGAGACAATTTTTCATCTGACAGTTGTAGAACAAAATAGAAAACATTTTGTATCAGCATAAGAGGCATATTTTACTGCTGTTACAGGAGTACGTGTTATGTATTAATCTTGATGCCTCCGACAAATTTAATGTGATTTATTGACAAATTTTAATTTCATTTTTCTCTAAATGTAGTATCATGAGCATATGTCCTGCATATTTTCTCTCTTGTTTTCTTTCTCCTCCTTAAAAAGACCCCCAAATCAGCAGTGTTGTGTAAGACATTTGGGTGATCTGTCTGACCCCTGCATGACATGGCTGGGCCCAACAGTGACAGGTACTGGATCACAAAAAGAGCCAAAATTTCAGCAGCAACTAAACTACTTGCTACTAAACCTGTATTTCAAAATACCATGGACTGTTTGTAAGCCAAGATTAATTATTTTCCCAGTCTTAGATTTTTCTTTACAATGAAATACACTGAAAATGCAAGAAGACACTGGAATCATTAACAGATTCCTCTGAGTGGTTATGAAGATCATCTTCAGCCAACTGGTTTCAGTTGCCTTCACAGCATAGCTGTAATTAAGGCAATCATATAGCTTAAAAAATGCTGGAGGAAATTGTAACATCTGCTGTAGATATACCAAGTATTTCTATTGCCTACCTCAGAATAGATAGTTAATAATCACATGGGTCTCTAGTTTCTCCTATATTGAAATAATTTCAGTGCAGTATATTAAAAGCAAAAAGACTAAAGGTTGTAGAAGCATTGTTGATGCTTTTTTCTCAATTATCCCTATGCTAATTGACTTGTACAAGTGTACCTCTGAGTCAAATTGAGTGCTCAGTCAGTAAGGAAAATCTTTCATATTCTGAAGCCTATGGCCATAGGCCGTTAGTTTCAGAAGGAAGTGTCAGGCCAGCACTCCTGTCAAGAGACCAAATGAGGGCAAACAGCACTTAAAATAAAGATGACAATTCAATTAATCTTATATATAATTTAAAAAAATATTAGTATTATAATAGGCTGGACTAGCTGTACTACCTCACCTTACTTTTTTTTTAAACTAGTAGTCAATATCCAAACTCCATCTGAGCAGTTTAGGGTGCATACACTTCACATTTATCACTTCGCTGTGTTTGCCAGCCACCCCCCCTATTCTGAGAGAGATGAAGGCCAAAGCAGGATCTCTCAATAACTTTCCTGTTTCCATGATGCACTGCAGGACATGGCAGGGTTACATTATTGTGAATCCTTGGATGAGCATCATTCCACAGTAATTCCTCTCTGTCATCTGAGGAACAGGGTTTTGGATCTTGACTATCGGAAGATTTTTGACACAGGACATATATGGTCATACAAGCTGATTGCTGCTGATATAAAGAAGTCCCATAAAGCTCTGATCTGTCTCTATCCTGTGAAATTACTCTACAATGAGTCCTAAAAATATCCTAAAGGTTGCTAGGTTTCTCCTTGGCCTGAGGAAAATTTTTGCTTTGGCTGACTCTATACCTCAGCAAAGGGGTCTGCCAGAAGCAATGGATTTTGTTAGAGCTCACCAGTTGTTCACCAGTATAATCACTCCAAAGATGTTCTGCCACCTAACACAGACAAAAACAGGCTTGGCAGTCACAGCCTGTGCTGAGGGGAAAAAGGCTGTCCCTCCACCTTCTATCAGACTGGTGAAGCAAAGGAAAGGAAAACAACTCTTTCCTCCATTGCAGTCCTGTCCCAGTCAGTCATAGCTGGACACCTGTACCTGACTCTGGGTGTGGGCTCCTTGCCTAAGTCTGTGCTCAATACACAGGCAGCAGCCAAGACCCAAAATGGATAGAAAGGCCATTTTTATATAACTTTATCTGAAAAAAATAAACACCCTGGGATAGGTAAAGTCGCTTTTTTTTGATAAGCAACCATCTTGACTGATCCACTGTGAAAGATGGAAAAACCTCCCATGACTCCAAAAATATACAAGAGTAATTGAACAATTTGGGCTCACTGAGGTGTGGAGGGCACAGCTAAGAAGTGCTGGCACAATTCTTCACGGCTTGACAGCTCCTTGGGAAGAGTCTATTTTTAAGTAAGCTGCTCATTAATCAGGATTCTCTGTAACACTTGGGATAGCCCCAGGACCTTAATCAATTGTCTTTTCTCAGTAGAAAACTAGACAGTCTAGCAAAATGTAATGTTGGTGCTCATAACAGGTCACCCCCTGGCACTGGGTTGTGTTTTATGGGATGCAAAATTCCTGGGTGCTATATGCAGCCAAATTACGGATTTGTTTAAGGATAGCAAACAGTCAATAGCAAATACAACATTATGGACTGCTTTTTTTGACAAAATAATACATCAAAAAAACCCCATAAAAGTAATTCAGTTCCAAGGAATCAACAGGAAGAGGGAGAGGAGGCACTTTCCAAAGGCAGCTACATCCCATCCACATCCTGCACCTGCTGATGGGGAGTGGCAGGAGGTTCCCCAGTCAGCAGCCCCTCCTGGGTGTCCCCTGGGAGCAGGTGGCCTCAGCCCTGCACAGCAGCAGCAGCCCCAGCTCTCTCAGTCAGCCGAGCAGCCCAGGCCTTGGGCGAGGTCCAGATGTCCATCCTTTTACCCTTCCTTCACCCTACTGCTCTGATAAGGACTGAAAGTTTAGGAGAGCACATGGAAAAAGAAAGAGCAGGGCTGAGTTACCCATCAGTGGGAGTCCGTATGGTGGTTGTATTTTATTTAATGACTTTTCATACAAACACTGTTCCTCCTCAAAGTACTAATCCTGAAGGTACTAATCCTCCAAATCCTCAGGGGAACATCTTTATAGAGGGGGTTGTAAAGTCTTTGAAATATATATAAATACAATGGTAAAAAGCCAAGTGCTTCCAAAACCTTGGGCATATCCATGAGTAGTGGGAGCAGTTCTGGTTGTACACTTGTTAGGCCTCAAAAATTCTAATGATCTGGTAGTCCTACTTTTGCTGGCTTAATTTTTTTCCCCCAACCTTGGTGGCTGGTTGAGAGAAATACAGGTTTCAATTTTCAATTGAAAAGTCAAGTTTTTTGTCTCTGTAGTATTAGTAAAAAACCACGCTCCTTAAATACCTAGTTCATTGTTTAGCAATAGTGGTTAGAACAATGGAAACGTAAAATATTTGCTGTGATTCAAAAGATGTTTGGGACTGTTTGTTAAGTAGTACAGCCATGTGATAGTGTATTACATAGCGGTGAAATGTTTATAGAGAGATGATGAAAATTATTTAACTCTGGGTCACGAGCTGTGTTTCATCAAGGTATTTGTTGGCTTTTTCTGGTTTGTCACTAAAGGGTTTAAAAGATACTCTAAAGTTACCATAAACATGTTGCAAATTGAGGTAATTCCAAATGTATTGCAGACCAGCTCAGGGGAATAAGGTGTCTCAAACACAATATTGACTACATGTGGACAAAGAAATAAATTCAAATTTTGGGACTATGAAAGAGATTGTTGGAAAAAAATGCTTCACAGGTTTATACAAGATGACACCTTGACTGGATTTGATGATCGTGACAGGTCCTTTCCAAATCAGAATATTCCATGATTCTATTGCCTTTAGAAGCAGTTGGGACTTTTGTTTTACGAGTCCAGCATTCTTTCACTATGCACAGAATAGCAAACTGCTGGTAATGGTTTGCTTCAGAAAGGGGCTTTTTTCAGTAGTAGTAGTAATAATAATAATAGTAGTAGTAGTAATAATAATAATAATAATAATAAACAACAACTGTATTTTTTAAGTTTCTCTTGAAATAAGTGTATACTTTCTACACCACACTGTGATGGTCAGAAATGCACCAGCAAGAGTGACAAGATTAAATAGGCACTGTAAGATCTCAGTTCAGTCTGACAGTCATCATTCTTTCTCTCTGCATCCCAACACTGCTGCTCCAGGCTTCTCAGTCAGATTCATTCTGCTGCTTGCATATATTTATTTATTATCATCATATGTGTTATATATACAGAGTTGTAAAACAGCAATTGTTTTCACAGGTACTGCATAGAACAATGTCAAAAACTAGAAAATGTTACTAATCGATATGGTAATAATAGGCTTCCAGTGCAAATCCCTACATATGACCTGAATTTACAATGCATGAGATCAAAACAGGATTAATATCCTGCTGATTTGCTATAATTCTACCATCATCTAGAAGAAGCAGTGCTGATAAGACAGAAAAAGTGTTAAAGGACATTGCTTATTTCATATGTGATCCAGTACCTTTTAAGAAGTAATTGGCATTTCAAAGAAAGAAGTGTAAATGAAAATACAGATTGAGGCCAGTACTTTTCATGGTCAGATTATAAACAATCTTCCCCATCCTCTATCTATAAGAATTATTTCACACCTTTGCTTTAGAAGTGATGGTCACTTGGCATTAGTCACTTGACAAAAAATTAGGTGGTTGGAATAATGTTGGAACCTTATGACTGTGGTCCTTAAAAAGTAAAGGGAAAAAAAAGTCATTTCATGCTCTTTTTCTTATGCTCTGAGTGCAGTTAATGTTACTGTTGTTTCCCATTACTATCATCCTCTATTCATAAGTACTCTTAAGTGTTTGCCTTGAGTCCAATTCATATGTGTGGATTCCAGCAATGTGAGACTTCAGTGGGACTGGAAACTGTGGCAAAGAGCAAAGAATCCTGCCCCTTCTTATTTTAAGAAATCTTGATCTACTAGAAAACAAGATGATTTTTTTTCTCCCATCTATTTTGCAATCAGCTAATATGAATTCCTCATATAGTTACATGGACTATTCTGACTTAGAGATTTCACATCACAAAACTTAAATAAATTTGTTATTTTAATTCCAGTAATTTCTAGAGGCATTAACTAAGGTGTGGTAATTTTAGATATTGGACATATTTTTTCTAAGAGACTCATCCCAGCATTTTTAAAGACTTTATATATAAGATCTTACACAGCATACTTACTCTTTGCTTCAGTACTCCTTGCTGCAGGGTTATATCACAGGCTAAAAAATATAGGGTTATTATTTTAATTATTATTGTCTCAATTTTGCAGAGTGCTTCCTGGGTGTGCCCAAACCTCAAGGAAGTTTGTGGCAGAACCAAACCTATGGATTAAGCAGAGTAATTTTCATAGCTTTCTTTTTCGATTGAAAATTGCGTTGCCTACCAAAAAAAAAAAAAAAATGGGGGTGGGGGACAGATACACAAATGCGTGAAGTAATCAGCAAAATTTTTGTCCTGACGATGACAATGTGTAGATTCGTTTTCGTATGTGACTTGCAGTGATGGAAGTCAACCACATGGACTTTTCCAACAATTTAAAGTATGAAGTGAGAAAAAAGGGTGAGTCAGCGTGTAAAGCACTGAACCTTGACCTTCCTTGCGTCTATTTTTAGGTGACCTAAAACACAGTGAGTATTGATTTCTTTCTCATGGAATAGTTCAGTGAGGTTTTAGCAAAGTTCTCACAAAGATTTTTTCAGTAGGATAAATGAACATACATCTCATGCTTTGATATATCATCAAATGCAAATTCCCTGGGAACACAATATAGCAAAGTTTAGTATTTTACACCACTGTCAGTCCCAAAGGACATATGCTTCTGGGCAGATGACACTAAAAATAGATATTAGATGATACTAAAAATAGAGACGGAAAGAACCCAACAAAAACTAGTAGAATTGTGGTTTTCCTATTGACTTTGCAATTTCCACTATTTATATTTCCCGTCTTTCCCTTGCACAGAATACAATAAAAAGATGTAAGCTTAAGAGTGTACTTCCATCCCCACCAAAGGTGTTAATTAAAAGGGAGACACTGTAAGTAAATGTCACAAACTATCTATATTTGAAAGCTATTATTATCCTAAATTGCAAATAAAAGCTATTTAGAACTACTTGTATACTCATCACGTTTTTCTTCCTCATAATGAGGCTCATAGCTATTTCCACCCTAGTTTTTCAGAGGAATGACTGCAGAAATAGGGATAACCAGATAGTTTAATGACTTATTTTAAATTGCTACTAGGATTAATTGCCATCAGTGCAATGCCATCTGTCATTGTCCCACAATATCATGTAAGCATCCAATTAGCAAATTCAGGGTGCCTTTTAATTAATCAAATGCAATATTTCAAATCAAGACTCCCTATTTCTCTATTCACTTCAATAACCCCTTGTTTCTTTTGATATGGTCTCATCTCAGCCCTTTTTTTCCTCCTCTCTGTATTACCTCACTTTCAGCTTGCATCTTAAAATTGCAATTAGAAAAAATTTTTTTCACATTTTTTTCACATTTTTATGCACTTTTCCTATAATTTTTACAAAGACCTAATTTAGAAATATGGTAAGTAGTCCTCTTATCTAAAGTACAATTTAATTGAAAAGTTTAATTATGTTTTTGACCTTCACATCTTAAAAATCAAAATATTTTTGGCTGCAGCTGCCTAGGTTTTATTCATATGCAGGTTAAAATGTCAACAAATTGCATTAAGCACAGCAACAACTTTCATTCATTATCTTTATTCCTCTAAAGAAAGAGTCTGGTAGGCTCTCTTGCCTATGTACATTTGTGATTCAGTGAAATACAATGACATTGTGTTGGAATGGAATATTGAGGAAATTGGTTTCTAAGTTGGGATTATTTTGTAGAAGGAGAGGGTTTTTTTCATCAAATTTGATAAATAACTTCACTGAAAAATGAGTTTTACTCCTGCAACACAGCCTGCCATGATGTGACAGAATATTTCCAAAGCATATATTATTCCTAGTGGTGATAGCAGAAATGATTGATTATTTGATCCTGTAGGAATGCTTTTGTAGCTTCTCCTTTTGTTCAAATGGTCAGCAGTAGATACTAATTCTGTTTCATCATTTTATTCTGCTGCTGTCAAGATGATCACAGTTTTCTGTGATCATTCTTTCTGAACATACTTTATAAGAATGGAAATGGCATTTTACTGTCTAAAATGTTGGTATTGAGTGGAATGGTCCTAGATTATGCTGAGATAATAAATGGTAATCACAATATTGAGGAAGACATCTGGCTTCCAAAGCAGGAATGTATATTTTTGGACATTACAGGGGAAGCCTCACATTTTTATTATTGTTTACATTGAACACTGGATTGCTTTCTCATCATTTGTTTGAAGCTAATTCCAGAAACACATTTTGAAAAAGTACAGAACAGAAAATAGAGTGAATAAAACAACCTTTTGATACTTGGAGCTGCCATTCATTACTAATAATCTATCATTCCTAAAAGTTATGTAGCTGTATTACCACCCAGAGGTTCTAAGAGGTTGGTTGGATTGCATTCTGGAATTAGAGCAATTGAGACAAAAGTTTTTCAGTAGTTCCTTTGACCCCTTCTTAATCTGTTCTAATTGCTGGGTCAGTAATCTGGGGGGGGAAAAAGTAATAATAAAACCCATATTTAAAATGATGCTGAAATGGTTTCATACATAACCCTGAATGCTGGCACTCTGAGATCAGTGACTATAACCCCTAAATCTCATTTCCACCCTCTTTCACACAGACATGTTCTTTGATCCTTTCAGTGACAGTGTGTGAGTGGCAATAAAATTACAGGCTATTTTGTGCAGCAGCGTGCTTGAGATCCCAGACCAGGTGATGAATGTCTGTGGGGAGAGCTGACTTAAGTTGTGGCCAATACTATGGATCAGATTTGTAGAAAAAAAAGAGGTTCTTTACAATTTGTTATTAAGCAAGACTTAATTGCACTCCTGCATCCTCCCTAATGTCTCAGAGCATGTTTTTTCAGAAAAGAGAGTGATGTCTTCTACATCTTGCCATGCCACCCAGCTTCTGTATAAAATGACCCCTAAATTTCAGCCCTTGACCCTCAGCTGTGTTACCACTGGGCTGAAGCACACAGATCACATCTTCAAAAATATGATATCATGATATGATTCAAATACATGATACTATGATATCACATCTTCAAATATTCCTTAACATTTGACTGTAAATTCCTTTGAGTGCACATGAAAAGTAGGAGTGGCAGGAGGATGGCAGGATCAGGCCTTGAAAATTGTCTGCTATTTACCAACACAGGAAAAAATGAATATAGTCTATACTTGCAAAGACAGAAACATGTAGGGGTTTGTACAGTTTTGCCTCTTCAACATTTTCTCACAAGTTTTAAAATAGCTATAAGCTGTTGGAACATGCTAATCGAGGCTGATATTCACACTTTCATCACTGATTTTTCCCCTCTGCCTTTTTCACCATTAAGAAGGGTCTGTGTATAGGCTTTCTCAGAAGATTTTGTATTCATTCATCACTGCAAAAATGCAGTTCTGCAGATGTCTGATACTTCTCACAAGACTAACTATAGAAATTTTAAAGGTCTTGTTTCAAGTCGGAAAGGAAATTTGCCAAACAAGATAAGCTACCATGCAATGCAAAGACCTTTATATACAAAGGTCTTTGTATATAAAGGTCTTTGCATTGCTTGGTAGCTTATCTTTGATATACAAAGCAATGTGGTCATTGAGAGGGACATGCAGGTGGGGCTGTAATCCAAAAATCACTCTTTTGGTTGCTATCTGATCCTATAGGACTGTGAAAAAAGTGCTTGTGCTCGTGAAGATCTTTACCACATTGACAAAGCTTGAGGTCTGTCAATGTGACTTTACTGATGTTTTTATGTCAAATCACCACTGCTCCACATGCAACTCTGGAGCCCCCGCAATCCACACGAGACACCAGCAGGGAGGACTCTGAGGGAAGAATATATGTTCTATTTTTCCCAGGGGCTGTGAGGGATGCGCCAGCCCCAGCACCATTTACAAGCTGCCATCCCACCCAGTGCGTTTTGGAAACTCAGCTTGATACACTTTAACCAGGGGAGTTTAGAGAATGGCTTTTGGGTGAGGTTCACCTTGGGTACCCAACCCAGCCCCTGAGGGATTTTCAGGCGCAAAGATCAGGTGTCACAGGAAATACAAGGGAAGGCATTTGAGTGGCAGCATCAATACACTAGGGAAGTTCTGGCTCCACACTCCTCTTAGTGCTTGAAAAGGTCATGTCACTCTGAGGTGCGCAGAGGGCAAGCAAAGCAAACACAAGACCTCGTGGTGCTTGCTCTCAGGGAAAGGCTAACAGCTCACACAGTCCCCCTCAACAATCAGTGATGTGCACATTATTCACCAGCTCAAGAAGTGGGAGCTGTCCAGAGGCAGGCACAGACCACCCTTGGCCAGTCCAGCATGGGCCAGGTGCTTCTCCTGCTCTGCGGAGAGGCAGGGCACTCCACCACCCCTCCCCAAGGATTGCTCCTGCATTGCACTGCAGGCAGAACACACTGCTCAAACATGCACTTGCCTGTGCTAAACAAAGTCACAAAAGAGAGGTTTAAAGCCAGCAGTGCTGGATGTCTAGGAATTAAAAGCATGTACAAAGCCTGTTAAAAATTAGATGAAGATTCAGTGTCTTGTGTTTGTCAGGGGACTCCATTTCCCATATAATATTTTGCAATATTCTTAATATTTTTCACTTCCTTATAGACCAAGACTGATCCTACTTTGCTCCTGAGAGCTGAAAAAACATTGTAAAGCAAAGTGTTTGGGTGTTGATTTGAGTTTTATTTGGCAGACATTAGAGAGAAGCATAAAAAGTGATATCTGTTTTTCTGAGAAACCATGTAACTCCTCTGCCAAAATAAAATCAGAAGTGTTGGCAACACGTGATTATTTTCATTCTATATTCATATAATAATGCACATAAGTATAAATATTTCATAGGCAAATTCAACACAGAGATGCTGGTGATTCTATTGCCCTTTACTAATGGTAAAAACCAGAACATATCAGCAAATTTAATGACAGTAGAAGAGATGAAACCCCTGCCATAAATTTAGTGAAAAGGCTTATGAGGAAGTAGATAACATTAAAGAATAGCTGTAGTAGCTGGTCATAATTTTCTTCTCTGTGACATGGCACTACACTTCACTGATCATACAGAGGTCGACATAGGATTTTTTGATGGTAAATCACAACATTTACGAAAAATTTGCTTATATTTGCTATTGTGTATCTATGAAGAAGAAATAAAACACTAAATTGTTGACTATCACTACCAGAAAACAAGGTAAATCTTTGAAACATCAATGATTAAACAATAGAATTTTAATATTTCTTATTTAACTGTTTTTTGATACATATCCATTTTTACATGAGGTTCAGAAAAGTACAGTGTTCAGTGTTTGTCAACAACTTGCATGGCTCAGTTTTTATGTCAGTTTTGTAATCTCTGCACTGAAGTAAGAATGAAGTTATATACACATGTGTATCTGTTACTGTCAATGCAAGGGTAAATTTGTCATAATATTTGTTAAAACTGAATTCTCCTACTCTGCTAATGGGCAGTAGTCTGCTGATTGATTTTCCTGACTGATTGAAGGATCAGGTTTGTTTGGGTGACGTGTCTGCTGGAGAGATGTTGGAGTCCAGGAAAGTCCAAAAGCTTTGCCCGATCTTTTGGGGATGAGATTCACCCCCAAAGCCCCACAAGAAGGCTTGGCCTGGGAACTAAGCCCGTGGGAAAAACTGTCCCCACTTCTGGGTGAGTGGAAAGCACCAAAGAAATGAAGAGATAGTTGTTTAGTGCACCACAGAAAACGGGTTTGTAGTTTTAGGGTTTGCCTCATCTACTAATATGGGGACAAGATGGAGAATTCAGGGTGTCGGTTTCTCTTTCTTTCTTTGTCTTCTCTTTCTCTTTCCTCTTCCTTTCTTCTCTGACCTCAGTTCCTGTCATGTAGTGATTGGTAGAAAGAATCTAGTTTAGAAGAGACATGCTAACAATATTGATATATATTGGATTTAAAAACAAAATAATATAAGTAGAGCTTTCCTATTTGATGATAAAAACTATATAATCTCTGTACACCAAGTCTCTGTGGCCATTTGTGCACCTGGATGCAGCAGAGAGGCTGTGTTCCTGAACCTTTGATAAGATATAATAAACAACCTGAACAAGCAAAGAAATCTTTTTGTTATTTTTCCCTGACATGAGAGATTGAGAAGAAAAAGCTTCCCGGGCACGGACCAACCTTGTGGGGGCCCACAGAGGTCCCCACAGAGAGAGAATGTGAAGTCTCATTTGGGTGCAGTCCGCTGAAGGTAATTGAATTTTTCCATGCAATGAAACAAAAGTGCTTTTGGAAATTACCAAAGTTTAGAGGTGGTGACTGGCTGTGCTTGGTTATGTGGTCTGTGATGGACATTTAGTAACTTCCAGCATAAAAGACAGAATTGAAAGTTTATCATAACACAAGAAGAAAACCCCTATAGCACTCAATGAACTGCACAAGACCTTGTGGGCAGGGCCCTTTCACTAGCAAGCTGAATGTGAATTTGAAATGGAAATGCAGCTGGTGATCAGGAGATGGGAAAAGGAGGACCTTCCTCTGCTTAAAGGCACAGAAAAAGATCAAAGAGAAACCATATCATCAGTGCAAATTTTTGTTCCTTATTTTATTTCCTCGTTCCAATCACATCAATTACCAATTACCAGAGGAAAAAAAATGTCTTATAGTTGAAGAAAACTGGTACAGCTAATGACTGTGATAACTACATTTCTTATTGTAGCATGGAGGGACAAAGATTTGGTATCAATTAAAGGTGTACTAATGTAAACACCAAACAAAACCAAAATTTTTAGCTTTTATATTTAGGCTTATTTATCTCCACCTATAAAAAATCAGAACCAAAAATCTACTTTTATACTTTGAGATCTTACTACATGTTGATTTTTGTCCATATTTAGCTAAGAAGGCAAACAGACATTTAGAAACATCTGTGGGTGTGTGCAAACTAACCAGGTGCTTCTGTGGCTATAATCAATGCTTACTCTGTAATTCTTTAAATACTGCATCAACAGAGAGAGGTCAAGGTAACAATACTGAGGGAGTTGAAGGTGTTCAGCCTGGAGAAGAGAAAGCTCCAGAGAGACCTTACAGCAGCCTTCCAGAACCAAAAGGAGCCTACAAGAAAGATGGAGAGGGAATTTTTATGGGTCACGCAGTCCCAATAGAACAAGGGGAAATAGCCTTAAGGTGAAAGGTTGTGGGTTTAGATTAGATATTAGAAAGACATTTTTTACCATTAGGGTGCTGAGACACAAGAACAGGCTGCCCAGAGAGGTTATGGACACCCCATCCCTGGAAGCTTTCATGGTCCCCCCGGGTTGGAGGGGGCTTTGAGCAACTTGTCTAGTGGAAGTTGTCCCTGCCCATAGTAAGGGGGTTGAAACCAGAGGATTTTTGAAGTCCCTTCCAACACCAACAGTTCTGTGATTCTATATTCTATTATTCTATACAGTTATCCCTTTAGCCTACAAATTTTCTACTTTTCTGCTGCCAGCACAACTTAGAGGAACATAAATTTCACTCATATTTCACTCATAGCCATCTTTGGGGACTATGGATTCACCATGTCATAACAGCATTTATTTCAGTTCATATCAGGAAGAAGCACATTTAATCTCAAGACTCTCTAAAGTGAATTTATTGACTCAGTGCAACACAGTCAACATCAGAATGTCTTTTTTTTCTCTTCTCCCTGATGTGTGCACTGTGTACCCTTTGGCCTTATTTAGATTTTTTGTTCTTTCTCTGGTCTTCCCTCCTCTCTCTACTTCTTTTTGTCCTTGCACAGGCAGCACATCAGTGTGCATAGTTATCTTTGCATTCAGAACCTGCTATCCATGGCACAAACCACTAAAGTCGAAGAGCAGAGAAACACAATTATGGTAGGACAATATCCTGCCTTGGAGAGGTTTCAGAACAAACTCTGATACCTAATGAATCAATATAGAGTTGCCATGGCAACGTTCAGGGATCACATTTGACCTTTCTACCATGGAATCCTTCCTTTAAGAAACAGGCAAACAAGAATGTTTGCTACATGAACCTGCAAAGTCCTGATCAAACCTGAACACCAAGTTCTGAACAGCCTTGCAGCATGTGTGGTGTCACTAGTGTAAGAAAAAAATAATGCATTAAATTTTGGCTCCGTGTTTGATATTTCTTTGAGGTCACAAGTACGGAATTGGAATTCTACATATCTTGGGGTCAGATTCTGCTTGTATAGAGTGAGTTACGGAAAACAAACAATCAGAAGATCACGTTGTCTTTAAGTGAGTCTACTGTGTTTTATTATACTATCTTGAATCATGGTTTTTGGAGAGGGCATAAGCAAACATAGTGAATATGCATCGTGGCTAACTTTGGGCTATAGGATCTCTCGTGTCTGTGAACTGCGCTGTTGTCAACTACTTTATTACAACCTTGCAACAATTAAGAATGCACTTTAAAATATGCCAATAGCAAAAAATACTAAACAAGAGTTTGAGAGGGGTAACTGGGGTACTTCCGTTGAACTTGGAGACTAATCACTGCCTCCACTGATGCTTTGAGGCTAACGGGGTGCATATAGGTGTAAGCTGCTCAAATGACATAATGCCTCTTGCCTTGTTGTTTTGCAGTATTCACTAGATGCAGGCAGTACAGATCCTTCGTCTTTTCATAATGCTTCTCTTGATATACAGCTACTTATTATTTTCTGACTGTTAATTTTTATGAGCTTTCTTTTTTGAATTACTGACACACGGCATATTACGGCTTCATTCTCTTACAACTGTGCTGTTTGAACACATAAAAAAATAAAAGCTTGTATTATGCCTAGGGACACTTTAAAACATAATCTAATAAAAATCTTTAATATGTAGTTCTTGCTCTTTGGGGAGGTTTATGTACAGCAGCTTTGTGTTCTGTTCCCTGGTGAGTCTTTGTACAGAACTATTTCTGACAGCAATATCAAGCAGATCAAATTGTTTGGGTTTCTTATTC
The DNA here is from genome assembly GCA_013396875.1 of Vireo altiloquus. Classification (NCBI taxonomy): domain Eukaryota; kingdom Metazoa; phylum Chordata; class Aves; order Passeriformes; family Vireonidae; genus Vireo; species Vireo altiloquus. The sequence continues at coordinate 609,904 of VZRF01012988.1, read as the reverse complement.
TCTCCAATTTCAGGATTTTTTTTTTTTCTGAAAGGATTGTATAATGCAAAAAAATTGAATCACCACCTCTCAGCTGAGGAGAAAAGTTCATACTAAGAAACCTGTTAGTTTGCTGAAGTGTGTTGATGGATTTTCAAATGACAGAAGCTAGGAGGAGATGGAACCTGTGTAAATTAATATATGTGCATCTTTCTCTGTGCTCACTTTTTCTAGGTTTACCTTTTGATTGACCTTAACCTAATTAATTTTACATTTTTTGCTTTTGGAAAACATTTCCTTATAATGTGGTTAATTTTCAGGATAAGAAAAATTTAAGTTTAGGGAAAATATTTGATATCTAATTAAATGTAGGTTTCTGAATGATTTGCGCTTTTGAAAAAGGTGTTAGGTGCTGTGTGTGTTAGGTTGGCCTAAGGCAGTAAGATCTACAGCCTCTCTGTTGTCATCTGCATCTTCTTTTTGAAAAGAGAAAATTTCCTTTGAAAATAATTTTGTGGATGTAAGAAAAAATTCCATTATATTTTCCAGCCCTCTTGAGTGCACTTATTCTATCAAATTTTCTACTGGTTTCAAACCATTTGCCTTTCTTCAGAGTCCCTTTATGTTTGGATAATGGTGTACTATTAATAATAAACCATGTGTGATTTACTTTGTGAATCACTGGAAAAATGCAAACCCAAGTGATGAATGGTAGAGTAACAACTATTTTCTCTAACAAATTAGATAAATCATTTGTAAAAATTAGGTGTCATTATAGAAACAAAATCTGGATATTATATGCAAGGGGTTTAGATGTGTTTAAGTTAAGCACAAAATTGAATTTTGTGCTTCTTTCATGGTTTTATTCTGCAGGCTTCATATCAGACCTGTGTTTTATGTCAGACTATTCAGCTCTGTGAGGAGCTAGAAAAGCTGGGACAGGATGGGGGCAGGCTGGTAGGCTCCTGCAGTCATGGAGGCTCCTAATGTTAGTACATCACTGATATGGGATAGGTCTGAGGTGCCCAGGGGAAGAAGGGTCTTAAAAAAAACAGAGTAAATCAGAAGAATTTGAAAAAATCTTCCTCATTCATTATTTTTAACACAGACTAAGAAAGATTAGTGAAAGATTCACAGAAGGCAGCACAAACTTACACAGTTCTATAAAAATCTCTGACAGGATCTCATGTCTTTCTGTTAGATCATGTGAGATCACAAAACTTCTTTTATCAACATGCTGAGAGGCCTTTAAGATACCACCTTTGCTCCATTCAGCAAGCCTTGATGCAAAGAAACTGATGTTTACCAAAACTTGCTCTCAGTGTTGACATAAACTTGCCAAGAGGCTCCTGTAGCAAAGGAAGCTCTGACTAGAGAGAAGAAAATATTCTTAATGATGGTGGTGGTTTTGGAGGGCCAGACAGAGGAACTCTAGGGGTCCCTTTCAGCTGAAACTGTTCTAGGATATATGGTTTTTTCTTATGTAAATAGAATAAGAATTCTGTTTCTGTTTTAGTGCTAAGAAGCTTCTTGGTACACTGCTTCATGGTACAAAGCAGTATATCTGTTGCTTAAGCTTCCATTTGCTAAACCACTAATACTTGGGTTTCATTCATTGTTCTTTCTTTGATATCAGAATTGCCAAATTGTCCCTCGGTACATGTTCCCTACCAGGCAAAACTGCTGGATTAGAAACACCTGTAGGGCTCCACTTATCAGGCTGTCAAACTCTGTGCTACTGAGCAGGGTTATTTAGCACCTTATGGGCCTATTCAAAATCTGCCTTTTCTTACTCCTTGCCTGTATGCTTTTATTCTCTAAAATACAATTAGGAGGTTGGTTGCCAAAGAGGAGGTGTTGGGGTAGAGAGTGAAGGAAAATATGATGGAAATGAGGAAAGGCTGACATCAATGAGTTAGGGGAAGGGAAGCATGAAACTCCTTAGGAAAAAGATGCAGAGGAGCATGATCAAGACCCAGGTAGAAAATACACTAACCTATCACAACAGCAAGAGCTGAAGATCAAGGCAACATCTGTCATAGGAACTGCAAGGAGTCTTGAAGCCTGCTTAGGTTGCAGAAGATGAAGGCACCTAGCACATGATGGTTAGGAAAAGGATTTAGCAAAGTTGGGATCTAAAGAAGGCATATTCCTTCTAAGGCATAAAACTAAAATGAATGTGTTTCAACACCACTTTCACTTAGGTCTCGTATTACACTTGTGTGAGATGAGGTTTCTCATCTCTCAGGCTCATTGGAATGGCACAAGGATTGCTCAATGTCTTTGTATCCCACAGCAGAAACTCATTTTTCTTCCTCTCTCGCAAAATCTCCCCATAAGCCCAGCCATGACCATGTGGCTACAGAGGTCATGCAGGCTCTCAGTCTTGCAAACCTGAGTGACAAGGATGCCACACCCCCTGACCATGCCTCAGTTTTGCTTTCTGTGAGCCAGTGTGTAGTTTGCTGCTTTTCCAGGGCCAGCACCAGGAGGGGAGCACCATGGGTGGCTGAGCTGTGGCAGGGAGCAGCAGCTGGTGGGGATAGAAAAGCAGGCTGCCTTGGCCACTAGCAGTGATTACACTCTCCCACTTCCCTGGGAGGAACAGAAGCCTCCAGGGCTCTGCTTTCTTCTTTCTCTGTATCTCTTCTTTTCTCTTCCCCCTCCTGCTTCCTCCACTCTTTTCATTTCCCTTACCACAGCAGAGTAGTTGCCCCTCATATCTGGGGGAATAGTTTATGTTAGTTGTACAAAGATTTGCCTTTTGCTTTTCCCAGCTGAATTTTCTTCTTCCTGATAATTTTAATTTAGCCACATTTGTTGACTGTATTTTCTTAATTTCAGTAATGTTAACTGGCAGTGTGGAGACAGATAAGTCTATCCGGCCCCTGCCCTGGAGGGAGGGCCCCTGAGAAAGCTGTGTAAGCATTATTGCAAAACTTCCCTGCAAAGATCCCCTTGGAAGAAGCAGAACTTTTGGCCAAGGGTGAGACGCAGTCAGACCCATGATCCTCTCGGGACCCTGTATAGATTCCTTGTGACCTATTGACTTCTACCTTCTCACACCACCCCTTGTTCCCCTTGTTCTCTCTGGGTCGGTCTTGGCTCCCTGGGTCTGAGCCACAGACCCCCACCAGCCATATGGCAGCATACAACTTAACTATGCTTCACACAAGGGTAAGAGAACTGTTTCAGAGAAGCAGCTAGGCCAAAATCATGCAGCTTTGAGCTGAGTCTGTGCTAAATTTGCTCACTAGTTTTACAAGAGCCCACAAAAGATGTTTCCTGCAGAGCAATCCTGAGACCTGAAAACTAAGTCTGAAAAAAATGTTCAGGAACTTCATATATTCATAGAATGATTTGGGTTGGGAGGGATCTTAAAGGTCCCCCCTGACATGGACAGGGACCCCTTCTGCTAGACCAATTTGCTCAGGGCCCTGTCCAACCTGGCCAGGAACAGCTCCAGTAGTGGAGCATCCACATCTTCCCTGAGCAGCCTGTTCCAGTGTCCTGTCAGTTGCACAGTAAAGGATTTCTTCCTAATGTCTCATCTAAACCTACATTCCTTCAGCATAATGCCACTCCCCCTTGTCCTATCACTACATGCCCTCATAAAAAGTCCCTCTCCATCTCTCTTGTAGCCACCTTTAGGTACTGGAAGATGCAATAAGGTCACCCCAGAGCCTTCTCTTTTCCAGGCTGGACAACCCCAACTATTTCAGCCTGTCTTCTTCACAGGAGAGGTGCACCTCTGCTCATATTCATGGCCCCCACCTGGACTCAGATATGCCCATCTTTAGCAATGTCCCCATATCAGATTGGTCTTTGTGCCCAGTCATGAGGAGCAGAGCCATATCTGGAAGCCATTTGGATCACAGATCACTGACCCTCTTACCATGACAGTGGTCACTTGGAAGGGTGCTCTTTACATTCCCACTTTTCCAGCTGAGACCAGATCTTCCCAGACTCCAGTGTGGTGATTAGGATATTTCCAAGAAAAGCAAGAAACCACCTTCACCAGATTGTTTTTCTTCTGTTTATGCAAGTAATTTATATCGGGTTAAAGGGGAACGTTGCAAGGCCTATTATAAAAGAATAAATCCTGACTTGGGAAAAATATCAAACACCAGCAGAACACACTCTGTTTGAAAAAAATGCAGTATTAGCCAACTGAAGTCCAGTCTTATACATAGCCAAAAAGGAACCGAAAATATTCCCTACAGGTTTCTCATTTGTTTTTGCTGCATTTAGCAGCTAATTCCAATTGTTTTTATTAGACATACAAAATCCAGACTTGCATAGTTCATGAAGAAGAACAGGCCAAACAGTTAGAGCCAAAGTGCAGTGCTTCCTTCAGCTCCCTTTGGATCCTGGGTGTTGAGGTTTCCTGCGGGCTGAGGAAGCCATTTGCAGAGCATGACAAAGGTTTCTACTTCTTAGGTGTGATCAGTGCTACACATTCTTGAGTGCCATCTACTGGCTTTTCATTAACTATTTACATACTCAAACAGAAAGTGCTCCTGTAACCTCTGGGGTAATCAAGCAAGACAGAATCCCAGTATGATGGCTCCTATGTTTCAAAAGGCAGTGCAAGGGACTCTATCTTGAGACCTGTTCTCTCTCGTGGTAGAATAATAGAAAAACAAAGGAAAAACTCCCTAACAATTTTAAATATAAGCCAAGAAATTACATCTTTTAGCCATTCTCAAATGCAACTATGTTGTCAGGAAATAAAATATACTCAGCACCTATTTGCCTCCTGTCACCAGGAAAATTAAATTTTCTTTAAATCAAAGCTGAATGGTTTTGATTTTCAAAACAAAATGCTGAAATTATTTTGGTTCTGTGTGCAAAATTTTAGTTTATTCTAGTTTCAGAGATATGAAATAATTTCTGTCTTTTTAAGAGGAAAATTGAGACACTTTTTAGACTAAGCAATTATTTTAAAATGAGAAAATAATTTATTACCAAAAAATATTGAATTTAACCTTTTTGACATTTTCAAAATTAAACATATAAATTTTATTTAACTGGCATGAAGCATCCTGAAATATTCCAAAATCCTCAAGTCCATTTTTTTTCCTTTGGTAGATGTTCAACTGATAATTTTCTGGCCCAGCTGTAAATCTTTTACTCTATTTGGGCTTGTCAAAAAAAAAAAAAAGAAGGCAATTTAGCACAGCTTTTTGTTTTTAAGACAAGACTTGCACGTTCTTTTATGAACTGAACTGTACAGATAAAGTTCACTGTATCTAACACTAATAAGAGGTTGAATCTTTGCTGCCACATTAGTTTTAGCATGATTCATCTAACAGGTGATAAAAATTGTAATTGGGAAATTTTTTTGACTCCAAGAGTCCAATTTTTTACATTTGTACTCCCAGCTTACCACCACTACTGAGAAGATGAAGCTATACTTTATTACTAGGTTCAATCTGCCAGAATAATGCGGATTTAGTCTGGAAAGTATTTTCAGACAAAAACTCCCAGCCAGATTTGAATCCACTCCATTGCACTGTGCCATTAAACCTGTCACTTCAGAGTCCAGGGATGATGCCTGAAAGTGTGGTGTTATAAATAGAGAGAAAAGAGTTGTTACAACAGTCTCTGGTTCAAGGCTGTAGTGAAAATGGGTATGTTGAACTGAGGTTGAAATGAACTCTTTCCAGCATTTCTAAACTGATTGAGTGGGTTGGTGAGAGAAAGGAATAGAAGGTCTATTAAAACCCTTTTCCCCTCTGTTTTCCTGCTAACACTGCCTGTCAATGAATCCCCAGGATATATAAAGTTTTCAGGTTCACAAGAGCATGGAAAGACTTGGTTTGTATTGTTACAGGGCAACAGGAGAAATGAAATTAACTAAAAAGTGTTTCTCTATTTCCTTATGGTGTGGGGGTAGCAACTGATATCTTAAAGATAAATGAAAAATGTGTAATACGACAAGCTTTTGAAATCAGTCATCCACAGTGCAGTCAATAGCAAGACTCCATTGTTGTCTTACTAATAAGACTTTTTTTTTGCAGGTCTGTAGTTGGTAATATAAAGAGGGAACTAAAACAACAGAAGCTGCCACACACTCTATTTTTCTCAATATTTTTTTATTTCCTCAAAGGAAAGGGCTTTCAATTTCATCTGTCCAGCCTATGTAAACAAGACCTGATAACATGAAAACTGTCTTCCATCCCTTTGTTTTACTTTTTCCATATCTGCTGCTTAACCCCAAGCTCTGGCAAAGCAAGAAAAAGCTCTGCCCAGCCTTCCAAAACCCAATAGTCTGCCCAACATACTGTTTTCTAGGATTCTTTGATGTTGTTTGTCTAAATATGTAATTTCATTGGTCATTGTTAAATTTTATGATGATTTCTCTAAGCAATTTTTTTTTTATTCCAGTAATTCCAGTCCATAAAATTTCCAAGCATTAGAAACTGGATAAAACAAAACCCCCCAAACAACCCTAAATTGTTTCATTTAGAATACTTATTTGAGTGGAAAATAACATTTTAGTTACTTCTGTTCTGATCTACATCTGAAAAGTTCTGTCCCTGGGCAGCTCTGTTCTCTGTCATAGATTGCTACTCATGCATTTATTTAAAAATTTTGAAATTCATGTGTTTCACAAGTATTCCCATGATGATCACTTGGGTTTCTCTTCTTATTAACTGTCTTCTATTTCAGTGCTCTGCCTGCTAAACTTTCTTGTTTGGCAGTCTCACACTGGAAACAGTTAAGCTGTTCTCCATGAGTAACATTTTTCTAGAATAGCTTTAAATATATATCCCTGTCCAGTAAGTGTTTAATGTTTTTTTGTCTTTCTGAGCATTAAAATCCTGTTTTGGTAATAAGTTGCATTTTGCTGTTTGAGGAAGATGCATTCTGTGGCAGTGCACCTGGAAGGAAGCAGACATCTAGTTACTGACATTTCAAGCAGCAGTCTTCAAAGGCAGATATTTTATCCTTTTAAGACAGTAGCTGACAGTTTGCATTACTCAGGTAGCTCTTCTTTCATCACAGTTATTGTTCTGTCATTTAAACTGCTCAGTTGTGAGCCCTACGCCCTTATGAGTTAGCAGCTGTTAGTACAAATGGGAAGAAGACCCAAGCATTGAATCCCCCCTTGAGAATCAGCCCTTGATATCTTGCACCTTGCTCATTGGCACATTGATTGCATAGCAATTAATCTCGAAGTCTGATTAAGGCAGTGAACGCTGCAATCCCATACATTTTCCACCTTCTTGCCGCAGTAATTAGGCGAGAAAATCCAGTGTGCCATATATCATGCTGGGTTATTCTCCTGATCAAACCCATGGTGAGCCTTGTCGCCTCTCGTTTTTTATATTGAACTTCATAAGCACTTAATTGAGCCTCTGCAGTGGTAGTCATGGACTAACTTACAGTGCTCCTAGACAAGGTCTAACCAAATTCCTTCCTATGAAATGAGACTTGGTAATATAAATATCATTAAGAAATTGATTCTAGAAGAAAGTATCCTTCCTTCTGCAGCTCAAAAGTAAGATATATTTCTCTGTAATGGTGCCAATACTTCACCACTAAAAAGCTCACAGGTCTTGGTCATTGTTTGGACAGAAGATGTAATTTAATCAGACATACTCTTTACTTGCTTCTTGTGACCCATAGAGATGTCGCCAAACAGGAAAAGCTTCAAAAATTCCCTAAAATGCCCAGACAACCCCACAAATGTAAGATGACAATGTTCATATTGGAGGTTTTTGCTGATTTTTTGAGTTTTATTTTTAATGTTAAGCCATTAAGTAAAGCAAAGAGGCTTGGGTGCAGATCTGTTTCAGTCTGTTTGCTGTGCTTAGCAAGTGGGTTCATTTCCTCCTACTGAGATTGTGACTTAAAGACTATCAATCCTTCTGCATCTTGGAACATTAAACATTGCTGTTCATTTTCAGCTCCCTTTCTGTGTGTGACTCAAATGTTTTCTTGAAATGTAGATGATTTCCTGCAGCTCTTACCATGGCATAAGGCACCACCAGATTGCAGAGGGTGCCACAGGGTGGTCATCTCAAGGCAGCCTTCCAGATGGAGAGAGACAGTGATCTGGAGAGGTAGCTGACGTCTTCATTGCTGAGATAAACCTTCACCTGCTCTCAGCAGTGGCTAAGCTACAACAGACTGTGCGAGCCACAAAAGTAAAGCAAATACTTTACCCTTGAACCCAATAAACAACCAATCAGAGAAATTTTTCACTATCCCACTTACAGAATTTAAAAACTCCAATTCATGTAAATATGAAACTATTATCAGGAAAACCAGTGAGAAGTGCAAGGGACATCCGAACACAGGACTCTACTTTAACCTAAGAGATATACATTCCTGCCCTGTGCCATTTTCCCCCAACAAACAGCAGAACTGGAACATCAAATATTATTAATGTCTAGAGAATTAAGTGCAGTCAATCTATAGAACATAAAAACTGTGACAATAAAAAGTGCTAATAATTTTAAATAGTGGATAGATTCAAATAAAGCCAAATCTGCTCGTAGTTCTGTGAGAAAAACATGCCTAAACTATCTATGTTAATTTTTTATTATAAATTACATGTCTGCCTTTAGATTGCTGTGAAAAAGTGTTACAGTATGGTCTGTGACCAACCCTAATGGTCAGTGACATTTTAGATGCTGTAGGGTACCCTGTCTCCAGACACTGGTGTAGAAGCACACAGGTCCCTTTTAAGCACCATATCTGCCAATCCCATACGAATGTCTCAGACACTCTGGAGGTTGTTCACATCAAGGGACATTAGATTCCTTTGTTAAGACCTCTGAAAAGAATGTCAGCTATCCCATTTGGCCTACAGCCCCTACCCCGTGGGATTCAAGTATGCCTAAATCTTTTGCCACATCTGCCATATGGATGTCCTGGAGAGCTGTATGGTGTCACAGGTGCACCCTAAGCCCCTCATCAACTCAGTGGAAAAGAATTTAGCTGATCAACCAGGCTCTTAGAGGAAGAGAAACCTTGCTCTGAGTTCCAGATATATTGTCTTAGCTTTTTTCTACATCGAATGCAGATTTTTCTAGTGTTCCCCTGTAACAAATGCACATGGCATACAGGCAGAAGTAACAATCGGTAGAAGTTTGCTGTGAAATTTAAAAGTCATTCTAAGCTATCCAAACTTTTAAATTTGAGAATGTGATTTTTTTAGGCATTATTTCAACTTCAGTGTTATGCTGTCTCTATCACGTTCTATCACCTGTCAGTCTGGTGTCATTTTTCTTACTACAGACTCAAAACCCCGTTTCAGAGGCATTAGTTTTGTAAAGATAAAGTCAGAGAACAACTATGAGAAGTGATTGTGAGACTGGAGTAAGGGGACTATGGTTCCTATGCGGAAATTGATACCTGTGAAGTTTTATCAAAGCATACCTGGGTAGGACAGCTGATGAATTTATCTTTTAACTTTATAAATCTGGTCATCATTGTTTTCACAGCAAACTGTGCTTTCTGCTTTACGATATCCAAAATGGCCAAGACTTAGTGATGCTGCAATTTCAATTTCCAGTAGCAAATTAGGTAGGGAGTATGAAAGCTGTTATTTCACAAGTGATTTTCTTGCCGTGTTATTCTTTGATTACCCAAAATAATGACTGTCACGTCATAGAAAATTCCATTTCTTTGTAATGTTGCTACAGTTACTCCATTCAGGGCTTAAATAAACAGGTTAGAAACTCCACCTACTACAGACTACTGAAGGAAGTTTGTACAAGAGGGACAACAGAAGTTTAATTGCAATCGCAAGCCAGGAATATTAACAGAACAGCTTATTACAGGTAGTTTATTTTGTATTGTTACAGGATGTTGGCTCTAATTTTCATTAGAATTTTTTTCTTCAGTGCTCAGAAGTTACCAGTGATATTCATGCTCTGAAAACTAGGCTTCTTTAATGCTTCTAGAAATTCAGAGATACTTGTTAAATACTGTATTTTAGGGGTATTTTTTTACAGCACTCAAAGGGTGACAAATATTGGAAGTTTAAGAATTTATCAGAAATCAACTTTTAACAAACTTCAGTAAATTTAAGGTTCAGTATATCAGCCATATGCAGTTGACTTGATGTATACCTGGCCGAATACCTGGAGGTGCTTCAGAGAAAGAAGTAATCTTTTTCATTCTTTTTATCAAAGACAGCAGCTCTAAGATAGGAACACTATCTGAGTTGCTGTTACGAGTGACAGCAAAAGGATGTTAAATTGCTGTTACAGCAGCCTACTCAACCAGGATGGAATTCTTCATGACACAAAGTCCTTGGTGCATGATAAATTAAGCAGATGAAAAAACATTTCCAAATATTATAGTGCTCATACCTGGTATAACATACCCTGTAAAAATTACATGAATGCAACCATGGTAGAGTTTGGAATACCAGCAAACTGAAATACAATGTAGCAAGAGCAGGAGTGCTTCTGAACTTGGTTCATTACCTCACCATAATAAATAGTTACCAGTATCTGGAGCAAAACCTTTTCTTAATAAAACGTTGAAACTTACTTTTTATTTTGAGTTTTTAACCAACTCAGCTTGCATTGTATATCAAGCTTTTTTCCCCATTTTTATGTTTGTGTTTCTATCCCCAAAGCATTTCTATTTCTGAAGGTCTCTAACAATTTTTCTGGAGTTATTGTAATGACTAAGCCTTTTTAATTAGTGTAATTTAATTTAGCAATTACCATGTTCCAGCACAAAGATACTGTTTTAATATCTCCCTAAAACTATCATCATTTCTATCACATTTTGTACTTGCCTGCTGTTCAAATAATGGACTCTCTTTTCTCCTTTCCCTTCCCAACCCAGAGGGTAGCTCATAGCTCAACTTGTTCAAGTAGAATTTTAGGGGTTTTTTTCTGTATTTGACCCTTGTTTACACTGTAAGAAGGTGAAGAAATTTGAATAGGAATTTACAAATTACTGACATGGGAATGCGATTCAATGGTCTTTGTGCTCTTAGATTACCCAGGTACCAGTGAGTACTTTATGTGTGCATGTCAGAAAATAATACCTAGAATAGAACACAGATGTGCAAGATGCTCTCACAAAAGCAAACAGGCTTAAACAACCCATGAATAAATGTGGGGATGTTACAGGAAGGTTTCTAACATGCAGTTTTACATGAACTGCCACGCACCACTGTGACATGGGATTGGCCCTAATAAAGGGCTGGACCCTTCAGACTTTTAGTGCTCTGAAACCATCAAACAGAATTCTGTCTTTCTTCTGCGCTCCAGAAAACTTAGCATGAACAAATGCGTACTCCAGAGGGGTACTGCAATACAGAAATGGGCTGGAAAGAATTCAGTGCCCTTGTGAAATGTGGCAAAAAATAACCACCTTCTATTTCCTGCATTGCTATGCCAAAACTCCTCTGCAGGAGAAACAGCCTGATTTTTCTAAGTTTTTAGGTGTCACCACTGTTCTTACCAAGCATCTGGACACCTGCCACTTGTACCAAACATGCTAACATTTAACCTACAACTTTACTGAATAGCTAACAAACTTCTCAGAATGAAAAATACAGTCCTTCAAATTAATGACACTGGTCACATAGTGTGGCTTCACTCCCTGAGTGCTAGTGAGCCTCAGATAATGTACTGTAACCACTTTTTTTCCCCCTCAAGATTAAATAAGGAAGAAAATGTAGCCATTCCAAGAACTAATATAGTTTATGGAAGTCCCTTGAGTTCTATGCTGGAGTTAAATGAGAACACGTCTCCTGATAGTTTCTCTTTACCAAGGAAGAAAAAGTATTTCTAATAGTGACAGGATAGAATTACCAATAGTAATACCACATTAAAAGCAGTGTTTTCAAGGAATTTTAAAATTGTGAATTTACTGACATGTAAATTATTACATAATTATGCAGAGCTGAAGGAGAGCTTAAGCAGGAAACGAACTCCTACAAAGGCAATGAATTTAATTTTACTAGAAGAATTTTCATTTGATTGTTCACTTTAAGGTTCTTAGCATGGGTCAGAAATCTGCTCAACTAAATCCTTTTTGTCCCAGCCTTAGCTTACCCAGACATATCTCAGTACGTCCTCTCTTCAGATTTAAATATTTCAGTGTTCAAGTTGCCATACTAAAATATCTCCCCTACTGGACTCTTGCAGTTCTAGGCATCAATCAGCCACCCAGCCCTCACTATGCAGGCAGAGTTGTGCTTCTGGGTGACTGAGACACAGTGAATCACCATCTGGTTTCAACTGAAGAGAGGGGAAAAACCTCAATTAATAAGAGGAGGAGGAGGCAGCGATGTCTGGAAAAAGTGATAGTTGAAGACTATCCAAACTTCACTTACTCAACACATAAAATTGACAACATGGTACTCAGTGCCTTTTTATAAACCTCAACCTTACTATTATGTCTATTTTGACTAGAAATGCTTCAGGATGTGCTTGCAGGATAAACATATTTTCACAGAATCATAGAATCATTTATGTTGGAAAAGTCTTTTAAGATGGAGTCTAACTGCTAACACAGCATTGCTGTGTTCACCACTAAACCATGTCCCTAAGCGTCACATCCACAGATTTTTCAAACATTTCCTGGAGATTCCACAACTTTTCTGGGCAGCCTATTCTCATGACTGACCACCTTTTCAGGTATAGAATTTTTTTCTAATATCTAATTCAAACCTCACCTTGCACAACTTTCCTCTCATCCTGCCACTTGTTATTTGGGAGAAGTAACCCCCACCTGGCTACAGCCTCCTTTCAGGCAGTTTTAGAGAGTGATAGAGTCATCACTGAGCCTCTTTTTATCCAGGCTGAACAACCCCAGCTCCCTCAGCAGCTCCTCATAAGACCCATATCCAGACCCTTCACCAGTTTCATTGCCTCTCTCTGGACATGCTTCAGCACCTCAATGTCCTTCCTGTAAAGTGGCCCAAAAACGAACACAGGATTTTAGGTTCTGCCACACCAGTGCCAAGTACAGGCTTTGCTTTTTGACAAAGCTTCCCTTTTCAGAATGTTTAGTGCCTAAGCAATCCAAATACAGGGATCCATACTGCTCCACAGCACAGCAATTGAATCCCTGTGACCAGCCCCTTTCCCTTTCCCTCTTGACAATACCTTGCCAAAGCAGCTGAAAAATGAGTGGCCCACACAGAAGAGCCCACCCTGGTCTGTCACTCCCAGTACAGGTGCAGTAGGGTCTGAGATGCTTCTCTTTTCACTCAGTCATATTTAGTACCAATTGCCATAATCTTATTATTCTAGCTTTAACACAGTGGTTTCTTTAGTAAGCATTTATGAGTATTCTCTGAAAATGAGAGCTCTCATTATTTCTGTTTCAAGGTGAGACACAGGGGAATGGACTTGCAGTGACTTACCTGTAACCAATATCCTGGGAATGATGTAATAATGATTTATGAAGTCATGAATATGTGGAGAAGGTGGATTACATACCTAATTCATGTTTTCTTACTGACTCCTGTAATTCAGGAACTAGACAGTATCAAGTGAAATAATCAGATGGCAAATTCAAAACCAGTGAGGCTGTTCACACAATCCCCAGGCAAAATTTGGACAGCACAGCAGAGGTTTTTGGTCAGCATAAAACTCACCTGATCAAACTATGCATTAGAAAAAATTATGGAAGGGAAAATCCATCCTGAAGGACTCTGAACTTCATTGGTGAAGGCTACAACATAACATCAGAAAAAATCTTTGCTCTTAGGCATCCACACATGACCAGACTGTGAATAAGACATTTGCTCACACCAAACCTTTGCTCTGACCCAATTCATATCCCATGGCTATACTACTCATCCAGAAAATCTGTGCCAGAGCTGTGAATAAATCCTTAGCTATGCAGAATATGATAAGCTGAATGTATATTCCTAACCTAAATGACAAAAGGTAGAATAAGAAAATCAAACTGTCAAAAAAGGCCAGTTAAAAAGGTAATGCTAACACGGTGAAGTGTACAAAGGTCAGTCTGCAGTGTCGCATGCAGTTTTCTTCCTCCTGTACTCAGTGCTTCTTGTACATCATAGGCACAAATCTTATCAGGTTCTGTATTTCCTTGTCATATATGATGATAGCATCATATACATTTGAAAGGTTTTTCAGAGTTCTCAAGAAAGAAGAGAGGCCTTTAAGCCCCAAGGACAAAGCTATTAAAATGAAAATGCTCAAATGAAATAAATAAGTACAAATAAAAAAGATATAGGAACTGGGCCTTTAGAAGTGTTAGATTTAATAAAAAAAGAAAGCAATTATAGAAGGAGTGCCTGTCCAGGTCTCTGTGGCATATACCCAAGATTGTTGTGGAAAAGTGTCTTTCACTCTTCCAGCACATTAAGATAAAGTGCTACATCTTACATTTCCTACTGGTATATAAAAACATCAGAGAACCAAGCAGGTATTTTAAAATGACGTGCATTGACTTGTATATTGATACTAAGATTTTTTCTATACTGCCCGTGAGCGAAAATCACAGAACTATGGTGTTTCCATAGCAACTGCATTTTAATAAGGTGAAATTTCCAGTTTGATAGCACAGAACAAGTAATAATGTCAGTTTTCAATGTTGCAGAAGCTCAGATGTCAGGAAGGGTCAGCATAAAACACAGGGCTAATATTGATTCTTTGCAACATCCATCTTTATTGCTATTATAATTTCAGGAAAAGTCAATAAAAGATATGATTAAAACAGTAATCTTATTTTTCACACACTTCTCATATTGTAAAGCATCAACATTTGAAATATATCAATTTAAAGCTTAATCGTATGTCTCCATAAGAAACATCTTGCTCTTACTGATAGCTCACTATTCACCTTTGAGCTTTTACTATACAATACTTCAGGAGAGGGTTCTGAAAATAATTTCCTGGCAGTGGGTGTAAAAGCTCAAAAGCTCACACATTGGCCATTGGTTTGTCCTGTTGTTTACCAGCCAGAACATAAAAACTCACTAGCAGATTTTGCTGCAAAATCACCGTTCCCTTTAGGTCAAAAACTGAATTCAAGTGAGGTTTCTTTTTAAGAACCCAGAAGAAATGAAAAAATTGGGATCTGGCTTTTAAAGCTGATGGAAAGTCTTCCAAAGGCTACACAGGTCTTTGGTTTTCTTTGCAGTCCCTCTCTCTGTGTCTGCATCTAATACAAGCTTTTCTGAGGAGTTACAGTGGTTTTAGGCTGGTGAGACTTGGTAACATGTGAAGCTAATGAAAAAATTTGTCCCCATGACAGCAAAATTCTTCCATGGGTTAAAGTGCAATGTTTTCAAAGTGAAGTGATATTATTCATCTCCAATATGATCCTGACTCCCCAAAAAAGTGACACTAGCATTACTTCAGGTTGTAGTATGAAGCTGGTCTCTGCAGACCCTTCCTTCTAGTATAATAAAAATTAAGATAAATATTAAAATAAAGAGAAAATAAAACTAAAAAAGAACGGTGCTCTTCAAGCACATCAAGAAGATGCTTCTTAAAAGGAAGGTAGTAATGAAATCGCTTCCAGAAATTAGGGTTTTAAATAAAATATCACAGGTGCTTACAATAAAATCAGAGTTGACAGAATAGGATTTTCCCTGAAATATCTGGTTTTGAGATAATTTTCCCCTGTGTTTCAGGGGAAAACCAGGGGAACCACACAGCTCCGTCCATGTTAGTATGCAATCATGCCATTGCTTGAGTGGTGGACAACTCAAGGAGGAGGAAAGGGCTATGCACACACTGTAGAATCATCTAAAAAAGGGTGGACGTAGCCAAATTCCTTCTTGGGATTGACTGGTTTTATTTCCCAAGATGTGCTTGGGATTGCTGGAAACTGCTGGTGGAGTTTTGGATCAAATCTGTGACAGAAACCATTCCTCTGCCTTCATCAAGCAGACAGTGGATATACTTCCCTGGGAGCACTTTTTTGGTTCATACCTCTTTGTTTTATTGTATCAGTGAAAGCAGTGACTGGCCAAGTGCCTGTATATATTGTTTTCTTAGTGATGCGTGCTACAGCTTTTAGAACATGTAAATCTCCTTATTATCTGTAAAAGACCAAAGTATATGCTGGTATCTTGTAGAGCACATTTAGGACCTACTGAATGCAACTACTGTGTAGTGTTACTGTGAACTTAACTCAGATTGTATTGCAGTCACAACCTAACTTGGCAAGAGGTAAGAGTTTTTGAAAATTTCACCACCTGAAAGTTGCTTTAGCATAAATTATTTCTTATGTATGTATATGTCTTTTAATGACAGATACTTTTTGTCCTCTGTATTCAAATCTCTGTTTTAAAAACTTAGTGCAAATTAAGGAATGTTTCTATTTTACATATATAATATGTTAGTGCAGGAAAATTAAACTGCCTCAAAATATAGCCCACATAACCCTACATAGTCATTTCATCTACTTTTTCATTAGTTGCATATCCTCAGCCTTGCAGTGACTATTAGCCATATTACATACAATTCATCCAAAAAGATTATCTAAAGTGATGCATATGAGAAATGATGAGAGCACAAAACCATAAAAACATGTAAGTTAAAGTATTAACATAATAACAGTGCACTATCTTGAATAATTAATTGGATTTATTTAAAATTACTTGGTTTTGCATGCAGAGGCTCAAATGCCATAAATTCAACAGGACTATAGATGGTTTAACTCACAAACTTGGACCCAGAATTTCACAGGAATGCTGATTTCAGAGTGCCTTACCTTTGTGGCATGTCTGTGTTCTGCAGTGGGGTGGCAGTGTCTTAAGAGGAGATGTTGGACATCAGGCTGTGGTGAGGATGGAGCCTCCAGCAGAAGCCATGGAACATATTTAACCAAGACATCTCACCATCAGCTGTAAACCAGCCTCAACCTGCAATCTCCTTTCTAGCTGAGCTCTTTGTAAAAAATATACTGAGCAGAACACCCATCTCTCCATGATGGTGATGTGATGGGAGGTGCCAGAATGATGGAGCAGGAGACGGTGATCCCATCTCCATGATTCCATATCCCAGATCCTCATACTGCAGCTGAGGATCTTGCAGTGCCACTTAGGGAGACACAAACAGGCTTAAAAGGACAGCTGGCCTTCTGAGACGCCTGGAAGTCCCTGTCCTTCTCTTAATGTGCTGACAGTTGCCAACTTCTGCAGTGTTTTCCTTGTGCAGCCATTAACCACAGGGAAATTCGGTGAGAATATCCACACTTTGGGATGGCTGGAAAAGAGATTTTACATGATAATAGCACTCTGACACTCTAGAAATGATCGTGATCATTGCTTTGGAGAGAAAGGCAATTTCTGTCTTCTTTTTTTAAATCTATTAATCGTTAAGTGACATATGAGACTTAAGGCCTAGCATCCCCGTACCTCCCACTCTGAAAAAATCTGTGGGGATAAACTACATCATCTGGAGGTCCACATACAACTCCTTTGAGACAGCTGAGGGATGGTGCAGCTCCTGACAGCTGTTCCCGAGCTCTGCATCCCACATATACCACCCAGTATCACTCTGCAACTTCCGAAAAGGAGCAATGGGACAGAGCAGTCTGCCTTTGTCCCTTGCTGTCACTCCGTGCTTACACACTCTGGGGGGTCCTGGTTGCAAAACAGAAATGTTTTGGTCCCTTCTTGCACACAAAAATCACGAGAGGTTTTGTATTCAAACAGGAAATTGTAACATTAGGATGTAACAACCCTCTACTTAACTGTGATTTAATCTAGATTAATATGCTCTGATGATGTCATACTTAACCAATATGGAAATTTATGTCATATGAATTATGACATATGAATTCACCGGTTTGAGTGGTGAATGTGACTTATGAATCCAGCCTTCACTGGATTTAGAGAATGCAAAATGCAAGAGATGATCCCTGCCCTACAAATATAATAAATTAAGTACAAAGAGACAAAATATCTGATGTGATGGATGAAACAACAAAGGGTAAAGGTGAGCTTTTGACTGTGAACAGCAGCAGCAGTAGTCTTAGATTTGAAGGATATTGACCTTGCTAGAGAAAAAAGGCTGAAAATGTAATGCTGAGGATGAGAGTGGGGGGTATATCTCCTAACCAGAGCCTTTCCTGATACTTAAAACGAGGTTGCAAATATCCAGCATATGACACCTTTATAATTCCTGTTTCCTTTGTAAACCACATTAAACCATGTAAACCATATTAAAGCTGCCAAAACAGCTAAACAGTCTGTGCTATAATTTGAAAAATGCTTTAGTATTAAGCAGAAGATTTCATTTTAAATCACATGACAATATGGAAGTAATTAGAAGTGTTCATGTTCACTGGACCTACTACTAATTGTGGTATTTGCATAAAAATAGATCCTGGATAAAAAATTATATGCTATTTGCTTTTGCAGAATGTATTCACATGCTAAATTTCAAAACGCCCAGCAGTACAGGCACAGAGAAACCTTACCATTCTGGATGTTTACTAACACAAATAATTGACTTCTCTCAACATTAACTTCTCTGTTGTCTGCACTGATTATCTGAAGAAATATATTTATTACAAGAACTTGAGAACAATGGCTTATTTTCTTTCATCTTACATGGAAAAGCTAATGTTGATTGGAAATATCTGTAGCATAGTTGAAGAATATGTATTTGCTTCTAGCTATAGTACAGCAATTTTTTACCAGCCTGACCAGCAGCAGGAGTGCATGGTGATCTAATTAGCAGGGTTCCATGGTATTTATTGCTCCCATTAGTGCAGCATGACAAACCAGGGCATGGCATTTAAATAGCTTGCCTAATGATAGGCAATATGTTTGCAGCAAAATCAGATAAGCATTTAGGAGTCAGAAACTCCTGGCTCTGAGTTTCACCCACTAGATTTCACTGCAATCAAATTTCCAGATGTCATTGAATTTCAGAGACTCACAGACAGACTCACAATGGATCTCTCATATATAGATATTTAGATGGCTGGATAGGAAGGCTGTGGAATTCACCTAAAAAACAAAGGAGCTTGGGGCTATGCATCTTGGGGGATCTAACTTGCTTTACAGCTTAGGTTGTACTCTCCAAAGCTTCTTTGGAAAGCTGAAAAGCCATGGTCTACATGGTTCATTACAAAAATTACAATGTGTGGGTGAGAATTCATAATGACACCTTCCTCACAAATTTAAGTTCTATAATATTTTCATCTTTAAAGTAGTAACATCACAATAAATGCTCATATCAATGCAGTGCTCCTGGACACTTGTGGGCTGACATTTGTCATTTTGATATTTCACATAACAACTGGCAATTTAGCAAGTACTGGGGAGAAGGTCATTGCAATGAGGGGCACGGGATCACAAGCACACTGACAACAACAGGTCTCAAAGGTTTTATTTCAATATTGATTTTTTTAGATGTGTGAGTGTGGGTTCCTATTCACCATGCCCTGGGCTGCTTGCTCCCCATGCCTGCATGGACAGGAGTGAGGCTGCAGCCAGCACCCATCGTGCATTTGCCTCTCCCTGTATGGCATTCCAGTTGAGTGGCTGCAGGGTTAAAATCTGAAGGAGGATTATTTAGAGAGTTCAGTTTCAAGGGTGAGCTCAAACCCAAGCTAAAAATGACAGTACAAATATATCAGCCGGAATATTTCACTTCTGCCCAAGGTTTTTAAAAGCCTGTTACGCTCATGTTATTTTCAGAGAAAATGTCTAATGGAGACATGATATACAACTCAAAATATATGACTGGCTGAAATGACTGGTGGAAATTTCAGTCTTTCATAATAGTGATGCACGGATGTTTTTATCAGATGTTAGGCAACAGAAGGCATTCTGATTTTGTTTTAAATAAATAGAAACAATTTATTATGGATTCTGTCAAGTTAAGGTGCAGTTAAATTCTTCTCCAAGTTACATGTGCATCAAGCACTTAATATTTTAAACACACAAATCCAGCAAAAATTTCAAGTGAAATTAGTAATTTCAGTCAAGACTGCGAACAGGTTCATACCAATGGGATATAAAGTACCTAAGTAGACAGTTCAATTTATGGGCCGGTTGTAAGCCAAGCCTATATTTAAGTTTTATTATGATAAATAGTGCTCCAGGGGAAGAGACATCTGCAAATAGGTGCAGTTTAATTTGGGAGATTAAATGTGTTGAAGAATTTATACTTCAAGAATTTTCTCTCTGTTGGAAAGTTTTATACAGAGGCGATTGATCAAGCAAGAGGAATGATTTCTCAAACTATGCTGGTTACTCCTCTTCGCTTGAAATATAAAATGGAGAAAATATTATCTGGAATGTCTGCAAGGTTTTAATTCCACTCAGTTTAGTATTTAATGACAATTAACAGTTATTTTTCTGACAACAAACTTCAGATTTAATTGAAAGGAAAATACTCTTTAAACATAAAAAGCATCTTACAGAGATAATGAGTAAATCACTGTGTAAATTTTCAGTGCCACAAAGAGAAGAAATTTTCTAGCTCTAGATAGGAAGTGGTGTCTACCCCTTGTGAAAAAAGCATGTGTTTCCATGTAAGGCTGTAAGACTTCTCTGAGTTTTCCCTGTGCAGTGAGCAATGCAAAACCCTTCACAGAATCACAAAATCAATCAGGTTGAAAAAGACCTCTGAGATCATCGAGTCCAGCCTTTGACCAAAAGCCACCTTGTCAACTAGACCATGGCACTAAATGGCACATCCAATTTTCCCTTGAACACCTCCAGGGGTGATGACTCCACCACCTCCCTGGGCAATCCGTTCCAATGCTGGAGAGGAATTTCTGTGAAAAAATTACTCTGTTCTACAGTGAATGCTTCCAGTGATGCTGCCAGCCCACTTTATCTCCATCGCCACTGTTGAAATCTGAGCAATCTCAACATCGACTCCTGGTGCAGGGATCCATTACTGAGCTTCCTCCATCCAGCAGCTGCTACTCAACTTTGGCCTCTGGTACTCAACTTCTCTCTGCTTCCCCCACCTTCTTTCCTCACAAGCTTTACATGCTTGGGCTTTTTTTAGCAAGAACTTTTCCCAAGATGAATCTTCAGTTAGTAGAAAGTTACCTGGGACATCTGCTGGCACCAGATGGAAAAGACCTGTTAGCGGGATATTGAGAATTGTCAGCTTGTCACACAGCCCAGGAACTCCTGGCAAATATCCTATCTCAGCATCTGAAAATAAGATGCAGAACCCCATCAGTAATTCTCTTGACCCCATCAATTGCATGTATGTCCCCAAACTGACTGTGGAATCACATTTGAAGTCTGAATGTTTCATTAATGGGTTTATAGTCCATAAATTCTTCTGGAATTTGTGACAAATTGCCATGCAGATAGGGGGTATACATGGCAATATACAAAGACAGCAGCATCATTGCATCCAACAGGGTGGTGGTTAACCATAAGCCTTACTCCCATCGCTCTCCTGGAACTACATCTATTTACTCATCAGCTCTCAGAAGTACCTGCTGAGGTGGGGTTTTCCCATAAATGTTCACCATGAAGGGTAAAAAGCAATAACACTACAATTATAAAAGCACAGTTTAAATCCACACTACACAAATACAATATCCTTTGCCAAACATTAATAAAATGAAACACAGGCAGGAGGGAACACGTGACTGTTTCACAAGGCCACTATCTGTGACTGCAGAAAAAGCGATTGGTGATTCATCTAAAACCATACAAACTTTCAGCAACGTGAAGGAAGCTGCAGCTACCTTTTGGTTGTAGCAAAGAATGATTTCTCAAGTACAAAATAGGCTGCCTGAACTTAAAAATCAAAAATGTTTCCCATACATCTGAAGGAGAATATTTAAAAGGTTTGCCAAGAAACCTCTATGACCCCCAAAATGTTTTCTGTGGCACAAATTCAAGAGAGGTAGAGATTGCACAAATTTAAAGCCAAGACAAACATTTCTCAAGGTTGAAGTTGGAAGCTAAATTTCATGTGTTACAGCTTTTTGGAGTAGCCAGTTCACAGAAAAGTTCTTTATAAACAACAATGCATCCAGCTTCATCACATCACTAATTTACTATGCCATTTTCTTATATAAAGAGGAAGATTTTAGATTTTAGAATACCAATAAGAGGCAGTAACAGTGATTTTTCTATCTAAACAGGTAAAGAATTTCTAAGTTTTCCATGAAGTAAAAGTCAGATTTCAGGGGGAAAAAAAGGCTTAGAAATTCCAAATATTTACAGCATGGGTCAGATTCATTAGGGATGACTTTTTGTCATAATGATCACATGGTTTGCTGGAGATGCATAACATGTTGCATATATTTTAAAGACGTGGAGATGAAGAAATTTTATGGCCCACATTAAGTTCTACATATACAAAAATGTTCCAACTTCACACAGTAATAATCCAGTATCTATTTAAGTAAAAAGTAAGAACAACTTTTGGACACTCTGCAGTCAAAACATGCTATGTTGCCATACCCCAGCTTGGGGCAAGCTCGGGGATGACTGAGAGACTCAGAAAGTTCTGTGCTGTACAGCCTCCTTGTTGAGTTTAATCTGTTCTGTCAAAGTTTGTTCAGTAGCTTGTAAGCTGTATCTCCGTACCCCAGTTGCTATGGGCACCCCATCCCTGAGTTCTGCCCCTCTCCTTGGTGTGAGCTGAGCCCATTCCCCTGACTCCTGGGTGGGGACTACTTGTCCCTCTCCACCCATCTCCCTGTCCCCTGGGCTGAGAACCCCTGCCACTCTCCCCAAAGCACGCCTTTCCCTCTGGAAAGTTCCCTGCCACTCTCCCCAAAGCATGCCTTTCCCTCTGAAAATTTCCCTGCCACTCTCCCCAAAGCATGCCTTTCCCTCTGGAAAGTTCCCTGCTACTCGGTGTGTCAATGGGTCTGTTCCCTAATGCCTCCCCTGATGCTTCTCCCATTGGATACCATGCTGTCAATCCCAGCTGGATCCATCCCTGAGCCCTGTTCCCATCAGTTTGTGACTTTTCCCACCCCTAGTATAAGAACCCATGCATGACCCTAATCTGGGTCTTCCCTCGTCTCCTTCACTGGAAGTAAACCTTTGGAATTCATCTGGGAGGCCCCTCCTGCTTCTTTACCTCTGCAGCCCTGCTGTGTCACCGGGTAGCAGCCTGCCCTCTAAGAGGAGACCACAGAGTCCTCTAAAACTGCAGCAGGCCAGGGACATCTGCAGTGAGACATGGTGGGCTTCAGGCAGCCCCTGCTGTGTCAATGACGCACTCTCAAAATGTTACAACAATCAGCTAGAAAACAGGACCAGACTGATTCAGAAGAAGCACAGAATCACAAGAAATGTTTGTTGGAAGGGACCTTTGGACCTCACCCACTTCAACTTCGCACTCAATGCAAGGAAAACTTCAGAGGTGGTTCAGGGTACACAGGGCCTCACTGAGTCACATTTTGAAATTTGCAAGGATGGATGTTCATAAAACTCTGGGCAATTTCTCCCGGTGCTCTCACATTATAACACAAGCCTACTGGAACATCCCATGCTTACACTGTGCAGCCATTGCCTCGTCTTGATTCCCCACACATATCTGAAAATAAGTTCATCTTCTGTTCTGTCCTGTTCAGACAGCAGAATAGAGCAAGAGGAGGACTTCTCTGCTCTGGACTGAATAATCTCTGTTCCCTCCCTCTTCTTGTATTTTGTGCTGTACAACCTCTGCCCATCCTCCTGGTCTTCTACTGGGCTCCTTCTAGCGTGTTGACCTTGTAGTCTGGTCTGCATGAGGTAGCCCAAACCTGGACATGGAATTTCAGTTGGGATCTCTCTGCTGCTAAGCAGAGGGAAATAAACACATCCCTCAAGCTCTCAGTTATGCTTTTGCTACACAAATGTGCAAATAGCCATTGATGCCAAAGGGGTACACTGGAACATGTTCAATTTTTTGCCCATCAGGACTTGCAGCACTGTCCCAAGGCATCTGAGGCTGTTTGTGAACAGTGCAGGACTTTGCGTTCATCTTTGCTGAAGTTCAGGATGCTCCTGTCAAGCTTTCTATGAATAACAGCCTTTCTCTTCAAATATATCAAAACTAGCAGTTTTCTTATCCATTCCTGTTCTGAGACATCTATAAACCTGGGGAATGTGCAGGGGAGGTGATGAAGATATTCAACAGGATTGCTTCTGAAGATACTGATGCATGAAGGCAGGAGTTTGTAACTGACTGCCACTGGCCACGGCTCTCTGAGTCCAGCAGTCCAGCCATGTCTTTCCACACACCTTATAAAATACTCAATTAGGCCATCATGCCTCACATGCACTATTAGCAGGAGTGTTTTTGCTTAAAACCCTGCCATTTTTGAGGTACCACGAAACTTATTCCTGTCCTGTCTTGCAGTGAATCAGCCATGACAGAAGTCAGTCAGGGTGTTCAGTCATGATTTGTCCTCAGTGGATGTGCTAGTTCACAACTTTTGCTCTCATTTATGTGACTTAGGACACACAGGCATCCTCCATAGTCTTTCTAGGGGTAGATGTGAGGCTGACCAGCCTGTATTTTCCCAGATTTTCCTTGCATTTTTCAAAGATGGGAATGATGTTGGCTTTGTTTTCCCAGTTACTGGAAACCCACCAGGTCATCACACCTTTCCTAAGCCTAACAGACCACAGCTTTGCTGTGTCATCTCTGAGATGTCCTCACCATATGATCCCATGGACTTGTGTGTATCCAGTTGATCAAAGTGGTCCCCAATATGATTGCTCCCTGAAGTGGACAGTACTTCTTTCTCCAGGAAGAACATTCTATGCCAGTAAGGATTAGGGCAAAGGAGACACTAGCACCTCAGCCTTTTCTGTGTTCTTTGTTCCTCCTATCCATGCCTAGATAATGCTTTTATATTCATTCTTGATTGTCTATTCCATTTCCACAAGCTTCCTTTCTGCTTTTGAGCTCAAAAGTAATCTGTTGAGCCAAGCTGACCTCTCGTGAAAACTGCCTGTCTGCTTATCCATTTAATCAGGCTGTTATACCTTGAGGAGATTGTCCTTGACAATCTATCTCTTGCCTCCTTTGCCCTTTCAGACAGCCTGTTAAGGGATCCTGCCTACCAAGGTCCTGAAGTAGCCAAGAGTGTTCCCCTGAGACCTAGTGTCTTTGCTGCTTGGCTTTATTTCCCTGAGGTGTTTAAATTCAGCTTATGGTCACTGCAGTCAGAGCTCCCAATGTCATTGGCTGGAGAACAAGTTTTTCATTGTTGATGAGTAACAGGATCTGCAGAACATCCTTCTATGTCAGTCTGTCTCACAGCTACACAAAATAATCAGCGTTTATGCCCACTTTGTTGCACTCCTAGCAGATATTGGAGTGATGAAAGTCCCCCACAATAACCAGAGCTTTCAACTGAGGAGATCCTTCAAGTTATCAAAGGTTTTCCCACCTTGTCCCCTTATTACTTGTGCAATCTGTAGTAATCCCCCAAGTCTCATCTTCACAGCCTGTCTTTCCCAAAGAGCTTCTGCTTATCTATTGCAGTGGTCCAGTTCTGAGCTACCTAACACATCTTCATAATCCTAGTTGTCCTGTTCTATGCTTTCACAGGATATTTTATCCCCCTCCCTATATCTTTCCCAGGAAGCACACATTAATTTATAGGCACTTAAGATACGATCCTTTTTAGCTCAGATGTCTTTGGAGAGTATAGGAACTTCCCATATAGGTACACTAATCCTCTATTTCTCCCCTTAAAAGTGAAGGAGAGGAATTCCTTACAGAAAATAACATAATGATAGCAAGAATCGTTGCAGTGCTTCTGTACCAGATTCATCCCATTTCCTCATTGCAGACCTTCCATGCCCCTTGAAGAGCAACTTCCTGAGGTCATGGAAAATGACTGCCTGGGAGCAGAACCAATCCCAGCAGCAGAACACAGGCTGCATGTCCTGGTGCCCCAGGTGTTCCCTCCACTTCCTGGCTGCCAGGCTTCACCAGCACACAGCTCCTCAATGAACAGCTGAAACCTGTCAGTCTGGAAAGAGAAAGAGTGACATAAGTGCGGGTACTGGAGCACCTACCAAATTAGAAAACTAACCTCAGAAATAATTTGATTTTCAGAAAGAGAAGGACAACATTTTCTTTTACGTTACCAAAACAAATGGCTCCTACTTTTGCTATGGCTACATTAATTATTAGTCCAGGAGAGATTCTGTAATGTGCAAATTTTGGTTTCTGCATATATCCACTTAAAACATGTCTTAGGGGCTTAATTTTAGAGGGACTAAATTAGCATCTGGAGTCAATTAGGCACCTGTGGTACGTTTTTTGAATTAATTTTCTGCCAAGAGGAATACAGCTTTTGCTGTCATATACTGTTGTGTGCTGTAAGCCAACTTGCTTGAAAATGCACCAGTTGAACCCAAAATACCTACTTAAATTCATCCACAGAATGCATTAAATTCTTACTTACAGAGAATTCACTTCTTAATTTCTGTCATGGTGAACCACATCATTTTATGTTCAATGCTACAAGCAATAAAATGTTTACAGTTTTATAGTTTTTGCATAATTGTGTAATAACTTTTTTATTTCCATTCACGTTAATTATGGGAAAAGTCCTTAGACAATCCTTTCACACAATTTTCTTCAAAATATTGCCAAAGAACAACAAAAGACAGTCATGCACAAAAACTTGTACTTTGGTCGAAACCAGTAAAACAATTTAAAATAATTCTGTGATTCTGATTCAGATCCAGTCTAACATCTCATAGTAATTGCACATAGAAAGAGAAAAAAAAATAGGAGTTATTCTTCAAACAAACCTCAAGTGGAATATATAAGTATTGAGAAGTTCCGCAAGGAAAATAGTCCCACTGCAAGACTCAGAAGGATACAAATCTATTCATTGAATTTTTGATTTCTGAATTCAGTCATGACAGACTTATTTCAAGACTGATTTTTTTTTTAGGGAAGAATTTTAAAATCTCAAAAACATGTGAAAAATAAAAGCAAGCACAGCAAAATTTTAAAAGTACCTCTTGATAAATAGTTTATGACTGAATTTTTTAGGAAGTTACTGTGTTAATGGAGAGTTTCAACCTGGGGTTTCAGGTATGTATTTTAAGATCCTATTGAGCACTAGAAGCTTTCAATGTCACAAGAAAACACTGGAAAACCATTCTGTTCTCCTTGATTGCTGCAGGACCAGCTGTCCACTTAACCTGGGCAGGCACTTGTTGAATACTATGGAGGATGTTCTGGTTCCTTGAGAAAATTATATTCATCACCCTTTAGTGAATAATGCCTATTTGTTACTTTTAAGCATATTTAAGGTGTGTTAAATCATCCCTAACTCAAACCAGATTTGCTTGGTTGCTTCTTAAGGGTTTTTTTGTAGGTTTTTCTGTTTGCTGCTAACACCTATGCAGTCATCTATCATTTCTTTCTAACAGTTATTTTTCTTCACCACTACTTTTTTTCATACTTTATTCCCATAATGAAGGTACACATTCACCCTCCTTAAAATATCCAGCTGGGCTGAGCTTATGCTTGATGTGTTAGTGCTAGTGAGCCTTGGCTCTTAAAATACTCCCCAATTTCTTACTAAATTTTTGCATTGAATCAGATTGGATTCAAAGCAGTTATTTTACATTGATGAAGAATTACACTATCAGAAATTTCTTTGGTATAATACAACCAAACCACCTTTCTGAGGCCTATTGAAATCTATGTAATCTACAATTTACAATTTGTATAGCCTGTTTATTTTTGTTTACATGACTTCAAATTGAAAACATTGCATACTAAAAATACAGTACAACTCTTGTGTGACTTATTTGTCTTAAAGTTACAATTTAAGGTGGTGAAAGCCTTTTAATGCAGGAACAGGACAGGCCAAACACTATAGCTTGTATCTGAGAACTCAGGTACCCTCTACAGAAAGTTTCACTTGTGATGCTTTGGATGCTGAGATGGGAAGTAATTTCCTGAATGAATTTCCCCATTTCTTACTCCTGAGTTCTGTGTCCATCTGAGGCGGTGTCCAGGGTGCTTGCTCTTCACCCAGGAGAAGGTTGCTGCAATGCAGCTGAATCAGCAAGGCTGGGGCAGCAGTTGTGCCCTGTGGGACAGGCAGAGGAACAGGGGCAGAGACGGACCCCACTTCCCACCTGCTGCCAGGGCTCCCATCCCTCTCCTCCATGCCCTCTCGCTCAGCAAGTCTGCATGCAGCACACAGGGCAGCAATGAGCTTGAGTGGTAGGGAATTCAGAGCAGCAGTCTCACACCAGTGCTTCAGCAATCTGCTCTGCACTGAAATATCTACATCAGGACATCATTTCTTAAGTGCTAATTGTCAGCAGCCCAAGGCAACAAATTAGAAAAGGCTACGATGAGGCTCAGTGGAAGGGAATGAAAGAAGCAGAGAGAACATTAGATGTGTGGAGGGTTTGTGCAGTAAAATCAGCATATGGGGGACATCTAAGCAAGAGGACAAATTCCAGAAAACCTCAGAAGAAGGTACACTCAGGCTGGAGAAAGTGATAGGAAAGGACTGATTTAGTGGCATAGCTAAGAAATTTAAAACTTTAACTCTTTCATGCAGCTAGGGAGGAATGTGATTGCTTTACACTCTACACATGTGGGAAATCAAAGATGAGAAGGCTTTTGGATTGAGTGAGAAAAACTAGTTTCGGAAATAAAGATTTTGTGTTCAACTGCAACTGCAAAAGCCAGAAGGTAGAAGAAGATACAATTATGTAGACAATAAGGACATTGAACAAAGGTTAGTGTTCCTAAGTGTGGCTCAGAGAAGTCTTCAAGCTGCAGAAAATATGTTTAGCAAGATAGTTAAGTTTTAAGCTTAATAATGGAATATTGTGCATTGTTATTATAAGACATACAAGCGAGCAATGTTTGCAACAGGTGTATGTGTGCTTTTCACTGATTCATTAAGGTAGTTTTCTGTAAACTTTAGAAGCATGCTATTGGCTAAAAAACTTTTAAGAATGTTCTGTAACAAAGAGATTTGGAACTGTTGGTCCGGATGTGAGCTGTGTACCATCTCTTGTGTAACTGAAGCTGATGCTTGAATGAAATAATAAAAAGCTCCTAAAATGTCTGCCTGTGCCCCCATCACGTTTGCAAAGCATGCTGACATACACATACTTTTATTCTACCTTTTTGCTGGTAAGCCAGTGTTTCAGAAAGCCTGACAAAGACACTGTGTACAGTAGGAAAATTATTTATGGGACATTTGGGCTCAGCTGTTTTTGAGAGTATCTGAATCTTCCGGGGAGACAGAGCATCAATAATATATTACTGTCATAAACCACTTATGGCATGAATGGTAAGTCTTTCTGCATTCACTATCTGCCAGTTTTATTTGCTGATTTTTATGCAGGTCTATAAGATATTAATTTATCTGCTTCTGAAAAATATAAAAGAAGACTAATATGAATACTTCATTTTTCAATTTTTGTGTCACAGTCATTTTTTTCTCAAGTACTCTGCTATTCTGAGAGATAAAATAGACAGACTAATTATTTATCCAAGATCATGCAAGGCGACCATGATCCCTTCTTTCTATGCAAAGAGTTTTAGGTCCAAAAACCTAAAGCATTGTCTGACATTGAGAAAAAAAAATACAGAAAAACATAACATAGTGATTGAAGAAAAATGGGAAAAGTTACTATAAGAGAAACATGTAATGGGGTTAGACATCAGTCTCTGAGTCCTCAGGTTTGCATGGCACAATAAGCAAGGACAAGTGGCCTCATTCCCAGAGAAGTGGCCTTTCCTCACCTCATTTACGCCAGACTGTCCAGCCTTCAGTTGGCCTGTGGTAAACGCCTCCACCAGCACTTCTATTTTATTACATCTTGTAGAGAGATGAACAGTAGACACGTATTTATTTGCAAATGAGGTGTAAGTTTTCATTTGTTATTAGAAATCGATTTTCACTTAACTTTAAATGTCACCAAATAAAAACCAGTCTGTAAGCTTTTATCTTATTTATGCTTTAATCCATTTTGGGAAAATTCCACAGTTTTGATACATAAATTGCCTAACATATCTTGGAGACTCTGTAGACTTTGATCATAACTTGGCAGCACCTTATTTTCTATTATGATGCTACAAGACTTTCTACGTGGGTCCAATCCCTATAGCATGGGAGGCTTGCTTCAGATTAACAAATGACATCACGTCTATGATGGCATTTAATAATAAGTCTTGACTTTTGTTAGTAAATTGAGATGTGTTTCTCACCTTGAAGTCTAACCTCTCTATGGAAGCATTGCATTTTAGCAGCTGAGCTAGTTTTACTGTTGACATATAGAAGCAAACTGCTTAAATACTTGTTTTAGCTTACTGTCAGTTATAAACCGTACTTTATTTTCATACATTGTTCCAGCTCATCTCTAGTATTTACAAAGTTTCAGCAGGCTGGATCAGGACATGAATGGCTCACAACAATTCTACTGAAGATGCTCATGAGGAGGAGGGACAGGCACTGATCTCTTCTCTGTGGTGCCCAGCCCCAGGACCCAAGGGAACGGCCTGAAGTTGTGTCAGGGGAGGTTTAGGTTGGATATTAGAAGATTCTTGACCCAGAGGGTGTTTGGGCACTGGAACAGGCTCCCCAGGGAAGTGGTCACTGCACCAGCCTGACAGAGTTCTAGAAGTGCTTGGACAGTGGTCTCAGGCACATGGTGTGACTCTTGGGTGTGCTCCATGCAGGGCCAGGAGCTGGGCTTGATGACCCTGGATGGTCATTCCAACCCAGCATATTCTGTGATTCTGTGATTCTGTGACAAAGTGGGATCATCTTAACCTGCTTGGCCGCCAATTGCAGAGTCAAAGGAGAAAAAATCTTAGTAAAAAGTTTTTGGTATCCAGGCAAATAGTTGTAAGTCAGTATTGAGAATTAGATCTTTTAATAAAAACCACTTGTCGGCTATTTTTAGACTGTCCCTGTAACTCAAACTGCTGTAGTAATAGTATTTAGCTCTTTAACAGAGACAAGCTAGTTCTAGATTTTAAGAGAATCCATGCGACACCATTAATCTCAATTGTGTCATTCTCAAGGCTTTGTTGTTACAGTTCTGTATGGCCTTTAATGTATTTGCACTACCTCATTAACACAATGTTACTTGCTATTAGCAGAAGTTTTGTGGATGCAGTGAAGTGAATACAGACCCATTAAAATGTATCAGTTGCACATTAACAAGTGCTGGGGCTTACTAGTTACTTTCTACATTCAGATAAATATCTGCTGAACAGAATACAACAGATGTGGGAAAATATTCTTAACTACAGACATAAGGAATTAATTTCATGAATTTTTTCCCTTTTTTTTGTGCTTTCATCTTGACTACAACTTCATGATTCTTGCTGCTTTTAAAGTCATTTTAATTAATTTCGTGTTTTACTTGGCCGATAAACAGCCTCTCAGATATTTATGTCCATTTTAAATGTTAAATAAAACTCGCCCTTTTTCCACAAGAATTCTGTGTTTTATCTATTTCCTTTTTCATAGCATCCATTCTTCTCCAGACTCTTGAAATGCTGTCTCACAGAAAGGAAGGTGAGGCAGCCTGCCACATCATAATTAACAATCTTAATCTCTGGACTCTCAATTAAAAAGTAAGTTTCTTGTTCTCCTTCCTCTGTGGCCTGAAAAAAACAGTACTTCAGGGAAGAATCAGAGATGTAAGCTCTGGATTCAAGTTGCTGCTATCTCAGCCTGGGCAAGATACACACCGGGATGCAATATTTAAAAACCGTATTTCCCTTGGTATAGTCTATCAGCTGCACTGTCTATTGTCCCCACAGGCTGGGTTCTGTAGATGCTACATAATTCACAGAACCACAGAACAGGTCAGGTTGGAAGGGATCACATAGGTCCAACCTCCCTGTGCTGGCTGGGTCATCCTAGAGCACACAGAACAGGATTGTGTCCAGATGGTTCTGGAACATCTCCAGTGCAGGAGACTCCACAGCCTCACTGGGCAACCTGTCCCAGTGCTCAGTCACCTGCACAGTAAAGAAGTTCTTCCCCATATTCAGGTGGATCTCCCTATGCATCAGTTTCTGCTCATTACCTCTTTTCCTATGGCTTGGCACCACTAAGCAGAGCCTGGCTCCATCCTCTTGGCACCCTCCCTTCAGATACTGATAGACATTGATGAGATCCCCTCTCAGTCATCTCCTCTAGAGACTGAACAGGCACAGTTCCCTCAGCCTCACAAGAGAGATGCTCCAGTCCCCTATTCATCTTTGTCACTCTGCTGGACCTGCTCCAGAAGCTCCATGTATCTCTTGTCCTGAGGAGCCCAGAACTGGACACAGCACTCCAGATGTGGCCTCACCAGGGCTGAGTGGAGGGGTGGAATCACTTCCCTTGACCTGCTGGCCACACTCTTCCTGAGCCACCCCAGGATACCACTGGTCTTCTTGGCCACTGCTGGCTCATGAGCAGCTTGTCATCCACCAGGACTCTTTGTCCTTCTCTATAGAGTTTTTCCAGCAGGTCAGCTCCCATCCTATACTGGTGCATGGGGTTATTCCTCCCCAGGTGCAGGACCGTGCATTTGGCTTTGTTGAGTTTCAGCNGTCTTCCTGGCCACTGCTGGCTCATGAACAGCTTGTCATCCACCACAACTCTTGGTCCTTCCCTACAGAGTTTTTCCAGCAGGTCAGCTCCCATCCTATACTGGTGCATGGGGTTATTCCTCCCCGGGTGTAGGACCGTGCATTTGCCTTTGTTGAATTTCAGCTGGTTCCTCTCTGCCCATCTCTCCAACCTATCCAGGTCCTTCTGAAGGACAGCACAGCACTCTGGGCTGGAATATTGGCCACTCCTCCCAGCTTTGTGTCCCAACACATTCTCCTCACGTATTGCATACAGAGCATAGATGCTGCTCAGTCATGGATTTCAGGGACAGGGGTGCTCATGGTTGGACACTGTCATTCAAGTTTAGTGGTACTTAAGTTTCCTTTGCAGTCTTCAGGCATTGCCATTACAGTGATGCTCACTTCATCTCAAAACTCCTACTTACGCTTTCACTTATTAGAGTTCAA
The DNA here is from genome assembly GCA_013396875.1 of Vireo altiloquus. Taxonomy (NCBI): domain Eukaryota; kingdom Metazoa; phylum Chordata; class Aves; order Passeriformes; family Vireonidae; genus Vireo; species Vireo altiloquus. Next base: position 576,980 of record VZRF01012988.1, on the reverse strand, counting down.
TTCTTCATAAGCTAGGCTACCCCAGAAGTATTTCTGGGGGTTTTAATATTCAAATGTTCACCTGCTAGTGTTCACTCCTAACTTAATGCCCTAACAAATGGTTGGTTTCCCCGGCCCAGGTAAATATGAATTCAAGTATTCATAGAAATGGAGAATCCCTAATAGCAAGAGGGATTAGAATCCCTACCTAAGCACAACTTATCTCTGTTTGCCAAGAGCACCATGTTGAGAAATGAGAGACTATGATTTGAGGTCTTTCCCCCTCTCCCTCAAGACAATTAATCTACAAAAAAGATTAGCGGAGGTCCTGGTCTGATGATCCTATCGAGAGTCAAGTATGGTCTAATGCTCCAAGCACCATAGTAATGTCATGGCTTCATGTTCTGCATGTGTCCAGCAGTTAAAAGCTCGTAGTATCGAGGGGCAGATGAAGGGGAGCTACACAAGAAAGTTCAGTGCTATCCTTATTACCTCCTTCACACTGTCTGTTTCAAAGTAAGAGAAATAAGATTTCATTCCTTTGCTTTAACTCATAGGTGCATCCTGTATAGTTCTTCTGATTCCTAATCTTCCCTTTGCTGGAATTCAGATGCAGGACACAGGAGAACTAAAAACACTCCTTCAGTTAAGGTTTTACTGGCCTTCTGTACATTGACTTTGCACTTGTGCTAATGTCCTCTGTCCCCTTTGCCCCTTATCTTGTTATTTTCATTGGATATCTATGTCTCTTATCTTTTGCTCAGAACATAGCCAACAGATGCAGGTCTTCATTTATCTTCAGCAGACCACAGCTCCTTCACTTTCTGTACCATTTGCTAGTTACTCTCAATCCCTTCAGCACTTTCTTTTGCCCTGCTATTTCATAGAACAGTTTATATACTGTAAATTGCTTTCTGTCTCCCTTCCCATTAAGTTACCATCTGTTACACATTATCCTCAAATGTTATTTGCAGTCCAACAAACTTCCACCAAAAATATGGGCTATTTCCCTTAATTTTCTTCTTCACTCTAGATTTGGCTCTGTGTGAAGCATATATGCAGCTGTTCAATACTTGTTCAGAGGTTGATCTGCTACCTCAAGTCCTTATCTTCCATTTCTTTTATCTGTCACTCAGTTTCCTGAATGTTTGCTTTCTTTTTTCTCTCTTGGATGAAAGAGTGAGGGATAAGTGCACCTACAGTCTCTCTGCAAGGATCTGCAACCTTATCCTGCCTCTACTACTGCCATCAAGTCAGATATCAGGGTAGGCATCCTTTCAGCTTGTGCTGTGAACTCACTTGCACACTCAGGCACTTCAGTGGAATGTGACAAGCTGCCAGGTGAAATGTATTTCTGTGTTTTAACATTTGCTTCCACAGAACATTTTCTTCCCTTGCCTGTGTGACTTTTTATTTGATGCTGAACTGTAGTACACAGTGACTTTCTTGTAATGTCTCAGAGATCCAGCCTGAAGCTTTTCATTTTGCCACTTCTAACTAAATGCTGCAGGGATCCCCACAGCCATGGCTTTCCTCCTGCTGAGAGGGACAGATGTGGCTGTCTGTTCAACACTGTCCAGCAGTGTTTCTGTAGCCAGCCAGACCACAGACAGCACCACCACTGCCATCCTCCCCAGCTGTTATTCCTCTTCATACTAAATAGAAGATCACTATTTCAGCCTTGCAAATTCCCCTTTACAGTTGGTAAAACTGTACTTCCATAGTCTGTTCAGAAGCTTATTTCTTAGATCAGGATATTTTTCTGTGAGTTATTTGTATCTCAGCATTACAGATGGTACTCAATTTGTTCACTGATCTCACTCACAAGAACAGTGTTCTTTCCCTCTCTTAATCTATGTATAGCTTTTTTGTCTTGGCTTTTTACCAGTGACCTGGACCCCAAAGGTTTCCTCACCTGTCACCTCACCTTCATAATTTTCAGCCGTGTGTTTTATGCCTCATTGACTGCCCTTTGGTATGAGCATCTTTTGCCTGACAGCAGGTGGATACATCTTCCTCCCAGAGGTGATCCTTCAGACCTACAGCCCTAGTGGAGTTCAAGGGCACTCCATCAGGTAGGCTCAGGTTCTCCCTTCTGTGGGCTGAAGGCAGATTTGGGACCATATGAGAGAAACTCAGCTTGTCCCTCTTCTTTGGGGACTAGGGTACTGCCAAACCCATCCTTCAAAAATAGCTATTGGAAGAAAACTTTTAACTTCTGCAGATTTATTTTCCTTTACGCCTCCTTCCTATGTTCTGAGCATGGGAAATGTATTGATTTTACATTTACAAGGTGCTGTATCAATGTGCCCCTGCCCTCTGTTGCTACATTATGATTATGTCAGAAACCTGTTTCTTGCCTTCCTGAAGATAAATATACTACGAAAAATTTTAAAGAACCAGTGATACAGATGGCAAAGCCTATATGATCAAAGAAAGGAAAAGCTTCACAATTACAACTTCTTTCCAGCTATTTCCACAGACAAATATTGTTGAAAAAATTCTAAAAATTTCAACTGCTCTTAAAACTTTTTATTATGAAGTGTGCTATGTTAGAATAATGGTGTTAAAGTAAATAATAAAATAGATAATGTGAAAGTTAATAACATTGGGACATCTTTTAGTTTGTATTAGTTCAGTATTTTTGGAATATTTATGACATAAATGAAGTTCCAGAATCTGAAGAGATACAGCATTACCAATGAATAATACTATTTTATTATGCAGAGTGGTCTCAATAAAGAGAATTGCAAGTATGGCCTCAGAAGCTGGGATTTCAAGGATAGATCTGAAGCATTGCAAGCTGATATTTTGGATCTCCCCTTGCATTACAGTTTTGACAAATTAAAATCCTCATGGATATCCAAACAATCCCTCTCTCTCCTTTAATGAAATTTTCAATGAATTTTATAGAAATGACCCTCCTCCCAATATTCATAGTAGCATTACAGAGACAAAGAGGCTCTAATAGCAACACTTTCTGTTCCTAGTGGAGTTGGTGGTTGAATTTCAGTGTTTTCAGGACATGTTGAAATACAATAAAAGCAAAGCAGGTTTCAGCAGATTTATTAAAATCCAGAACCTTGATATGCTGAAATTTCTGGTTCTGTGTTACACCACAGAACTTAAATCAAACTTAGACTTCATTGCCTTTCTATTCCCTACTTTTGGCATGTTCTTCAGTATCTGGGCTGCCTCAGGTCACAGAGACTGTACGAAGTCACAGTTTAAGGGGGGCTGTAGAATGCTGTATTGCCCAGAGAGATTGTGGGAATCCTCTCTTTGGTTTCCTACATATCTGACTGGAGTCAGCCCTTTAACATGCCATGTGTATGCAGTGCATGGCCTAGTACCACTTTTTATTCAACACAAGCACCACAGAGAATTACTGAAATTGAAGCCCATATATATAAGGGAACTGACCAGTGAATACTGTTTTTATTGGATATTTAAGTTTTCAGTCCAAAGAAAAGAGGTCTTTCTGTAACTGTAACAGCATTGTACAAGGCAAAATGCCACATTCTGTTTACTTTTGCTTGAAGGAAAAAATGTAGGAAAGCTGGATATTGACTGGCTTTCTACTTCACTGTTATGTGAATCTATTCTGGCTTGATTTTTTTTCCCCTCAAGTACCTTTATATATATACAAAGAGATGATGCAGCAAAGTTATTTACCATAGATAAGAAAAAATATCAAAGCAACTTGCTTGAATTGACTCTGCTTTGAGCAGAGGGTTTAGACTAGAGGGTCCTATTTTCTGCTGGAAAATGCAGTTTTAAAGAATCCACAACAAACAAATGGCCCTTAATCCTGACTGCTTTTGAGCTGTGAGCATGTTCACAGGAGTGTTTTCTCCAGCTGTGCTGAACTCCATCCTATCTTCAGTCTGACCTGAGGCAGTAGAGGACAAGGTGCCAGAATCTTTTCAAAGTAAGGTCATTTCATGTTGTTTATGATGGTTGTAAAACTGTGAAATACAACAAAATAACTGGATTGTTTCCACAGGGACTACTGCCTCTAGAGAAAATTATGTGCAGAGGATGGGAGCTCAAGCTTTTTTTGCTTTGGTGATCTGGGTTCTTGGGTGACATAGGTGAGCTCAAAATCAGATCATTAAAATTATGAATTAACTGTATTTTCTGTCTTCATGAAAAAATATGAAGTGAACTGCACTGTTCAGGTTATTCTCTCATGCTATTTTCAAGAAGCATGTGAGTGCATGAGTTACTCTGAAGGAAAATGGTTCCCAGTTCAGATAAAACATGAACAGCACTGTCCACAGTCACTTGTTCCTTCCTTCATTCCTGGCATCTGTCACCTGTTCAAGACTAAGTAGAGATGGGCAACATATTTCTAATCCAATAGTATCTTGCTAGTACCAATAGTATCAAGAGTGTATTTATGCCTGTGTCCCCAACACCCATTGATAACAAAATTACCAACCACAATCTCCTAGTCTTTGCTGCTTTCTTGGCTCTGTCCCAGCAGTGCAGACACAGAAAGGCTGGAAGTGGGCTACATGCCCTTCCCTCTTCACTGCAGCCAGTGGAAAGTCTGCTTGCTCTCCTCTTCGAAGTGCTGGAGCAGGGCATAGCTGTTCAAAGTGTGAGGATAAACAAGGCTCTACACACACAAAGGAGAAGGTGGTGTGGTGTTACCTGGCCAGGTGCTGTCAGTGCACTGCCAAAGCACTTCCTAGTGCAGCCTCCACTGTGGAGCCAAGGGGCATCACCAAGGACACTTCCTGAGAGAGGCATTAGACACAGGGGAGGGGTGAAAGCAGAAACTGAGACCCTAATGGGAAGTCTTAAAGGAGCTCTCTAACCCCTTACAGCTGAGTTCCTCAGTTGACCAGCGGCAAGTGTGCTCTTGGAAAGAGACAGACCTGCAAACATCAGGGCTGTTGTCAGAGTTCACTGAATGATGTCCAGCCCTTCCCAGCTGAGAGGCAGCAATGCTTCACTTAACACAATTTGTGGTGAATGAAGCTTTGTGTCAGAAGCTCTGAAGGTACTCCTTGGAACAGGCCCACAGGAAGAATAAGCACCTTCTCCCCTCTCCCTGACCACACAATGAGTAACCTGTGCATTACACCTGACCACACAATGAGTAACAAGCAGCTGGTTTCATTGATTAAATCTCTTCTGTTTTCCTCAGCTCCTCGGGGGTTTGTTATTATTAAAAGGAGTCCCTGCACCCTCACGAGGTATTGGTCTGTAACTCCTGCAGATGAAGATCAAGGCTCACAGGCCACAGCTCTGCCTCCTGTGGCAATGCCCTCCACCCGAAAATGTTGCCAGGAGTGGGGAATGGCCTGACTGAGACCTGTGTCACAGATGTCTTGCAAGGTTGCTTACAAACTCTGACTCACGGCACATTATTTAATTTTGTCTTTTAAGAAATGCAAGGCTTTAGCTCCCTTTTCCCAGGGCAGTTGGGATAGCTGATTGATGCAAGAATTTTCTTTTTTCCACATTACTAGAGATGAGGTTTGCTACTGAGAACACAGTCCTGTTTGCCCAACAATTTGCATGCAGGCAATGCAAACAGACTGTCAGTTTTGTTCTCCAAGACTTGGTTAGGATCATTGTAAATGCAAGTATTACAATCTTTTACTTCCACAGAAGTCAGACATAATTAGAAGACCTTGAGGTCAAAAGGGGACATTAGGCATGATAATGTATCTGGGAATATTTCAGCAGAGGAATAAAGTCTGTTCACTGTGTGTTGAAAACACACTTCGGCAACCTGGGGAACTGGCTTCCCTGTCCACACCATGATGCCAGTCTCCCAAGGAAAGTCTCCACTGGGAGTGTCTGCAGCTTCACTGTGTCCCACAAAACACAGATCTATGACAATAGACAGGCTTTTTAACATCCAGCAAAGGTGAGATTCATTTCCTGGTGACCCAGCAGAGGCTCAGATAGTTCTTAGCACGTGGACTTAGCAAAAGACAGGCAAGAAAAAGCATATGGTGCAGTTGAGGCTGCAGTGACAAGCCCTGTGCTGCTGTGCTACCTCATCTTTCATTCAGCCCTCAGGGAGCCCCCTGGCCAGGCTTTGTGGGGCAGTCCAGAAGCCCTGCTTCTCCCAGGACAAAGTCTGCATTTCTGTGAGCTCCCACGACAACTTGGACCTTAAGCTGATTCTCCTGATGTTTACATCCTCTGAACATGTCCTTCTCCTTTACAGCTGTCTTAAAAAGAAGATATTTTAGTTTGATTTCTTATGACTCTGTGTTTAGGGACCTGATGCATATTTATAAATCTTTAGAAGTCCAAACTTTTTCGTCAGATTACATGCTATGAGATGTATTTGGCACACCTGTATTTTACTAGGCTCTCCATTGGTAATTTTTAACACACAATGAGACTACACAGGTGTCTTGAAGGCTTTCTGAAAGAGGTCAGACATTCCCACATCTCTGCAGGTAGTCTACCTTCCCTCGACTTTCTTCTGTCCCTTTTGAGGATGTCCAGTCTCTGGCAAACACTGGGAGAAGCTGGGCTTCAAGGACTGAGCCTCATTTCACTGGGTTGTGCAGCTGCAAGCAAAAGAAATCTACTGCAGGTTTACCCAGGCTGTACACTACCCAGATGGTGCACAATTGTGCTTATAAGCCATTTCTCTTCCAATACATGAATGCATCAATAAACATATGTATACAATGGGATCGTCTAGAGGAACAAGACTTGAAAAACTTTGTTCATTTATAGGAGCAGCTGAAGGCAAACCATGAGAGAACTCTGAGAAAAATGTGATGACAGTGTTTTACCCCATGTACTATGGTATACTTCAAAATTTTAAAACAGCAAAGAGCAGCTGTTGAAGGCTGCAAACATTGTCCAGACACTAAAAATTTGGAAAAGGGTTGGCTTTAGACTATCCGGTTTTACACACAGCTTGTGACTGAACTGCTTTGATGCAAATTTCTGTTATCTCTGTCAACACAATATGTTTACAGTCTGGACACATTTAACAAGCATTCAATTTAGCTGTAAAAGTGAATGTCTGGAAGCACAGTCGCAAGGCAAGTGAATGCAACATCAGTGACTTCAAAGGATGTGTGTCTTCCTGTAATACAGTATTATACATGTTCCTGGTAGGTCACATTCTTTTCTATATGGAACCTTTTCATCCCTCTTCAGCAATATATAGCAGCTTTAATTCAAAATTAATTGCTTTTTTCTCCATTTTGAGGCCCATTCACAATCTTTCGTTGGACAAAACAGAAAAAAACTCCAGATATTTTGCACATAAAATCTAGTCCACCTTTTAATCTCTACCTATAACTGGTCAAAGCCATTTCTGTTGGTTACCTTATAACACAATCATGGAATCGAATAATGGAATCATAGAATGACTTTGGTTGGAAGAGTTATTAAAGGTCACTTAATTCCAACCCCCAGGCATGGACAGGGACACCTTCCACTAGACCAGGTTGCTCAAAGCCCCATCCAGCCTGACCTTGAGCACTCCCAGATTTTGGACACCCATAGTTTCTCTGGGTAACCTGTTCGTGTGCCTCAGCACTCTCACAGAAAAGAGTTTCTCCCTAGTATCTAATCTAAACCTACTCTCATTTTAAAGCCTTTCCTGTCACTACAGCCCCTTGTAAAAACTCTTTCTTCATCTTTGTTGTAGGCTCCCTTCAGGTACTGAAAGGCCTCAGTTAGGTCACCCTGAAGCCTTTTATTCAGGCAGAACAACCCTTTCCTCATAGGAGAGGTACCTCATGCCTCTAATCATGGTGGTGCCCCTCCTCTGGACTCTCCTGACTCCAAAGGGTCAATGTTCTTCTTATGCTGAGACCCCCAGAGCTGGGTGCAGCACTCTGTGTGGGAACACGGAGCAGAGCAGAGGGCCAGGATCCCCTCCCTTGCCCTGCTGCCCACGCTGCTTTGGATGCAGCCAGGGCACATTTGGGCTTTCTGGGCTGTGAGTGCTCATTGTTGGGTCATGTTCAACCTCTCATCCACTGACATTCCCAAGTCCTTTTCATCATCCTGCTTATTCCACAGGGGCTGTAGGTGTGGGAAGTGGGCACAAAGAAGATATTTTGATTTTGATGCTTCTTACCACAGTGCACAGTGGCTGATGACACTTCAGTGTTATGGCTCAGTGACCCAGGTGCTGATTTCTGCACACCAGGGCCTCACAAAATTTCATCAGAAATTGCAAATTAAATGCAAATAGGAACACATGGGAACACACAAAGTGGATTTTGGTTTGCAGTTGAAAGTAAAAAGGTCAGATATGTCATTCATTCCAGGCAAACAGATGTAGAATGATCCATACAAAAGCAAAGCCCCTCACAAAATAACACCAAATTAGACTTCATATCTTAATGCATCAATTTTATTTGCACAGTAGCAAGAATGTTTCCCAAAGGCAAACAGTTTTGAAGGCTGTGCTCACACAGACCATTTCCTATCATGAAAGTGACAGCATTCCAGAGAATTTTGGAAACTTGAATTTATTCCAAAGACTTCCAAAAACTGGAAGCTGCAATGGTGGCCTGGCCACGGAAAAGCCCAATGTTGTTCTGAGTGCTGCAAGGGAGGATTCATCTCTGATTGCTAAAAGCAGCTGGGTAACAAGAATTTGTACCATTCCCAGAATCACTGTTTTACAGGGAAAATCTAGTTCTCCAGAAGTCTCTGCTGGAACAAAATTATTTATTTACTTAGTTAATTAGTTTACCTCTGAATCTTTTTCCCTGAGCCATTTGAGATACCATGAGTGAAGGGCACTTTGGAAAATAAAAATTACTGTAATATATTATAATTTTTGTCTAGTTTAGATCTTTTTCAGTCCAAATTAAAGAAAAATCCAAAAACCTGCCTGTCAACACCTAGAGTGACATCTAAGGTGACTTTGTCCTTGTTCTTATACAGGAGGCTCTGTAGTTTATGAATTTTCGGTTCTGGTTTTATTGTTATTGTTACTGTGTAGAATAGATCCCAAAAACCTGTCAGCACAGTATCAAAACCAGAAAGGGGCCAGTCAGGTCTGTATAGGATCCATAAGGCTTTTCACTGCTCCCAGATTGGAAATTCCCATCTATATTCCAGTCCTTGATTATGTGATATCCTAACCTGAAATACATTTTAAAAATTCCTCCTCTGCCTTTCCACCTCCCACTTTGGACTTCAGTGTAATGAGAAGGTACCAGATCTGTGGCAGCTCTAACTGCCTACAGCAAAGGTGAGGGAGAAGTTGTTTTACCTCATGCTCAAACTCACTGCTGGCTCATCTTTTGCCCCACAGAGACAGCAGCTCCTGCGCCTTCAAGAGTTCTTTCCTTAAGTATGTCCATCCTTCCTGCACACCTTTGTTATTAAGGGCTCTTTCGCAAGGTACTCTCTGGGCTCCAGAGAGGTAGCAGATTTCCCTGTGGGAAGGGTCAGGCCGACAGGGTCCTCAGTTCCCCTCAGAAGGGAGTTGCCTACTACAGGTGCCCTTCTTTTCCTCTTAATACCTGAGGCTGTGATCTGTCTGACAGACAGAGTGCAACTGGGACACTCTCCAGACAGATTTTTTTTTCCTCCAGTGCCATCTGCCTGACCCTCTGGATCTAGGGCCTTGTACCTATTCTATAAGGGCACATGGGAAGGTGATTGGGGTTGGGAGGGGATTATTTTACCTCTCCTACTCGGGACCCATTTACATTCCCTCCATCTACTGGGTCTCCTCCTTCTGCCAGATGGCTCCTTTGATTTCTGCTGAGCTTCTCTCAAGGTTGGAAGGGTGTAACTACACCAGCCTATTTCTCTTTCCCTCTCCCTAATACTCATTAGCCTTTCCACATCTTCCTTAAGCTCTGCCAACAGACTCCCCATGGTGGGAAACACTTCTCTGCAGCAACTTTGTTCTAAGGAGTCAAGTTTCCCCTTACCCCCTCAGTTTAAATCCTGTTATGCCAAATTTGTGACTGTGATGCTATGCAGCATTTTCTGTCATGTTACAGAGGTCTCATCAGTCCACAGTGAAAAACAGAGATGACTCCAGCATTACCAGTTTGGGCCAAGGAAGGGATTACTTCCATAGGGTTTTAGGTTACCTCGGTTTTCTGCTCCATTGCCTCTTATGTATAAGTTGGGGGTTTTGGCCAATGTGAATGCTACTTAAAAGAGTAGAGCAGGTACGCAGTGTAAAAAGTGTCAGAAATACCTTTTTTAAACTAGTTTCATGTCATTTGGCATTTTTACTTTACTGCCAGGAAAAGATTTCTTCTCACTTTTCAGGTGAGTGTGGCACTTGATCACATTGTGAGCATTACTCTTGTACCAGGACAGCATAGCAAGGGAGAATAAGTTCATCTTCAGAACCAGCCTCTGATTGTTCTATTTGCATTATTAAAGCTTTTATTTATATTTATCCAAGGATGAGGGAACAACTTCTGATAAAATAAGTAATAATTCATGGGCTGATGTCTCAAGAGCACAGAAAACAGTGTATCTCCTCTGGAGGTGGCAGTAATCCAGATATTGTTTGAGAATGTCTGTCTTGTCCTGGGTATGCAGGCTAGAAAATTGTATTGAAGAACTGCCTAAATCTAACCATCTCACCAAAACTCTTATTGTAGCTTATAAAATTTTTATTTATAGGCAAAAGTACTATAGGCATGTATCAATTTTTGTTAAAGAAAAAGAGCCATTTCCTTGTAAAATTAGCAAACAAGCTCGCATTTTAGTCTCTGATGTATTTGATTTTTTAGATCAGAGTGTTGAAACCTTCACTACAGAAAAGGCATTTTTGCTATTGTAACAGTTAAGAAATCATCTCATATATATCCACATTGTCCCCTTATTCTGAAAATGAAAGATATCATTGCTTTAGGAATCGGTATTCAGTATTTTGTCCTGCTCCCCTGCTGAAGTAAAAAAAAAGACTGGCGAATTTGAGTATGGTTAGAGTGCTGTGCCAGGTATTACAGCTCTTTCCCTGGGAATAGGACAAAGGGTTCTCAAAGACCCCAAGGCACACAAAACCTCCAGCAGAACAGCTTGCACATGTTCCTGTATACATATCTAGGTTTGTTTCCATCTGTGCAATGAAGATCAAAAGAACTGAGCAAAAGTATACTTTAGAGTCCTCTGGAATAAGTAGACCATCTAAGAAAGAAGTATTTAAATGTTTTGCTCAGTTCGGGTTAGAGCTGATCAATCCTAGAGAAAGCACAAGACTGGATTTTATTACAGTTTAATTTTAGCTTGAATGCAAGCTAAATTGCATGGGTTTGATGTTTTTAATCAGTGGGTGTATACAAAATATTTTTAAAATTGATTCATGACATAAACAAGGCAACACTAATAAAAGTATCACCTATGACCTCCTTTTTTATTGTCTCAGAAGTTGAGCAAGAACCTTTCTATATAAAACAATCTTTCTTTTTTATGGTCTGGTGGCACAGCAACAAAAAGGTTACTAAGAGAGCAGTTCAAGATTTTGAAGCAGAAAAATATGACTGTATTGCAGCCTACCCTACAAGTAGAATTCTTTTCATTAAGGTAGGTTTTGGGCACTGTCAAATATTTGTATATTTTGTTTTAAGAGTTTGGAGCCATGAGGCTTACAATAGTAAATAATGAGAAAGATCTTTCTACTCTCTGTCCTTATGCATCATTTGAGATTAAGTTTCCAGCATCTCTGTCATCATATTTTAATGGTCTGTTAGCACTGGGCTTCCACTTTCAGAGCCAGAAAAAGAAGAAATAGTTAAGAATCTTAACATAAATAAATGCTAAAATAAGTTTACCCAAGTGTTAAAAGCTGATGCAGTAAGCTAAATTCTAAATGTTTGTCTCAAATCCACAGTGCAATTTAAATTCTACCTGCTTTTTACTGTATTAAATTCTTTGTTGTTAGAAAGTCTGACCGGTGTTTTGTATTCTTCAGTTACGTGTGATGGAATACAAGGAAGAATGGTTTCCTGAATGACAAAAATTAGAGAAATTCAGGATTCTGGAGCATACAGCTTTCTAATAAAATGTGAAACTATCATATTTCAGTATTATTTCTAAGTTTGTTACCTTGGTTATGTGGGAGATGGTGAGGATGGTGCAAATCACTTGGCTCAGCCATTGAGTCAATTATAAAAAAAACCTGATTTACCAGAAGCAGAAATTTTTTAAGGGATTTGGGTCTTAAATGGCATCAGATTGTGAATGTTGGAAGAATTCACAACATTTACTTTCTAGAAACAAAGAACTGAAAATCTGTTACTGATTTGAGTAAGAGAGATGAGGGAGTGGAGAAGAGCATTTCAAGGCAATTTTTCTAATATTGGTCCAAGACCTATAAAATTTTCCAGTTATGCAATTCAGCAGAAGACTTCAAAACCAGGCATGTTCCATTTGAGTACAACATCACATCCTGTCTGTGTTCCAGCAAATCAATTGCTAGCAACATAATTAGGTTTTTAGTTACAAAAATAACAATACGTACATACAAATGAAAACTCAGTTTTGAGACTCTCTGTGTTCCCTGAAATATCTCCAGCTGACAATAAATGTATCTGCTCCCTACCCAATGGGAATATCCAGGTAATTAGCTAAATTTTGATCTATATTCCTTCACAAAAAGAAATAGTAATCTAGATTTTGAATCAACTGTATTTTGCATGTAATCCCGGAATGAGGAAGTGCATGATTTTACAACTTCAGTAAAATAATGGGCTAAGAAATGTACATTTTGATTCATAAATTCATAGTGAAGTTCACAGCTTTTCACTTAGTGTGCAGAAACCCTGTGCTGCCTTCCATTTCTTTCCTTTCTGGGACAAGCATCATGTGTTCCACCCACCAGTTCTTCTTTGCTCATTTGCACATGGAAGAAGAAACAGGAGCCCTTTGGATCTATATAACTCAATTCCAATTCCTATCAATTGGAAAACATTTGGGCTTCCTTCTTATGAAGGAAATCATCCACGTGAGGAGATCATCCACGCACAGCCCTTTACAGGGCTGCCAGCACCACCAGCATTACATTACATTTCCTCCCTGGGGAAGGAAAACACTCAAAGTTCCCTCAGGGCATGCCATAGCTTCAGCAAAAGTATGATCACTATGAGATGTTTTCATGCTGAATTATTCTCTGATGAATGAATAAGCTTTCTCCAATGAGTCAGTTGCAGAACAACTTCAAGTGGGGTGCCCAGAACATCGTATTATGAACGACCCCACAATTAACACCAGAAGGTTAAGGTATTTTAAACTTTTCATCCCTGACTTTTGAATTTTTCTCTTGTGCTATCCCTACAGGGCAGGAGTTATGTAACAATGCATTTCTACCCTCCTAAAGGTTTTCATGCTGACAATGATGTTTACTCTGACCTGCAGAAAGGTCCCATATCTCTTAATTCCACTTTAATTTTTGAGCTGTCTAGAAATTTCTTTCTCATAAAATTTTGCAATAATGATACAATTATTAAGAAATCTAAGGACGTATTATTTTTACTTTTGAACTGCTCTATTCATAATCACTTCGGAGTTAAATGTAACCAGAACAGTCTAGCAAGCAGTACTAGGTTTCACTAAGCAGCTGGGTGATGTGTTTCTTTTAGCTTTTCCAATGATGACATTACTGCTTGGTTGTCTTCCTGTTACACACTTACTATTGTCCACAGGTATATTTGTTTAAACATGCATGTAAATTATACCTGCACTAGAGGAAAATAAATATCTAAGGGGAATAGGCACTTTTGCTGCTGTTTCCAAAGCAAAAGCTCACACCCCTTGAGATCATGACCTGTCTGTCTTGTGCAGAGGTGCTGGATTGCAGCAAGGGCCATCATACAGAATCACAGATGCTTTTAGGTAGGAAAAGGCCTCTAATATCACTGAGTACAACTATTAACCCCGTACTGGCAAGCCCACCACTGAACCATGTCCCTAAGCACTACATCTATGAGTATTTTAAATGGCTCCAGAGATGGAGACACAACCACTTCCTTGGGCAGCCTATTCCAATGCTCAACACCCCAGACAGTAAAGGAATTTTTTCCTAATACCCAATCTAAACCTCTCCTGGTGCAACTTGAGGTCATCTCCTCCTGCTGGCCACAGAATCACAGAATCAATTAGGTTGGAAAAGACCTCTGAGATCATCGAGCCCACGTTATTGCAGATACAGGCCAGGATGCCATTGGCCTTCTTAGCCACCTGGGCACAGCTGAATCATGTTGCAGCTGCTGTCAACCAGCCAGTTTTTTATCCAGTGAAATGCTTGCTCATTCAAGCCACGAGCATCTTTGACAAAGGAAAGTTCTGGCTCCTGTGCATCAAGTGCAACAGAAGGTAGAAGCTCTTTTTATACACAGCCAGAGTCTTCACCAAATTTTGTTAGATTATGACCAGCAGTGGTGCTTATTCTCCTGAAGAATATTCATTGCTGTCCTTCAATTCTTTAAAATCCATCAATGGAGGATGGATCCTTCCCCTACAGTCAGGCAGTTGCCCAGGGGCAAATCATGGCTTAATTGCATTGCCTATAAACAATAGGCAATCAACAATTGCCTATCAACAATGCATTGACTTCAGAGTCAGAAAGCCTGTGAGTGAGGACTCACAGCTGTTGAAGCTAACAATGTCTCTATTTTTTTTTTTTTCTCAATGACAGCCTCATGGATGGAATATTTATCTTAGTTTAAATGCAGTCTGCATTTATTCACCTGACTGTTCACATGTTATTTCAACTCATTAATTTGACTATATTGTCTTTTTGGAACAACTAAATACATTCTGCCACCTAGAGTTATATTTCTCATATGTTCAACTACTAATAAAACTAGAAGCCAAGCTTGTTCCTTGTTTGTTTTCTTCAAGCTTTAGAAGCAGAAACCAAGCAGGTTTTTTTCAGATATTTTTTCCTGGATATGGACAGACTAGGTAAACCAGCAAATGTATTTGCTATAAATAATAGTTCAAAGTTGTCAACACTAACCACAGTTTATCTGTTCCTATTATGCTTTTTATTTTAGCAAGAAATATTTATGATAATTGTGCCCCATTTTTATTCATATTCATGCTGAAGCCAGCTTATAAATATCTTGGGTTCTCAGGATTTTAACTGTACCAGCTGTACAAGTGCTGGAAGTTTTGTTGGTAGAAACAGCAAATGGATATTGGTGTTTTCACTCCTAAGATTTCCTGTGAATTCCTTTTTCATGCTTTTTATGAGTTTACCAAATTAAATTTATCTATTTAAATTCTATCAGAGAGGAATTCTTTTTATCATAGAGGTTTTGGTTTCAGAATGTGCTATGCCTCAAAAGAGTGAGAATGGGGAATTATCACAATCATAAAAACATCTGGCAATACATTTCTTTTTTTTTACTTTAAATGGATAACTCAGAGGCTTATTTTCAAAGGACCTAAATGATGCAGCTCCTGAGAAAGTCAAGCCTGTGTGAAAGTCCTAAGGTCCTAAGTATTTTGACACACACGTTTTGTTCTTTACTAAATAAACGTAACTCGACCTAAATGATGCAGTTCCTAAGAAAGTCAAGCCTGTGTGAAAGTCCTAAGGTCCTAAGTATTTTGACATACACATTTTGTTCCTTACTAAATAAATATAACTTTTAGTAATACTGTTTTTATTGTCCATTCTCAGCTGGGATTAATGTGACAAATGCACTGTTTCCTCTGTAAACAAGCATGACTTCTTAACATCTGCTATGCTATGAGGTCACCTAGTCCTGCACTGACTTGTTTGGACTAATATACTCCTGGTTTATGAGTTTTTCTTTGTTGTAATGGTGACTTTAATAATAGTGCATATACTGAGTCTCTTTTGGCAACATCTTAGAGCATTCTCAAAGCAATTCTAGGACCTTCATATTAACAGTTTTCTTTGGCCAATAGTTCTGTTTTGTTTGAAATAGAGCTTACCTGGGTATATATATGCCCTGTTTTCTGGATCCTTTCAGAGTCAGTGTGTTTTTCCTTGGAAATATAAGTCTTTGTCATAAGTAGGTGTTTTTTCCAGATAAGCATTCCTAACATATATGTTTTAAAAAATAAAATCTAATGTCTTCTTTATCTTCTCTTTAGAAGAAAACATACAGAGAAATTAACCCTACTAGAGGAAGAGAGAAGTATATACAAATTACAATCAACAAATCTAAAAAAGATTGAGTGCTTTACAATGTGATTTACTTTGCATTCCATAATCAAAGCCAATAATTCCTACTTCCACTATATTTATAACAGATATTTCTTCTTCTGTAGATTTCTGTTGCACTGGAAGTGATCTCAAATTCTTATTTCTTTTTGCTTTCCCGTATCTGCATTTTAAGCATAAGGGTATTTTAAATCATTTGAGTCTTATCACAGTTATAGGATTGAGAGGTTATAAAGATCATTTAAACCAGTAGGGTACCCTCAATGAAAATGTAATGATAAAGCCTGTGCCTTTTTGTTTGCCTTCTTTGGGAGAATTAATATATTGAGTGATAATCTTACAGCTGCATCTCATGTGCTGTTTACAATATAAATGACACTGAAATTCAGGCAATTAATACAAACTCTTTACAGAACCAGAGATGAAAACAGCAAGTTGAAGCAGCACAAAATCCATCAGAGCTGCTAGAGAATTATTTTGCTGCCTTTCTGAGTGAAGTTCATTCTCACTTTCAGCAAGCTGTGAAAACATTCCAATAAAATATTTTTTAAAAATGTAAAGCCTTCAGGAGTACAGCCCTGAAAGGTGCCATCTGAATCTTCGCCTTCAATTCCCCACAGTCACAAGTACCTTAAAAACAGAAGGCATATGAGAAGCCACCAAACACTTTTCTGTATATCTTCTAGGAAATATCTGATCTCCAGTGTACAAGGTTTCAAAATGGTGTATTATAGATGGAAATCAATTCCTCTTAGTCCTCTTAGAACTCAGGGCTCTGCTCTACAAGACTGTTGTAGATGGAACACTACAGATGGAAGATGTAGTGTAGATGGAACTTATGTCAGATGGAAACTGTAGGGAAAATAGTATTTTCATTGGTTATTTTTATTTTAAGGTTGAAATAATAATGGTAAGCATTGTAGTCAGTAATGGGATCTTGTATTATGGAGAAGCTGTGTCCTTTAGTTTTTCTGTTTTATAGCAGTATCGTGTCAAGAAATAGTAAACCAAGAATACGTAAGGCCAAGAATTTTGCAGCCTGATACCTAGCCTTGTCCTAGTGGAATATTGACCCAGTAAATAGATAAGCTTTAGGAAGAGCAGCTGAATATGGTCCAGGACAGAACAGGACACTCTGCTAGCCCAGAGCTTAGCACTCTTCTCTGAAAGGTAGGAGATTTTAGCTTAGTTTGCTGCTATCTTAGGAAAAGTAGGAGCAAAGTTGCATGTCTACTTATGAATGAACATTTGTGTTGCTGAACTGCTGGTATAAAGACTGGCATCCTTCTTTCTTTGGGGCTGTAGTCAAAAAGGAGGAAGTGATTATCTCAGGGAGGAGGTGAAATCCTCAGTAGGAGGAGATGACTCCTTCCTGTACAGAGTTTTGTATTCAGATCCTGTAGAAAACCAAGGGTCTCCAGATCCCCATCTCCTACAATGAACATCCATGTACAGTGTGCTAGCCTTTGTGGATACCACGCTAAGACTCCAGATTGATGTTAATGTTTTCCAAGTGTTAATACCAGTTTAAAAAAAATCATCTCTGCTTACTTCCAGCTAGTCACTCTTTCACTTTACTCATTCATCTTGCATCCCTTTTCAGCTATATTTATGTCACTCTCTGTGTGAAAGAGTAAATGGTTAAATGAACAGGAACTTCTTAGATGAGTTTTGGCTCTAACTAAATTACCATGAACAGCAGCCATAACTACCTTGTTCTTCCTCTGTAACAGAGAAAGACATGAATGATGTGAAAAGATGGGGCTGGCACTTCGAACCTAAGCCTGATTCCTGCATGAAGAACAAGAACAATCAGTAACAATAAGCATACTGCAAAAGAGAATTTTTACCCCACTACTCACTTTTGCAGCAGTGACATGATCTAACTTAACACATTTTGTACTGAATATGTAAAGAAGCCTGGAATATCTTCTGTTGTAAAAAAGCAAAAATATTCAATATGAAGAACTTGCGTCTGCATGCAGTTCCATGCAAATGGAAACTTCTGCTTGAAGTTTCATCACTGTCTTGATATGATGGAAGTAGGACTCTCAGGTGGCTTTGTGTCTGAGTGCATGTTACCATCTAAGGTCTTATTCTATATCATTACATTAATTTATATAGGAGAAAAGAAGGCTGTTGTTCAAGCTGAATAAGAAAATTTGATTTTTAATTCGTATAGAACTATAAATAAGGTAAATAAAGTTACATCTCTTATGTGGTATCTTTTTGATGCAGGATCCATGTATTTTTAATGAATACGACTAAAGCAAAAGCAAGCACGCTGTTGCACATCTTATGAGTCATCATTTAAACAGTTATAATTTCTAATTTATTTAGGAACTTAGCATCCAAACACTGGATTTAGCAATTCAAATTCTGTTGTCCAGTCTTTTGAATTCTTACTAACTGGAGCAAGGAAAGAAATTTGTTTAATCTTGCTTTTAAGTTTGTATCCTTTACAGGTTATTTGCTTTACAGACTAAATTTTTTTACGTTTCAGTTATTTAATTTTAGATTTCAAGTTCTAGCTGCTGTTATGGATAAGGTAATTATCCTAGAACCTGACTGTAATGAAAAAGATGTAGGGTGATAGTCCCATATGATAAATATTTTGGCTTCAATGTTTAGTTCTCAGTAAAGAAAAGGTCCTGCACTATGTCTGTCGCTCTGAATGCCAGCCTGCAGTATTTCTTGTACATGTCAAATTTTGCTGCATGGATGAACTTTGGGGATTAGAGACACAGAAGAGCTTTTTTGCAGATTCTGTTTTGCAATCCCTAAGTAAAACATTTGATATCCTCTCGTACTGTTTGTGCTCATCTTTAAAATCATTAAAATATGTATTTGCATATCCTTTTCATGGAAAAATTGCCTGCAACAGGTAAGCAAGGCATTTTTCCTTTGTGAGTGGAATAATGCTTTCACATGTATTATATAGGCCTTAGTAAGTTTAATGATATTCTGTACTAGTAAAGACTTGAATTGAACCTTGCAAAACTGGATTAAGTTCTATGCAAGCTCTATGTTTACACCTTCAGCCAACATAATTAATTTCTTTCTGTAATGACATCTTTATCCCTTATTTATGCTGTGTTTTACATTTGTTTTATTCTTAGGAAGAAAAAGGAGGAGGAGAGACTGAGACAGACTAGATTTCTTTGCCCATGTTCTTAACAATGTGAGACCATGGTTGTATCAGAGTAATGTATCATTGTGGGAATAAATGCTAAACTAGTTGAACTGTGAGGTAAAAAGCAAAGCTTACAATCAAAAAAGCTTTCAGTCTTTTTTTCTTGATCTCTAAAATGAAGACAGAAGAAAATATTACAGAAATAACCTTTCATGTCACTGTTGTAATGCCAGGTCTTGATGGCTTAGTTTGCAAAAATATCAATGACCAGAATGCCTTGCCACAAGACTCTGCTTACTGAAATTCATGGCAGACGTCTGGCATGGGATCTAGGCTCAATCCATTTGTGCAGAGCAGGAACTTGTGACTCTACAGCCTGAGCTGTAATCACACTTCACAGAGTCTGGGCTGCAGACTGCTGTGAAGAGCCTGACCATCTGTGGGGAAAAAAAACATAACACTGTGTCCAGAAACTTTGCCCTCTGTAAGCTTTGGCATTAGCTGTGTCCTCACAGTGCCCACTTCCATTCTCAAAAAAGGATGAGGGAGCTCTTCTAACAAGCAGTCGGCACCAGCTCACTGTCCAGCTACCTAGGCTTGGAGCAGACTTTGTGTAACCAGATTTCCATATGTTCAGTGACCACTGCCCAGCATTTTTGGGTTGTTATTTTTTTTTAAAGGGACATTCAAAAATCTCCAGAGAGAAATATTGCTGTCATTCATGAAATGTGGAAATAAAAAGTTGGAACAGATTATAAAATTCTGGCTTTACTCTGAGAAAATATGCATAAAAAGGGAATGCATTCTTGAAGATATATTTACTTTTAAAGAGTTTTACTTAGGTAAACCATAAGCTTAAGATAAAGCAAAGAAAGATTAGAATAGCAGCTAAGGATAATTCTTTTTAAACTGTATAAAAAACCTAATTCTTGACAGTCTTGTTATTTGACGTTATTTTCTTCCCTGGAGTTTTCTCTTCCAAGAAACTCTTCCAAAAACCTGAAAAAAAAGTAAGATGAAGTAACAGCAGCCAAAAATGTCCCCAGTGAAAATCTTTCTTTCACTGTCAACTTGATATAGAGAAAATTATTCTTCATTTGTGATTATACTATTTGCCTTCTGTTGTTTGCAGTCACTCATTGTTCCTCTTGGTAGAGACAGACAAGCAGCTGATGTTTCTGCCTTTGACATTATGCCATTACAAATGTTAATCACAACATTTTCTAATATCCATGGGCTTTTTCTAAAATGAAATTGCAAACACTGAATATTATCTCTCCATCTAGCTTGGGTGGAGTAAGGCTACTTGATCTGAGGGTAGACTCTAACTGGAGTTTAACCACACTAATTTGGATGGAAAAATGACCACTCTGAGTCCAGGATGAAATACAGATTGCAAGGAATTATCAAATTCCTTTCTTAATTTTTATTCATAAGCTTCTACAAAAGCAGTACCAGAAATAAAGGTTTCATGAAAGAGCTTGACTTCCACCCCTTGGCCTAAAACTTCTGCTGGCAGTGGATCAAATGCAACAGAAACAAATATCAGAATCTTCATCCAAAAGTCTGCACCTGTGACAGGGAAATTGGAGCTTTTGTGAAAGGAAGAATGAGGATATCCTTTGTTATTTGTAAAAATGAGTAGAATTCTTCTGCTATATGTGTTCCAGCTACCATTTCTATTTTACAAGTCTGTGTGTTTGTAGCCATACAAACAAAAAATTTTGCAAAGTAGGTAATTTCTTTGTTCCCGTTTTGTTTTGGCATCTTTTATAATCTTCCTGCAAGTCCTGATGTGTTTTAACATTTGCTAATACCATTTCTTCCTGTAAGCACTTAGATTCCCTGAAATCTATGCACAAGATTCCCTGAAATCCTTACAGAACAAAGCTCCTTCTGTCATTGTGTGGAAGTCACAGCTCCATGCCAGTGCTCCTGAGCAGAGGATTTCTCCTGGTCATTCCCATATCATGTAACAGATGATGTCATCACCCGAACATGCCTGGATTATATCCTCCTGCTGCTAGAAGAGTTTGTCTCTCTGTTCACCTTTTACTTATTTTGCTCTTGATATCATATATTATCAAGTGTTTTAATTTGTATTCATCTCCAACACCCTGATTTCTCAGGAAATGAAGATATCTCCATACACTGATATGAACATACCACCATTGCTGCCAATACACAGTGCATTGGGATGAAAAGTTAATCCCCTGTTGCGACAACTACAGTGGTTAAACAACTTTTACAGCTATTTTAGTGGCAATAAACAATCTGCCAGTGTTTGATCAATTTCAGCTTCTGAATACATTCGCAGAAACAGAACAGCAAAAGAATTGGGGTTGAAAGACACCTCTGGGGACCATCGAGTTCAATGTCACTGTTCAAGCATTGGAGCAGGTTTGAATTCTTCCAGAGAAGGAGATTACAGCTTCTCTAGGCAGCCTGTTCCAGTGCTCTGTCACCCTCACAGTAAAAAAGTTTTTTCTCATATTCAGAAGGCATATTCCTGTGTTTCAGTTTGTGCCCATGTGCACTGGAAAAGTCTGGCACCATCCTTTTGACATCCACCCCTAGGATATGTGCATGTATTGATAAATGATGAATTGATTGCCCTCTGTCTTTTACAGGCTAGACAGTCCCAGCTCACTCAGCCTAGAGGTGCTTCTAATCATATTCGTAGTCATCCACTGGGTCCTCTCCAGCAGTTCCTCATTTTTCTTGAACTGAGGAGCCCAGAACTGGACACAGCACTCCAGGTGAGGCCTCACCAGGACTGAGTAAAAGGGCAGGATCACATCCCTTGACCTGCTGGCAATGCTCCTCCTAATGCACCCCTTGATACCTTTGACCTTCCTGGCCAGCAGGACGCTGCTGGCTCATGGACAGCTTGTTGTCCACCAGGACCCCCAGGTCCTTCTCCACAGAGCTGCTTTCCAGCAGGTTGGCCCCCAGCCTGTGCTGGTTATGCTTCCCCAGGTTCAGGATCCTGCATTTGCCTTTGTAGAACTCTGCCCTGCCAAAAGGTGGGTCTACCAAGGTGACAAATAAGATAGAAGAGAGCTACAGATGTGCATAGAGGAAAAGGTTCAACTAAGACAAAAATCTGGATTAAGGGGTCATGCTTCAGGGTTCTATAGATCCATACTTTCATTATCAGGACATAAATTATATTTAAGAAGCTATAGTATAGACAAAATGTGCTGATGGTAATTCACTGTAGCCTAATGTGAAGTAATACATTTATGAATCAAACATGATAAAAACTGCAGAAACTTAAATTTAAAAAGTGGCCATACACTAGCTCATAAATGATTAAACTAGTCTGAATTGTATTTCCCTGTACAACTAGCTGGGAAGCTCTTTGTTTTATTAAGGGATATTGCTTTGAAAATGTTACAAAGCTTTCGTCAAAAGAAAAATCCATTAAATGAATTCCTATGGGTACATGGTTTTCACATATTGAAATAGACCATCTTTATGCCAGCAAAGAAGAAAAACTAACTGAATCAATAGCAATGAAATAATGGAATAAAGTTAGCATATTATCATTTACACTGCCACAACCATTCAAGCATCAAGTTGAATAGTATCATAAATCATCTCAGGCTAGAGAGCAAGATCTGACAGAAAGGGGATTTTTGGCAGAAGTAACTCCAGCTAAACAGTGACCAGGAATTGAAGGCAGTAAAATAAAATCTCTGGAAGTTTTAATCTTGACCTTTTCTACTACTTTATAGACAATGGTTTGTAATTACAGAGCAGATATTAGGCATTAAGGACTTTTTTTTCTTATATTGTAATCAAACTATCCTTTTGATCATTTAAGCTTTTGTAGGCAAGACTAAATGTTTTAAAACTACAAGGCAATATCACCTCTTGTTCTTAAGGCTATTTTCAGCATATCAGAAAGTTAGCAATAACATATTGATGTGGAAAGGTCATGACATTTCATCAAGAGAGGTCTGTTGTTTCAGGAAATCAGGTTTGTAAATACACACCATTCTGGAAAGTTCTGCTGCTCCGGTAGCTGCCAGTTTAGGGAATGTTCTTAAATGCCATGAATCCCTGTTCTAGTAAATCTGTTTTTATAAAAACAAGAGTCTTACCAAAATATAAATTCAAAGAGATCAATCAGTTTAGATTGGCAATGAAAATCTTGTGTTTCTGTCAAAACTATTTATTTTGTTTACTTAATTTCATTTCTTTCTGTCACACTCTTTAGAATATAGGAATGCATTGACAAGAAATGTAAGAAAGAAAGAAATGTAAGAAAGGAAAATTTAATAGCAATCAAATGAGCTGCAGACAGGTTTATCAATGGCATAAAATTTTGTGTGGCAATGAAGGCCACTTATCATGAACACTGAGGTGTGTTGCACTGTGGGCTCCTCTGCCCAACAAAAAAAATAGGATTCCATAATGCTTCCTCTCTGCTCTTATTTTCTGTTTCCACGCATCAGTAAATGTAGCTATTTGGGGAAGACCAGTGATTAGCTCTTCAAAACAGAAGTTGTGTTTCCTTATAGTTCAGGGAGAAATCCAGCCACCTTTATCAGGGGAAAAAGCGAATGTGGGCACAAAAGTCAAACGTGCCCTGCTAATCATGGTCTTAGGGCACCAGGAATTCTCTGCTGTATTTAGTACTGGCAGGGGGGAAGGAGAAGGAGATTGTGTGTGGTTCTAAAGTACTAGGATAGCTGCCTACAGACCAAGAACGGTAATCTCTGCCATATAACACACCACTTACAAAAAAAAATGCCTACTGTTATCAGCTGAACTGGAGCACAGCTCTAATAGCTCAGAGTAACTTTCCTGAAGGGAGAAAAACTAGCTCAGTAGAGGTAAATGGAAATTTCAGAGAAAAGAATGAGGTTCTGCCAGCTTCCTATCAACAGCACTGTGTCTGTAAGTGCTCGCATTAATCTATGGGAATATTAATGTAGTAATGTTCTTTGTGTAAGGGAACAAAACTGGTTAAATGTAAATTCAACCTCAATGTGGTTGAGGTGCACAATCTGGCTCATTTGTTTTGTAGCTACAACCCACTGACATTCGAAATTATTATGGAAGTATCAACAGCTGTTCTCTCTACCCAACTATTTCCTATTGAGCTGGAATGCACACTTATCCATCAGTAATGAGAACCAGGCCTTTCAAAAACTATGAATAAGCAAAGAAAATCATACTGGAAAAACTGGAGATGTAAAAGTTACTTAGAGATCAAAATATCCCAACTGTCTCAGTGAAAATAACACATAGTTGATCCACATGAAAAATCACCCTTGTGAAATGGGGGAAAAAAATAATGTCCTGTTTCTGGGCTAGGTGAATGAAACTTTTGCCAAATTTGGGAGGACAGATTCATCCACCCACTGGGATAGAATGTTATTAGCATTTACACACACAAAACCGACAGCTGTTAACAGCTGAAACTCATCATTTCCTTCTGATCCTTAGTTGTCAGGGGATCTTACAGGTGGTCCAAGACAGAAGAACATTACAAGTGCAATGAAGAATTTTGCACTGCACAATATTTCACAGCAGAATCAGAGCTCTCACAAAAATATCTTTACAGTACTTAAAGGTGTGAAATAAAAGGAAAACTGGCACCTCTGCTATTCAACAGAAAGACTGTTCAAGCCCAGGTTCAGAAAAGTATTCAAAAATAGTTCATTTTTGGCAGGGTTCTCTCAATTTCAGTTTTCATAACATGTGCTATTCAGGAAGGAAAAGGGGACAAATAGCATCTAAGCATTCTTAGCAACCATTACAGGCATATTGCTTGCTCCTGACAAGACCTCTCAAGTCCGTTTTTCTCTATGAAATTACTTGAGTTATAACTGAGATGGGGATTCTTGGACAGTTCTGCATCTTTCCACTGCAAGTCCCAATGGGGGTTGCATAAAATGTCATCATCATCAACAGCACCCAGCTCTGCACCAAGTGTAACTTAAAAACAAAAATGACTTTGATATTAAATTTAGAAATATGTTATTTTATCCCTAATTAAACATCAGAAATACAGCTAATGCACTTTTGCGCATCTTAAATTTTAAAGTTGTGTTTCCAACCTGTTTGCAGGCCACAGAATCTCAACTGAAGACAACAGAGGGCACAGGGACTGCACAGATTTCTTAGGAGTGTATCCTGCACCCGGTAAGGCAGGCTGGTGTAGATAGCTTGACAACTCATTACTGGTGTAGCATGACAACTCATTACTGGACAGAGACAATGGCAGGAAGTAAGGTAAAACTCTCAAGCAATCTAGGCTGTGATTTAAGCAATCATCAGCCTGTTCTTGAAGCCAAATATGTCTCTCATACTACCTGATGGACTTTTTAGCTGATAATTGGAGATAACTAAGGAGAAAATGTGGACCCTTGCTACTCAATGGATGCACATATATATATAGTTAAGGGGCAAGATTGGCATTATTCATCTCCTCTGCCCTTGCTTTGTTGCTATTGATGAACAGCCATTTGGTCCTGTAAGCTTTTCTGGAATTGCTCAATTCTGCAAACTGCCAGAGGAGTGGGATTTATGGGCAGTGCAAGCTAGAGCTGTCTTGCATAATATGGGGCCATAACTGCTTGGCTACAGGCACCACAAACCTGGCTGAGTGAGAGCTAGTGCAAAGGACTACATTAGCAAACAAACAGGCACTAGCCCAACCCATTATCCAGTATAAAAAGATGGCCATGGAGATGGGATCTAAAGGAACACTGTTTACTCTCCATCATTGCTAACAAAAGCAGGAGAGTCCCACACAAAGGATAAAGGGCAGTGGGTAACTGGTGTTTGCTGCACCCAGCTGGCACAGGACAAGATGAAATGAACCCCCTGGGATAAGGAAATTCATATGAAAACTATTCCTGACTGCAAGCCATCTGTAGCTGTAAATGTTCCATGAATAGCAGTTTATATGAGACATGTTTGAAATTACTGAGTAGCTTAGCAAGACTATTTGGCCTTAGATTTCAACACAAGATTTTTAGCTGAATCACTGAACTGATGTGCCAGTTTATTGACTCCATACACGGCATTTAGGTCCTCAGCACATTCATAGCTAATGAATACCAAATGCCCAGAATGAGACCAGCAAAAACAACAGAAGGAGGAAAACAGAGAAATAGCAGACCTAATTAGAGAATTCTTACAGAATATACTCTATCTCTAGGAAAGGTAAGAGCTTTTTTTTGTGGAGCAGGAAAACTATGACATAATTGCCATCACAGAGACATGGTGAAATGACTCACACATCTGGAGTGCAAAAATAGGCAAGGAAGGAGAGGCAGTGGAATGGCCCTGTATTTTAGGGAGGGTTTCAGTTGCATAGAGCTTAGTGATGGCAATATAGGGTTGAATGTTTATGCATGAGTTTATGTTCATGCATAAAAATCAGGGGAAAGACCAACAAGGCAGATATCACGGTGGGAGGCTCTTAGACATCACCCAAACTGGATGAAGAGGCAGAGGAGATAGTCTATTAGAAATAAATATTTCTATTTCCTGCTGGGAGAAGTCTCAGAATAGCCCTTGCTCTTTGGAGGACTTTGGCTTACCAGATGGCTGTTAGGAATACAACACAGCAGACAGGAAAGAGTCTAGGAGGTTCCTAGAGTGTGTGGAAGGTAACTTCCTGAAGCAGGGGGTGAATAAATCTGTCAAATCCACCTGTTCACAAGAAACATCTCTGTTTCTTGTGAACAAAGAAGAACTGGTGGGTGATGTGATGCCCAGTGGCCAGAAAGCTACAGAGGTTTTTTTTTCTGGTCAGCAGAATTGTCACCTTGGACTTCCAGAAGGCAGACTTTGGCCTGTTTAGATGACTGTTTGACAGAGTTCCTTGGGAAGCCATCCTGAAGGACAAAGGTGTCCAGGAAGTCTGAACCTTCTTCAAGAAGGAAATCCTAAAGGTCCAGGAGCAAGCTGTTCCCATGTGCTGAAAAATGAGCCAGTGAGGAAGCAGATTGGTCTGGCTGAACAGGAAACTTGGTATGACATTTGGAAGAAGGAGTAGAAAATGCGGGAAGACTACAAGGATGTTGTGAGGTTGTGCAGGGAGAAAACTAGAAGGGCCAAAAACAAACTAGAACTTCATCTGGCTACAGTGGGAAAAGCCAACAAAAAATAGTGCTATAAATAAATCAGCAGAAAAAGAAGGGCTAAGGAGAATCTCCATCTGTTATTGGAAGTGGGGGGAGGGGTAGTGATGAAGGATGAAGAAAAGGCTGAGATACTCTATGCCTTCTTTGCCTCAATCTTTTAATAGCAAGACGAATTGTTCTCTTTGTTCCCAGCCTCTGGAGCTGGAATACAGGGATGGAGAGCAGAATGAAGCTCCCACAATACAAGAAGAAATCGTCAGGTACCTGCTACACCTCTTAGACAGCTGCAAGTCTACAGGGATGGATGGGATCCACCCACAGGTAGTGACGGAGCGGGTGGAAGTGTTACTGAAGCACTTTCAATCATTTACCAGCAGTTCTGGTTAACTGGGGAGGTCCCAGCTGAAAAGGAGCTGGCAAATGTAACTCCCATCTACAGGAAGGGCTGGAAGGAGGGTCTGAGGATCTACAGACTTGTCAGTCGACCTTGGGGCCAGGGAGGGTCGTGGAGCAGATCGTCTTTAGTGCCATCCCACAGCATGTGCAGGACCACCAGGGGATCAGGCCCAGACAGCCTGGGTTCAGGAAAGGCAGGTCCTGCTTGATCGCTGCTGAGGTTACACTTGAAGTCCTTTGTTCAGTTCTGGGCCACTCACTACCACAAAGATACTGGGGTGCTCAAGTGTGTCCAGGAAAGGGCAATGGAGCTGGTGAAGGCTCTGGAGCACAAGTCATACACATGAGAAGTGGCTGAGAGATCTGGGGTTGTTTTTCCTGGAGGGAAGGAGGGTTAGAGGGGACCTTATCACTCTCTAAGCCTACCTGAAAGGATGTTGTAGAGATGTCGGGGTCAGTCTCTTGTTCCAAGTAACAAGTGACAGGATGAGAGGAAACTGCCTCAAGTCGTGCCAGGGGAGGTTTATATTTGGTATCAGGAACAAAGTCTTCATTAAAAGAGTTATAAAGGACACTTCAAAGGTTATTTGAAGTGTTTGAGCCACCATTCCTGAAAGTGTTAAAAAAAAAAATGTGGTGGTAGCGTGGCTTAGTGGTGAAGATAACAGTGCTGAGTTGACATTGGACTTGATGATTTTAAAGATGCTTTTCAACTTAAACAATTCAATGATTCTATGAAAAGTCCTACGATATTTGCTGTCATGATCTGAGCATTGCTGATGCTCTTAAAACTGCCTTCCTTTTGTCAGCAGTGCCAAACTGAGAAAGGTGTCCCTGCTGCCTCGTAGCTCATTGCCTGCTCTGAATTCTCACCCTTGAGCAGAATGAGTTTAAACTTCCCTTTTACGTGGCAATGTCCAACATTGTAAAGCACAATCTTGTTATACTGGGGAATGAAAGAAATTATCTTCAGCTCTCCCTCTGAAATGAACTTCCAAATTATACTAGGGAAAAGGAGATTTATTCTAGAGCTCTGCACATTCATTTTGGATTTTCCTATTATTTTTCCATTACTTGAAAGCATGCTTCTCCTACCCATATTAAGCACGTAAAGCCATTGCAGGCTTTTTATTTAAAACAGATAAAATGGTTAAAGTATTCTATGCTTTTGGTGTAAAGAAAAAATTAGAAACTTTTAGGTCAGCTACTACCTAATAGTGTAGTAGCTTACTCTATATTTAAGTGATTTTCACAAGCAGGGAACACTTTAATGGTTAAAAAAATTACTAAAACCATTTTAAGAGATAGACATATCAACAAAACCCAAAATGATGGATTTCTTTGAAGATCTGAACCCATATTCCCAAGTAATGAATAGCTCAATTAAGAGTATATTTTCTTAAGAGTCCAAGTGTTTCTTTTCATCTTCTGTTTACAAAAGAAAAGCAAAGAAAAATATTTGGCTGTGAAAACTTTTCCTTCTAAATGCCTAGATGT
This sequence comes from Vireo altiloquus, assembly GCA_013396875.1. Lineage (NCBI taxonomy): Eukaryota > Metazoa > Chordata > Aves > Passeriformes > Vireonidae > Vireo > Vireo altiloquus. The sequence continues at coordinate 547,738 of VZRF01012988.1, read as the reverse complement.
CAAATTAGTAGTTACATGATTTATAGCTGTCATGAGATACATCAGTGATGTGCATTAAAGTGAAGCCTCTTTTTACACCTTCACTTGCAGTGAATTCACATGTCTTAAATTACAAACTAATAATAGGCATTAGGGTTTACTAAGGAGATCTGTAGTTATACTGCATTTCTGTACTATATGGCAAGAAGGGCTGCTGTAACACCATGCAATTTGGTACACTTAGATTTTTAGAAATTAAATGTCAGTGAAAAGGAGAAAATACATCAGAACATAGTACCTATACATTAAATATTTGGTGCTTAATCCACTCACAACCTGTTTATTTATTTGTGTTGTAGAAAATGTGGCAGGACTTAGGACTCTCTCTCACTCTCCTCATGCATACAAACACCCAACCACAGCCACAGCCATGCATGGTTTATAAAATTCTTTTTATTGATCTTCAATTCAGTGCCCTTTAACATAATATATTACAGAGTTTCACTAAAATATGGCAAAGTGAAAAGAAAATAATTTCTCTGAGATTTTAATCACTTGCAGTACCTCAGGCAAGTGCTCCCAAATTCTTCTGTGCTTCAAGCTGAGTAATATTGGCAATTTATTTTCATTTTTTCATTGTAATATAACAGTATTTTCCATTACAGATACCTGTAATTACTCTATGGTTCATCTAGGCTATTACCCACAGGAGACTTCTTTTTAAACAGAGAAAGAAGAATTATTCTTGAGATAATTGGTACCCAGTATTTGTGATTAGGTGTAAGTCAGATCAAAGCAGAGGTCGTTAATGGTTACAAAGACACATTTTAAATCATAACAAAAATTCACTAGAAAAACATGCGGAAAATAAATAATTCCTTTTGTTGTTTCTTGGAATTTTTGTTTGCTTTAGTAAGAAGAAAAAAGTCACAGAAAACAAGAAACTTACATTTTAAATAAAGCCCAGACCTGTCTGTGTTTTGACTGTGCTTTCATCACTCTGTGTCAGTAATTTTGACCAAGTGACAATAGCATGCATTTGCATAGAAATATTCCAGACTTTCTTATCTAGATCCAGTAGTAATAATTCCTTCTGACACTCATATGAGTTTGGTTATTAAATATTTGTAAAGCTTTTCAGAAGCAATTGCAAACCCAAATTATACTTGTATTGCTTTTTTCTTTGGCTAACAGATATGCCATTAGCAACACCTGGACGGCCGAACTAAGACACCTGTACAGACTGAAAAAGCCTTTTTTCACCACACACTGTGAGAATAAGATAAGAGATGCAAGGCTGTCCCTCTTTCAAGCCCTTTTTAACTGAGAATGAATTCCTTCTGAAAATGCAATATTCCTTCTTTAAGTAGAAAACTGATATATCCAAGCCAGACAGAACTGGGGCTGGAAACAGATAAGTCCATTTTTAAGAGGTTTTTTTACTGTCCCGAGAACTAGGGAGATGAACAATTTCTCTGACAAAGGAACAAAGTCCTCTGTAAGAAGAGGTTGTGGAATAGTTTAAAACACACCACATGAATGAGATGTGTGCTCATGGCTGGGATAAAATATTCTTTGATGTATTTCAACAAAAAGTTTGAGTCATAGTTGGGAACTGTGATGAATAACAAAGCAACAGCTAGAAAAGGTCATGAAAAGGGAAAGAAACAAATGCCTGGCTGTGGCAAAATACTAATTGTCTCCTGTTACAGCCAGCCTCTACTTGCCTGTTCCTGAGGGTCTTTCACCCAAGTCTAAACCTCTTTAAGGCAATGGGACACTTAAATCCTGAGTATTATTTTCTTCTAATAGCACTGGTGTGTACCGAGTGGTGTGAACTGCTCATGACACTTGAGCCTCTGCTTCTTTCTGCAGTAAAGTCAAGCAGTGCTGTGTTTGCTTCCCCTGGATGTAAAAGCTCATGGACGATACCTTGCAGCAGGAATTACAGAAATACTCTCATGGACAAGACACAGACTTGCCTGCTTGTTCTCTCCAGTGAACTAATACAGCAAAGGGGAATGAAGAGAAAAGAAATATGAGGGAAGAAATGCTCTCATCTCATTAAAAAATTTTTAAAACTGTGAGTCTATTTCCCGTTAAATCAGACAGAGAAACAAAGTGGATACTGCCAAAACACACAAACCACACTCCTTGCAAAGTGGCAGGACAGTGATACCTTGATGCATCATGTGCCTGTGAGATCACAGCCAACAACATGCTCCAGATTGACAAACTGTCAAGATACAAGATAAGTGCTTCTTTTAACACAGGGCAGCAGAAAAACTGGTGTATTACGTGATCATCAAATAATCACAAGGGGGTTCTTGTATAAACAAACAAAAAAAAATTAAAGAAGCTGGATGGGAAATCACAGTTTGCTCCTTTTAAGAGTGCTATATAAAGTATTACAGCTTTTATTTAGAAAACAATATGATTTTCTTGTTCAATTTCATAGTAACCTATTACATCATTAAACCAGGGCCAAAGTGGAGACATTTATTCATGGATCAGTAAAAATCAGGTGCTCTTGTAAATTCCATTACCCTCTCATCTCCTTCTATGGCTCCGATATCATTCCTAGCTTTTTCATCAAATGAAGCACAGTGTCTCAACACACTTGCCAGACCCAGGGCCACCTGCTACAATAACAATTAATACTTTGTAAGACTTTCCATGCTTTACAAACCCAAAGTGACATGCAAATCATATATATTATACATGAATTACAGATATAAAAATGGGTATTTTATATATGATAATCTACATATAATGATAATTCATTTTATTTTGGGCTTGAAGATAGGAATATGGTAACTGATTGAGGAATCACACAGAAAGTAGGTAAAATAGTTTAACTTGTTCATCAGTGACTTGGTCAATGAGATGGAGTGCCTCTCCAACAAGTTTGCTGATGATACAAAGCAGCAAGAGAGGCAACTCCTCAAGTGCTGTGCAGCCTTGCAGCAAGACGTGGACAACAAGCTGCAGAGAAGAACCTAATGAAGTTCAACAAAGGCAGATGTAGAGTCCTGCCCCTGGGGAGGAATAATCCCAGGCACCAGTACAGGCTGGGGGCCGACCTGTTGGGAAGCAGCTCTGTGGAAAAAGACCAGTGGGTTTTGGCAGACAACAAGCTGTCCATGAGCCAGCAGTGCCCTTGTGGCCAGGAAGGCCTATGGTATCCTGGGGTGCACTAGGAAGAGCATTGCAAGCAGGCCAAGGGAGGTGATCCTGTCCCTTTACTCAGCCCTGTGTGCAGTCCCGGGCTCCCCAGTACAAGAGAGACATGGAGCTCCTGGAGCAGGTCCAGCAGAGAGTGACGAAGATGACTGTGGGACTGGAGCATCTCTCTTGTGAGAGAATAGTTTGAGAGCTGGGCCTGCTCAGCCTTGAGAAGAAACAACTGAGAGGTGAACTCAGCAGTGCCTATCAGTATCTGAAGGGAGGGTGTCAGGTGCATGGATCCAGGCTCTGCTCAGTGGTGCCAAGCAACAGGACAAGAGACACTGAGCAGAAACTGAGGCACAGGAAGTTGCACCCGAACATGAGGAGGAACTTCTTTACTGTGGAGAGACCACACACTGGAAGAGGCTGCCCAGAGAGGTTGTGGAGTCTCCCTCGCTGGAGATATCCAAGACTAGTGTGAATACAATCCTGTGCAACTTGCTCTAGGAAGACCCTGATTGAACAGGAAGGTTGGACAACATGACCCAGGTCCCTTCCAACCTTACCCATTCTGGGATTCCGTGGAAAATCATGTTACTGTCTGATTTAGTATTTGGCAACCTCTAGTGCTTAGGATGCTTGCCCTCATAAGAACTGTTCAATATCTGTAACTGGTTCTAAAACATACTCTGTTACTATGATGGTTTTCCCCAAACTTGCTGGTCCATAGGCAACAAAAACAAATAAGTAACCCACTAGTTAGATTTTCTTATAGACCTGGGGAAGAAAATACATCAGCAAAAAGTGAAATAAGACAGTTTCAGAACCTATAAACTGGGGCCCTCTGGGTTACAATCGTGGCAATGAGCAGAAGTGGCTCTGTTTTATTCTTATTGAGTAGAGGATCTCCAACAGTATTTCCCTTAGCCTTGTGCTGATCTAGACTAACTTCAGTTCTGATACTGAAAGGACTTAGGTCAGTCACCTAAGTGACTGCATATAATCACAAATATCTAAGAATCACAGGAAACAAGACCATACAGGAATGACTCCTGCTTTTCACTGCAGGTATTTCTTAAGTAAGTTTTGAAGATACTCTGTTCAGTATTTTGGTCCACCCCAAGCTTGGTTCATTTGGAGGACTTGAAAAATGTTGTTTCAAATCTGTATTGGTACTTTTTCTTCCAAGAATTCTGATCTTATCAGAGCAAGACCATGCCCAACATGACAAATCATGAGCCTGCATAGCAGATGTTATTCACTGAATTCGAAAGTCACCTTTGATCAAGCAGGGGGGGTATTGTCAGGAAGAGTATAGGCCTTCTAAGGGGACAAAGTTCATGTGTAACATCAGGGCCACAAGCCAAAAGAACAATTTTGCCTTTATTCCTCAGGAAACGGATTTCTCTTAATAGTAATCCCTGCTGGGCTGAATCTTAATTACAGGGCAAGTAGATTGCAGCATCACCAAAGGAATACATATGGGTCATTAATTTCTCTATATAGAAGTTTATAGTTTACTCATTGCACAGGTTGTTTTAAAGTAGCTGAATACATAGATAAAAAAATTTTACTTGCAATCACTGTCACAACCGCTGTTACAGGACAATTTATGAATCCTCAGCAAGTTCAGACAGCCTGTATAAATGCTTTTAAGCCTGAACTATAAACAAGTCTCTGTTATTGAGTTACGTCCAAACCCTGGGAACTGCTGATGGCAGAGCATTTGCAGCCTCGCCCTCCTGCACTTGCAGCCGAGGAGCTGGGGCTGCTGCCACAGGGGAGCATGGAAAGCAGCTAAGACACTCATATGCCTGGGTATCTGTTGGTGAACACACACACACTGGATTTATTTGCCTCTAAGACAATCTTTAATGATTTAGTACTCCCAAGTTACATGCACTTAGCCTGGACTTGTCACTGAGACCAACCACTGGCAGAGGGACAGAGCCAGGGCAGCATGAAAGCACATTCCCATGTGCAGCTTGTTCTTCACTGTCTCCTATTGTTCCCATGGCCTGTTGGGACCTGTTTCGTATCAGACTGCAAGTTGCTATGAGCAAAGTGTGTGTGTACTTGGCCATACCTACAGAACCCTGGCTTGGGGCTTAATGGTTTTTATTATAAGTAATGCATAGTAAAATTAGTCACATAACCCAAGAGAATAAATAGCACTAGGCAGTTTCTAAAGAACTTGCTGATGGGAATTAAACAAATAATTCAACACGTATTCAGTATGAGATATTTGACAAAAATGTCTCATGAGTCATTATCTATAGGCAAAGCTGTCCATGACAAACTTGAACAGAACTCTGCTTCAAGTGCAAAGGCTTTACTTCCAATTGCTTAGAACTTTTCTAATTTTTACCAGTTTTAAATGAAAGTTCTCTATTCCACCTGAATTGTACCTTTATCCCCCCGCAAAATGTTTCTGTCTGAATATTTCAACCCTTTCTGAGAATGAGGTTGGGAGAAGAAAACTCTACTGTTTGGTGTCATATGAAAATATTTTAATAGTGTTCAGGGTTTTACAATTTGAAAGGAAACATCAAAAGATGTTTTTTCTCTTCATCAAGAACACAAATCAAAGAGTTCTCCCTGGAAACATTTTGAGAAATTTTGATGAAACCTATGTGCACGGTGAATATTCTTTGAATGTGTTTGTTATTCCTGTCAGAGGATTTAACCAAGGGAAATAAGTCATGTATCTTTTGGTTACTGACAAAAGTATGCACACCTTCCTAATTATCAAAATTTAGGATGATTCAAAGCATTTTAGAGCTGGTATGTTAGTGATTTGTATGTTAGTGATGAACAGGGGGCTCAGATTAGCTGACCTTTCAGCTGACCTAAAGGTCCCTTCCAACCCAAACAATTCTATGATTCTATGAGCACAATATATGTTAACAAGGTCAAACTAACCCAGAATTTTATAATAAAAAATTAATTATATTTCTTTTTTTCCTTTTTTATAGCAGATATTTCATACTCACAAACATTGAAAAACGTGGGCAAATCCGAGTGTCTTAAGAAAAGGTAGTTAAGATCTATCCTGATGGAGCTAGCTTAGTGGGTAATCTGAAAGTATACTACAATATGGATATGGTCTAAAATGTTAACAATGTAAGACAGTAAATGACACTGGGCAGGGGCCATGCTAAGTGTGCTGATAATAGAGGTAGCCCTGCACTCTAAATTCAGTTCTCTTTCCTGTGCACATCTCCTAACATTTGTAATGAGTATGATAAAGTTGCCACAGAAACTGACTTTTTTCCTGATGTTAGCTGAGTTTGAAAGCAAGAAGTCTGCATGCTTTAGACTGGACTGGGAAAAGAAAGACACCATGGCAGGATATACATCATAGGAGAGAGTGTACAGATATTTATATATATTTATTTTTATACCTTTGTGTTATTTACACCAAGATTTCACTTGCTTTGGAAAAATAAGGTCCTGATTCTGATCTCACTGAACATGCAGGTTTGTGCATTGCAGTGATATAAAACATCAAGATTATAATTTATAAAGTTTATATAAAACAATTTCTAGTCATGTTAGTGAAAATGGTAGGGGTATGGTAGCAGTAAAATTATAAACTCAAGAAGGACTGCAGAATATACACAAAGAAATCTGAATTCTGTACTACTTTCTTAATGATGAACGACAAAGACCACCAGAGTTCCAGATAATAGGTTTCTAGACATACTTTACTTCATGCACCATATAATGAACCATCCAGCTTCCATGGTTTGTCATTCTGGAGAGACAAGACAGTGGAGTTGCTTTGGGTTTATGTTTGTTGTACACTTTAGTGCTGAAAGCTTGAGCAAGACACAGCGAGTCTATGGTCAAGGTGTGACAGAACTGGATCAAGATCAAACAGTACCTTAAAGTCAGAGAGACTTCAGGTGAAATCTCAAAGCCTCTGTAAATAAATCTCTGGGAACAATTCTATCAATCTTCTATAATCTGCATTTTTTTTTCTGCCATCACTTCATGGTGTTTGGAGGATTGGTTCAGGTGTTATAGTTGGACTAAATGCTAGCAAAACAGATACAAAACAAAAATGACCCAGAAATCCTCCACGGGAGATAGGCCACAGGAAAAGCAGAGTATTATCTTTATTTCTTAACCTAGTTATTTCTGATCAACACATTCTATTGAAAGCAGTGAGACTTGCCAATTTTTATTGCATTTGTTTTAATTAAGACGAATTCGTTCTTTTTAAAAATCATTTTTATGAGTCACTGTAGACTTTGAAGTCCAAGTATTGTCTGCCAAAGAGTCAGGATACACAGGCTCAGATAAATATCTCCATAGAATTAACTTCTGTCTTATGCTCTGATATTTCTAAGGGAAAATCAGGAGATTTTCAGAACTACTATTTCTCTTATGGGGCCAACCACAGAAGAGCTGAGAAACTCAGCAGTGATTCCCTTGGATACTGTGCTTTCTTTGCAAAGGTGAGCACTCAAAAAGATAGGTCATGACTGAGCCCAAACTCATTTTGTCAACAGCAAGATTTTCTTTTTTTTGAGGGCTTTTTTGGCTGGACTTCTTTATACTTCTAAGAAGTTCTGAAGATCAGAAAAAATAATAACTCTGTATGCAAATGGTATTTTTCTGGCTTTAAAAAGATTATAGGGAAATTAAATTGTTTTATGCTGTTAATATTAATATAAAATTATAATATTATGAACTTCCCACGTAATATTCAGTGCTAAGATAGAAAAGATACTGTGTCAATGGGCAGGTCTATTGTTATCATAAAATAGCACATGTAATGATATGCATGTTTCGAACACCACAATTTATTGGCCTTGATTTAGGATAAGACTGAAGCATGTACTCACTAGGACAAAGCTTGAATGCTTTGCTGATTGGCACTTCATTAAATTTGTGGAAAACCATAGCCTGCTTTTTCTTTTTCTAATTCAAGAACTGTGGTATAAAAATTACTTTCTTTTCCTTTAGCTGAAAGGAAGAGAAACCAGGTAGGAGCTAGTACTGTCCTACTTCATATAAACCATAAATGAAAATACAAGCTTAACTTGCACTACAAAATCCATTCTAAAACACGCAAAGAACCTCTGTGAGTATCTTGTTCTCCCTTGTTTTCCTCTCCTCTTCCAAAAAAATCCTTTGAAGTTGGTGATGACTTGGCAAAAGCTCTGAGTTCCCCATCTGGTTCAGCCTTTTCTTCCTATCTCAGAGCAGAATCGCTAAGATAACTTTCAATGCCAGACTAATGCTCCCTGAGGGTGCTCTGACAGTGCATGTGTCAGAGCAAAATGACACATCTTACACTGCATATTTCAAACTGTGAGAACTAAAGGGATTTAATAAAGTTTATTGCCTAGTTAGAGTCCTCCTCTTCTGTTTCCTCCCTCTCTCTAACCTTCCTTTCAATCCATAAACCTATGCAGAACTGATGGATTGCACAATATTGCTGAGGAGTATACCCATTGTTTTAGCAAAGGAGGAGCTATTTTTCAAAGCACTCATCCAGAAATTTGGCTGATCACAATAGCACTCTAGGTCCCTTAGGGCATTTCCCTTTTCTTCTAGATAAGACAAGACACTGGAGAATATGTAATTAAAAAAAAAAAACAACCAACCAAAGAACAAAAAACCCTCCAAACCCTACATATGGAAAAGCAAAGCAAACAGGCATTGGAATATTTTGCTTTTGTGACTCATTATGTTCCTGAATTGGATATGACAAGTATGCTATAGAGAACAATTGGATGCTTGACTAGCTCTGGATGTCCTGAATTTCAGCCTTACTTCAATTCAGGAGTGTACCTCTGAGATGAATTTTCTGATCATCCTCCCTTACCAGCTGGGTTCACAAAGAGACCAGGTTCTGAATACCCACATGGAACTTCTTTCAGATGAAACCAAACCTGGATTGGGGTCCCAAAGCATGCTCCTCCAAATATTTTGTCCACAGCCTGCAAAGCTGTAAACTTCCCCTGAAGTGCATACGGTGTCAGTGACAGACCTTAGCACACATTCATTTGCTCTCCAAGTGCTTCTGTAGTGCTGTACTGATTGTCACTATGACTGCTGCCTCTACGGCCACATTAGGATACAGCTTGTGCACACAGTCATGAAATCTATTTGTGAGAATAAGAAAGAGCTTTGCCTACAACAATTCTGGGAAATCAGGCTCAGTGAGGGCTCTTTCTGGGACACAGTTACTCTCCAAATGCTGCAGGTCAGTATTTCAAAGCATATGACACAGAGACTATAGCTGAAATCAACAAAGGCAAAAACTTAGGGTCTTTAATCCCTTAAGATTTAAAGACTGTTTTTTATTTGTAAATAAAGATATGTCTAACAAAAATTACTGTTCTGAGATTTTCAAAAGATGTCACAATTATTGTTGTTGTTCTTATATTAGCATACTTGCACCTATCTATAGTTTCAAACTGATGAACCATCAGTCCATTTGATTAAAACAACCATTTGCAGAGCCATGTTCACAGTGCTTCTATATGCCTATAGAGGGAAGATCACAGCAAATTACTACAAAACCTGATGGAAGTCTCCAGAAGCAGTAAAATTTTAGTTTATTGCCAACATGTGTGAACCCAGACATGATAAACCTCAAGAACAGCATTTGGGACAAGTATATATGTATGAAGACATGAGAATGATCAGAGAAAGCTGGATAAATTACTCTGTGAAAGCGCCAGTGTCTCATTACACAAAGAAAGAGTAGTTTGGCAGAAGCAAGTATTTCTGCATTCAGAAGAAAATTGAATATACACGTGAGTTGCTTAAAAAGTTGAGGTCATACTATTTGTGTCATATTACAGACATTTTTGTGAATATGAAAGCATAGTTGCGCTGTGTTTTCCATATTTTCACTGTCTTTGGGGACTACACAGGTAAGAGCTGAAAATAGTTACTAACAGGAAAAGTTTTGTAAAAAAACTCTTGCTCCTTGCAAAGAACAGAAACGGAAGACACTACAATAGAATAGCACACCAATGTGCACAGCTGGTTAGAAGAATTTTTGAGTCAGGAAAATGCAAGAGGACAACGTGTTGCTCTGCGGCAGTTTTCTGAGATGTAAAGCCCTAGATTTTTAAGCAACAATTTATGGAGCAAGGAGACAGTGTACTGTAGAAGTGAACTCACATTTATAGGAGGTAGAACAGGGAATGGGTCTTTTTCAATCCCAGTACACTGTTCTTTTCCATGCTGAAATTAATTTTGGAAAATAGGTTCATAGATGCTGATCACTGTTTCAGAGCCAAAGCTGCAAAATCCAACAGAGTATAGTATCTACTACAGCCATGGGGCAGTTTACAAAAGAAATATGGTTTAATGTGACTGGTTTCTCAGCTCTTTTTCAGAAGGGTATGCTGAATTTTCTTTTAGAAAAGCTCTAAAATATGAAAAAAGATCAGAACACTGAATTACACTTTTAAGAATTCTTTAATTATCTTGTTTCAGACATTTCAAACTCCTGACAAAGGCTACTCTGAGAACAGTAAAGTCCCACATTAATATATTTTTGTGAAAAGTACTATAGGCTGAAGCTAGAGATTAAGTTAAACTAACCTATGTCAGTGTCTTTGGAATATGTTGCCTTTTCCCTCAGTGATGCCATTGTATAGACACTGGTCAATGTAAAGAATAAAACAGGGTGATTACTCAGACATTTGTTGTTTCAATATTAGGCTGGAACACAGTTTCAGTGGCAAACTCTGCTGGATACAATAGTGATTTTATCAAGATGGAGAAGAGGATTCCAAAGACTGTAAGAATCCCCATAGGTCTTCAAAGAAGAAAATATATTCATATTTTCAGACCTATCATATTTGTCTTTTTGATTACACTCTAAGGTTCATTAAGTGTAGGCAGACCCTACATTTAGCTCAGGAATCCACAAAATCAGTTATACAAGAGTGCAGTCAGGCCCTTAGGTGCCAGAAAGCAGAACAACTCTGCATCCTGAACCTTGCCAGCTGCCTTTGTTCTCCTCCTCTCACTTTGTTAGGGCTTTGTTTACATGGAAGTATGCTATAGTGAGTGTATCACTTTTTAAAAGTTGTATTTAATTGAGTAAAATGATTAAATAGCCTTTTGGTGAAGATGGCTTAGTAACCATCAGGATTAGGGGTTCCAAATAGAGTGGGTGAAACACAGTGAAATGCTCCAAGATGACTTGAAGTATTAACTAAGAATTCATACTAAAGTCAGATTTCCCTGATAATGAAAGGCATAATAAATCTATGGAGATTTGTTTTTTCTTTTGGTGGGCTTGCAGCCTTTTTCTTGCAATACTTTGTTGCTTTTTGGTTAAATGCCTGTACTACAGTATCTCAAGTTTACAATGGCATTCTAGATAGAGAGCTGTCAGAAAAGCTAGGGCCACTTGCTTGTTCAATGACAATATATTTTGTTGAAAAGCTTTTTAGGAGTATGTGGAAAACATAAGTGGTATCTGTTCTGGTAGTACCATAATTGTGTGTCCCGCAGAGGGTACTTGGTCCTTCAAGACTCCAGCATGGTAAGTCCTGGTGATGCATTTCCTCTTAAAACATGTCAATAGTCCAAAGCAGAGAAAAAAACCTCCACCACTTTATCAAACAAATAATTAGAGATAAATATGAGATCTCAGAAACTACCAGAATATTGATGTGTAAAAATCAATTTAATCATAATCATAGAAACATGTATTATTTATACTACGCATCAATAATTAGTTAACAGTTAGTTAACATGAGTTAACATTTTGTGAGGTAATTTTTCAGATGATGTTTCAATTGGCCATGCAATGATATTATTACCCCTGGAGGTATTTAAGGGATGTGTAGATGGGGCACTTAGGGACATGGTTTAGTGCCGGACTCGGCAGTGCTGGGTTAATGGTTGAACTCGATGATATTGAGGTTCTTTTTCAACCTAAATATTCTGGGACTCCACTGCCATAATGACTTTGTAAATGGCAACCATTCCAAATGCTCCTTTCTGACACTTCACTCTGACCAGAGTCCACAGCTGGGACTATTCGGCTTGAGTGAAAAACCCCAAATCAACATAAAAACTCAAACATTTTTCTCTTAGGATTTGTTCCTTGTGGAACAATTTTTGCAAGGGCAGTTGTGAGTCACCAGAGGGACACTTTCAGCCCTGCTGATGGCATGCAGAGGGGCATTGGATAAAATGGTGTACAGCTGAAGAAGAGCATCAGAGGCTTTGCAGATGGAGTTAGAGATCATGACACTCACCACAGGAGTACTGCCAGAGCTGATTGCAATGCAGTTCCTCTACAGTGACCTCCACTTTAGGGAGGCTTTTTTACCCTCCTAAGGAAAAAAATTACTCTTCATTCATATTGGATAAGATGGATCCTTTTCGTTTCCAGCTCTACTCATTATCTACGTTTGTTGTTTAAAACTGGTCAGCCGGCACCAGTATATTTATCAAAACTGATTAAATGTTTCAATCTAGCTGCTGGCTTGTTTATGAGGTTTATACTTTACAAGATAGGAAATTAAACTTTGCACAGTGAGTAAAATCAGATTGTTACTATTCCAGTCATTAATTGTATTTCACTTGTAATTTTCATGCTGTTGAACATATATTCCAATTTGCAATTAACTTAACAGCTTTTGTTTATTCGTTCATATCAAGTTTCCTTTTAATTTTAAAAAATACGTAGGTTTCCTAATCTGAATACTATAATTTCATGAAAGAATTATGATTACAATGCTGATAATACTTTCCAAGGGAGTGTTTAATTATTTGGGGTGGATTGAACCAAGCGTTCTGGACGAAAAAGAGGACAGAGAATACAATAATTGCTTGATAGTTTGGTGTCATTATGGACTTCACTCACTTATTCTGACCTGGATTCTCAAACAGCCTTCTGCAGGTGCAAAACATGCCTGCTTACCTACAGCCTGGATATTCCATATGCAGAAAGAGAAATTTAACTGGATAACTGGTCCCACACACAAAGTCCACTTCCTACACACTTCTGCATTTACTTATACAGAATCATATCAGTCTAAGTCTACTTTAGAAAATTACTTACCTTCTCACATTGCCTATGCAAGCATAGGAAATCGAATCTATAAATGTCCCTTACCCCAGTAGTTTGGACACATAATATGCACTTCCCATTTAACTTCCCACATTGCTTTTCACTTGAATATGAACTACAACTCTCTTACTTTACAAGAGAATTTATTTTTTTGCACAAATATCATGCAAAGGATATTAAATAAAGGATATTTAATGATGCCTCGTTCTCAAAACATCATGGCAATTGGACAAATTACAAAACATTAAGTGAAAAATTGACAAATATTTCAGGCTGTACAATATTAAAATTAATCCAGGTGAGCAGAATAAATTAGGTTAGGAGCTTGATTATTGTTGTTTATTGCCAGAATAGCAGATCCTGATGGGGACTCCCATTATTTATAAATATCAACTGTATTTATATTTCATTCTGTCACTTTTGCCTGCTTTACAAGTAATTTTTAAAATCTAATGTTAGATACACTACTAAAAATTGAGTAGTCCAGACACATAATTTGGAAAACTGAGCCATGAGACTTCTGGATGGAGAGCTTGTAGTTTAAGAATGTGTTTGTTTGTCTTTTGGCTAAATCAGATCCAGACAATGTAAGTATCACCAGCTGGGAAGTATTACAATAATAATAGTAATCGTAATAGTAATAATAATAATAAAAAATTTGAAAAACCTTCAGATAAGTACACTTGAGTATGCACTGATTTTTATTGGTACACAAATGAGACCTGTGGAACTAAATACACATATAGGGTCCTCCTGAAACTTGTAAAAGCAGGGAGAAGCCTCCACTGAAGGAGTTCACCTTCTGCTGAAAGACAGTAGAGAACTCCAGCCAAGTTTTATAATGGCTGAGTGAAACAGACACAGTAATTGAATCTTTCTCCAGCATAAAAAACTAGATGGCTTGTAACCCAGTATTACTGCATCAGGCCATATGTGCTGGATCATTAAAGGGAGTTAAGGTAAACAGATAAGCAGGAAATCCAGTCTGGCTTTACAAATCCAGAGTGCAATCAGCTACTTCCACAAACTTATTGAAGTGACCCAGAGCTCAGCAGTCTGAACAATGAAAAATGTTTATGCATTTTTCTTGTAAATTGTCCTTCACTGAATGCTTGGGGCATGCAAATAAAATGCTTTGTTTGTAGGTTTGTGACTTTGGGACAACAAGCATTCTTAATCCATAATAAATATATATTTTTAAACCTGTTCTTTAGAACACTTCATACATTAACAAGGAAATAGCAGCCAGGAATGGAACAAATAGGGCAGTACGGACATGCAGTACCAAAACCAGTGGTAAAAGTACTGACTGACTGAGGTGAAAACTTAACCCCTACCAGTCTGGATCTAAAATTCTTCTAAGGGGATCAAAAATAACCTGAGTTTGTTCCTTCTGAAAATCCAGTCAGCCTGAACCCGGCACAATTGGGAACAGCCAGAGTTTGGCAGGAGAGGAAGGAGGTCCTCCCCATGTCCAGGTGCTCTGACAGTCAGATGCTCTTCTAGGCGCTAGTGTTGATCCCACAGGCAAAGGCATCTTAGGAGAGCTGAGATTCACAACAGCCTTTACTGGCTGATCCCAAGACACAGAATCACAGAGATCAACCTTAAAACCTGATGTTAAGGGCTGGATGAAAAAGAAAAAAAAGGAAAGTTCATTAAAAAAAAAGTTTCATTCAATTTAAAATTTTGAAATTCTCTTCATATGTGTCCTCTTTCTCACATAGCTTTAGAAGGAATATCCTAATTTTCTTCTCTGCAGCCACCAAAAAATCCTGAGAACCTGTAATACTGCTCTTATTTCAGGTCATATCTGCAGTGACAGCCCATAAAGATCTTTTACCAAATGACTAAGCAGAAGCTTATATTTTATTACAGGGTATTTATTATAGGGTATTAATGAAAATCAAGAAATACCAGTAGCCTGTTTTTCAGTGATTTTTTAAAACAGATATTAATAAAAGAGATATGTTAATCAATGGAAGAAGCACAATTTTTACTTAATTTAAGGTACATTCAGTCAGCCAACATATCTAGGTGATTGATATCCAGAATGCATAGTCTTGTTCAAATGGTCTGCTGAAATCAGAACAAAACATCTAAATCTGAGCCAAAAATAAACATTCTGAGAAAGAAACAGGAACAAAGCTATTTTTTTTCTAAGGCAGATGTTATATATTGGTATTTTAAACTGACTGTTATTTATTTTGCCTGGAAGCAAGCCTGCCGTTTTCATACAGCTTTTTGGGGTTTTTTTTTACCAGTTTTATGCCACTGGGTAGTATCTACTGATGAAATGCAGTCAGAAGAGCTTTCTGTGTAATTGCACTTTCAGTGAAGCAGTCAGATCCTCTTCTTCAGCACTTGCTTGCTCTCACACCCACATATTCCTATTCGTATGCAGTGTCTTATCTCTTGCTGTCTGGCCCGTGAAATATGTGTCTGCCTTTATGTTTTCTGCCTGTGTTTGCTCATCACTAGTTGGTCATTTTTCACCTCCTCAGTTACACAATCATCGCTGTTACCACTTGTGCTTCCATGATAGAAAATGAAAAGTATGTTCCTTCACTTCAATATTTAACCCTGTTTGTGCTGAAAGAGGCTGAGTACTATTCCAATCACAACATGGGGTTTTTTTTTTCCTAATCAAGATCAATCTAAAGCTGAAAAATTAGGTAATGTTTCCATAGTATATTGTTACTAAAATTATCAGAGTCAGCAACAGTCTTGGCCTCTGTCTATGAAATACTGGGCCATTGTAGATCACTGTGAAGTTAAGTCTGCTATTCCATATTATGGTGCATAGCAGGATGAGTGGGGGAGAGACAAATTAAATGGAGATGCACACAAGTGTGTGTGAATTAGAGAACACTGCAGGGCAGCAAATGGCTTCCTGAAAGCAGCAAGAAGCACTTAATCAGAGGGACCATGTGAGTGGCAGAAATTACTTGCTCCCTTAGCTGGGAGGTGTGAGAGCATCTCCTCCAATGCTGCCATTAAGTTACTGTAAACACCCCCCATTCTCTGCCATGCAGCACTAAGAATTACCTACTGGTGGAGGGACTGTCTTTCTGGTATTGCTGCCAAAAATACTACAAGGACATGTGTGAGCAGAGAAAAAAACCCAATAGTTTGCTTTTCCGACTGAATTATCAGCACAAAATACATGCATTTTAATGAAAATTCTGTTCACATAGCAAAGTGTTCAAGAAATTGAAATACCTATGGGATTTCCAGTAGGATATCCTAAGAAGGTTCCTCTATTTGCTGTGGCTTTTATTAACAAATTAATTGCTAGCAAATTTATCACACCTTGTGTGCACAGATCGTCTTTGGCAGTACATTTCTTTAAAGCCCTTTGTTCTTGACAATACCAGAAAAGTCTCTAGGCATGCCAGAAATAGTAATATTTATGCAAATTCCTTGGCTCCAACTGAAAGTCAAGAGAAAAGAAGACAGTTAACCGTTCACTAGTAAAACACTAGTAAAGCACAGTATTGCTTACAAAGGCAAAAACAGACTTAAATAACTACTTATTTATGAAATGCTGAATCATGGAACCAGATATGCCAGAAACCTTGCCAGGATATGTTTCCCATCCTAGTGGTTTTTGTTTTTTTTTTTTAACTGAAAATGGTTTGAGAGAAATGTGTGCATTCTCCAGATCACAGACACTTTGGCAGCAGTTGCCAGAAAAAGATTGATCACATGGGAAAAAACCCATCCCCATCTGGGAAATAGGTTCCATGGGTTCCATGTCCATGCCAGAAGTTGGCATCAGATGAACATTAAGGTCCCTTCCAGCCTGACCCATTGTATGACTGCATGAAATTACAGTCTGACAGCCCACTTGGCACAGCAAACACCTGTGGCCAATTCCCTGGTGGGACTCCAGCTTCAGAAGCATGAGGCTGTCTGGATCTGATCCCAGGGTTCCATCACACCTCTCCAGAAGGTAGCTCTGGGGGGAAAGAAATTCCCCTTTGGCCCTCCAGGGCACTAGCAGCCTGTCAACATGGGTGAAGCTGAGCTGATCAGAGGCACAAATACAAGGTCGACTACCACGACAAAGCTGCCCAGTCCTCAGAGAGCTACAGGTTTTCGTAAGGCATGTGCTGGAAGTCATAGCTCCTTATTTCCAGCAGACACTCAAGGAAAACCAACACCTGAGGCAAGGTCAGAGGAATGCCATGTAGGACAACTTCTGAAACACCTCCAGTTAAACTTTTAAAAAGCACAAAAGCCTAAAAAAAAAGTTAAAATTGCCTTTCTGCAGATTTGAGCTAAATCACAAGTCACTTGGCGACTTGTTTCTCAGGAGGTCAAATTTGCTGCTGGGAAGTATAAAAGGTAGTATATTTAAATATATATATTTAAAAGTATAAACATATTCACAACAATGGTTCCCATTCCTGAAATGGCTGTGCTGCCAGCCATGGTCTATAACCCCTGTGTACTCAGTGCTGAAACTGCCCTTTCCTTCCTGAGAGCTAGAATTAGGGTGAGAATATTCAGGCAAAGACTGTCTGGTCTGAATTAAAGACCAACACTGTAGAAATGAACATGCGAAAAATTCATTGTAATTTTCTGCAGTGTGCAGCAGTTAAGTATTCATCCACAACCTTGTGAGCCTGAAAATGTACTGGAAGCCCAGTTGAACAAAACAACTGTTGTAGAGCATGGAGTAAGATCTTGTACTGCTTTAGAATATAGCTGTGTAGCTAAACACTGCTGCTGGTGGGACCCTCTTTTATAGAAGCAAACAAAGGACTGTGAGCAGCCTGTGGACAAGGCATCTTGGATTTTGTGCAGGTGACCTGTGTTGCCATCAATCTTCTGATCAGGGACTCATTTTTTAACTGTACGGGGAGAAGAGTGCCCTAAATGAGGCTTGCTCCTTGCAAGCAGACCCACCTGAAAATGTATGAATCCTGGGGTTTATGGAGCAAAGGTCTAGACAAATCTAGGAATTCTCATACAGTTTAAAAGGCTCAAAGAGGACACATGCTTGCTTTCTCTCCCATTCAGGACCTAGAAGCATCTTCCGTAGTCACAGTAAAAGGCCTTAATTTTTCACCTTCCACTGGAGTACAGACAGGCCACTTTTAACAATTCATGTTTACGTTTTGTAATTAAAAACCGTGTGCCATTCTGGTTATCTATGTCAAATACTTGACTATAACAACCTAAAATTTGAAAAATTCTCCTCACATGACACGTGAGTTTTTCTGAGGGCTGAAAGATTTTAGGACATGTCTTTTACATGAGTACTCCATTGCCAAATATCACCTTCTGTTATCTGCAATTTTGGAGGATGTGATTGAGTTCCACTGTGCTCAAAGAGAAGAAAAACAAATTGTTTTTCTCCAGCTCTAGAGACTGAAACCACTGAAACAACATGGTTCTCTAATGCAAGAGCCAATTTCTATAATGAACATCTCAAAAACAAATCCCAAACCTTTCATCACCTTGAATATATTCTAGAAAAGACAAACCTATTTTATCTCACACTTGTTATTTTGACTTCAGAAACATCATGGGTTCAAAAAGCAGAACAGCTGGACAAATTAAAAAAAAAAAGATAAAAGGGAAAAGGAAAGGGAAATAATAGGAAAGCTAATGGGATGTTCAATTGTGGAGAGATCTGGAGAAATAAGAAAAGAAGCTCTTCCCTACCCCAGTGGGCTGATTCCTGGTGCCTGGGTTTATGTACCAATCATGCCTTTTCCAGCTTTTCAAGGGATGTTAACACAGTGAGCCCTTGCCTTTCCCTGCACTCTCTGGCAAGGGGGACAGCCACGGCAGGGAGAGGGTAGCACAGTTTGGGAGCCAGCGAGGCCTGGGAAACCCTCATCTCCCTAGGGATGCCTCCCCCAGCTCTTGAGGGTGCCACTGTGTCTCCACATCATTCCCACTGCTGCTGTAAGACTCTCAGATGCTTTGCTGTGGGCAGCTAGCAAAGTATCACCTTCAGGAGGTGAGCAAGGGGGAAAAGTTATTCCACGTGCATACGGCATAATTCCAGGTAAAGCTCTCTGTGCTGCTGAGTAAACAGTCTGGCTTATCCTGTGCAATTGCTTCCTACCTCCCTGTGAGATAAGGACTGGGGCAGTCCGTTGGGACAGTGACCCAAAGTCTTTTCCAAAGCACAGTAGATAAGACAAAATTGAAACCGAAAGAGATTACATTCAATTTCCTAGCTGCTGCCAGAAGTTGTGATCCAGTGTGAGAGATTGTGTGTGTGCATGCACCTGCACATCCTCTGTGCTACAGGGAGTGGTCAGTGTCTGGTGCTGCCAGTAATTGTTGTTTTGCCTTTCAGGACAAAAGCTCCAAAAAGGAGAAGGAACTGAAGCATGATTTTAGACTGGGGACGTAATTACATACTTCCACTTCCACTTTTTTTTTTTTTTTTTTTAAGTCAGCAGCTTTCTAGAAAGTTTTAGAAGTGCTAAAACTTACACCAAATCAACAGCATGGAGTTGTGGACGTGCATGTCTGAAAAGTGAAAGAAGCCCTTGTTCTTGTGCCACTCGTTGTAAGCAAAATGCAAAATGTAATTGTGCAAAATGAATGTGAAAACTCTGCTGAATCAGACCTTTACATGGTCTACTAGCTTTCATTATGCAAAATTATAAGGTTAAAATCACACATTTAGTAGGTTATTTTTCAGTAATTAGACAAATTCTTTCTCACACAAGCACAACACATTCTGAAAAAATTATTACTACAAATGCTGTGTGTATACTATTCTCCTTTCCTCTCCATGTTTTTCATTCAAATTATTTTTTACCATTTCCTTTTTTTTAAAAAAAGTACATCAGTAGTAATAAATACTCTAAAATAAGACGAAACTATTTTTCATGTTTCAACTTTCACCTTTCAACTACTCTCAAAAAGAATAAAAAAAAAATCTCACACAACATTTAAATAAAACATGGTGTTAATATTTAAGAACACAAACAGGAAAGTCCCCCTGTCAGATGAAAACCCCTTGAGCTATTATAATTTTCTCTGATTTAACAGGCATAAAATATGGTAGCACAAAACTAATTTCTGCCAGATAAATCAGCGTGTCATGCTCACATTACTGTGTTCTTGTTAAGTAAATGTTCATTTGAAACAAAGTATATGCTATATTATTTTTAAAAAAGCATGTAGAAATGCACATATATATTATGTGGCATTTAATGTAATTACAACTGAGCTGAATTTTGCATGAAAATTTGGATTCACCTAACTTTCAAACCTCTGCAACAATAACTTCAGCCTGCAAACACCAGCCCCACAGTCAAGAACTCAAAGGAGAGCTTTATATCAGGGATTCAGTTGACCCATCATTTATTTTCACTTCATGAGAATATTTTGCTTCATTTGCAGTAAACATCTAAAACAGAGAAACGTATTTCCAAACAAAGTGATGAAGTAATTTTAATCATCTTTACCAGCTGTCTCCTTTTGTTATATGCTTATGTTATATCCTTATGTTATATTGGTAAAGATGCCTTTTAAGCTTAAGATTGTTTTCACTAATCATTAACAAATGTCATCCTACATAAGATGTTATTCAATAAATGTATACTTTAAAGTTTTCTAGGGAATATTTATTGGGAATTGTATTTAAAACCATGCTTTTTTATAAAACTTATTATATGTATATCAATGAATTCAAGACAGCCTCAGTTTTAATTATGTTTTTATAATTTTTGCCCATTAGTCCTCTTTTATTCCTGAATATATTAAAGCAAGGCATTGTTTATAAATTCCAGAATAGCTTGTATTTTCTTATGTTCTTTGAGTTAAAAGCTTGTTTTCCTTACTCTTTTCATATTCCATGGAGATTTTTTAAAATTTCAAGTTTATCTAATTGTCCATTTAAAATTTTCAGTTGCCTTGTGTTCAGGGATATTACCTGTATTCAGTTTTCATATACTTTTCATGCCATGCAGATAAACCCCAGTAATTCTGGAAAGCTTCCAGTCATATCAACACCATTGGCACATATTAAAGTCCCATTTGTTGAAACAATGATCACAATAAGTTTGTCCTGTTCCAGTGAAAATTCCTGAAGGGAGCCCAGAGTACATGGAAAATGCTGAAAAGGTCTTATTTTAGAAGTTGTTTGTGGGTTGCCATCGCTTGGGAATACTATCCAGCCATCAGAACATCAACACTTCCCAGCAATATTCAGCTGTCACATTCTCAGGCTCTGACTCCTCTTTGATATCGGATTAATTTGTTTTCTCTGTCTGTGGGGCTGACTGGGGGTGCCCAGGCTCCTGCAGTAGCAGCTCCCCAGGTGCTGGTGGCCAGGAGCAGCACGGGGTCAGTCAGGAGACCCACACGCTGTGGAACCTCACTTCAGGGGAAGGCTGACAGCTTGGAGAAGCCGCAACACGAGCTCTCAGTTCCTGCATGTGTGACACATGAGATGTTCTACAGGCATCAGAAAAATCTGTGCCAAAGTGCTTTAACTTAAATTGCTTAGCTGGACTTTACTCACACTTCAGTTTCACGGCAGAATGCACTGTTTAGTTAGGTTACAGGGTCAGCGTGGGAGAGCCAGACTACCTCCTTTCCACTGTATTCTGCTCATTATCAACTGTGCTGGCTATTGAGGCATTGCAATTTCATTTTTGTTACCACTCAGCTCTTATCTTGCAAGTTTGCATCTTCTTATACAGCAAAGTTGTTCTTCCCCCTGCAGTTTTTTAGGAGTTTCATTCCAATTCCACTGAATGAGAACTCTGCCCAAATGAAGCCACAATACTTTTTTTAATAATAACATTTTTCAGCCACGGGTTTGGCTGCCTTTATAAGAGAAGTTTTAACAAACAGAAGAGGAAATGTGTAACCATTCAATCTATTGTAAGGAAAACCAACAGAGACAAGGTGCTAACAGATACCTACTACTCTGGATGTCTTTTCTGATCACTAAAGTCAGGATGTCTTTTTTACATTATACGTGTTTTCTTTTTTTCTAAATATGTACCATGCTGAGACTGAGGTTCCTTAATTTCACAGGTTAACCATATATCCTACAGAACCGTCATTTGTGTTTGCATAATGAGCTTTAGTACTATTGTCTGTACTGTAATTACACCTATACCCATCAGAGACTTCTTATTTTCACTCTTTGTTTTAGTAAATATTGATTATCTGTTACTATTTTTTATATCCTGATATGCATTGGGAACTAATGCATTTTACATAAGAAAATGATTTGCAGAGAGCCTTGTAATACAGAGGAGACACAGAGAATTATGCAGTATAATAAGAATGTGAAATTTGGGATTATGTGCACAGTGAGAAAAATAAATATTGAAAGCAAGACAATAAATGTTTTAACCTGAAAAATTACCTTGAAACACTAACAGACAGCTAGCTTATTTGATTAAACTAATTGCATTAGAGTATTTAATAGTTTCTGTAAACAAGATGCTCTGTGTAAGTACACTTTTAGCCTTTGAGAAATAACAGCCTGAGGTTGCATTTGACTCGCTGGGATGACAGATGACTTAAACATCCTCCTTCACTACCTTTAATGGTTGAACTGGATAGCTTCCTGTCTGTCAGAAAGAAACCTTCTTTTCCCATGGCCCTGTTCTTTCATAAAGGTCAGAACAGCCTCTGCTTTGCCTTCACCACTTAAAAAAAAAAGACGTCTGTAAGTGTATCAGTATATTTGCTAACCCTTGACTTCCTAAGGGTTTTTTTGCCCTTTTTTAATCAACTAAAAAATAGAAAGGAGAACAAATGACAAAAACATATTTCTCATTGAAAATATTTGCTTTATGATTTTGTAATATTTGTATAGCAGCAATCTTCAAAAAAACACCATACTGTTGTTTTGCAAGTATTTATTCTCATAAAAAAAAAAAAGGCTATTTTTACTTAACAATTAAGGCACTTGCTAAGATGCATCTCAAAGATATTTCTTCCCATGCAACTATTTTTTCATATGATTGCTAACATTAAAAAGAAGATAAATGATTCTTAAGGGATGTTTTCAGTGAAACAAACTGGCTGAAGAAAAGTCTGAGTGCACTTCCAATTCCTGGGCACAAGATATTTTAAATGCATTTTGGTTCTATGCAGTCTTCCAGTTGTTTGCATTAGCTGCCAACCATAAGTTGACTATAAATTTTAGCCACGCATTACTTGGTGTCTGATCTTACTGGTGATGCACTTCGTATCTTTAGGAATCAGTCATAATTCATACAGCGTGGAAATCTAACAAATAAGCCTGAATATACCCTTGCTCAGTGCAATTTGAGGGGGCACTGTGAGGCACATGCAAATGTCAATATTATTCTCTATATGTAAATATTCCCTTTGTTTGCACAATCCTCATGTTTCAGTATTTGGCTGCTTCTAGCAGACCAAAGGGCAAAGTGGTGGATAGATAGCAATACTGTATATTAGGAGAAACCTTTGAACAAAAAAAGGTTTTTGGCCTTGGCAAAACCAAAGTCACCAAATTCTGTTTCTGGTTATGATTAGGTCAGTTTAACACATGACAAGTAATGTTTTCAGGAGTCAAACAAACAAGCCTAGTGCTTCACCCTTCTCCCACAACCCCCACTACAGCACGAGGAAGACACACTACCAATTCCACCCTGGGGCGTGATGCAGCAAGCGTTTGTACATCCACACGCATTCACACCCCTCTACAAATAAATGAAAACCATACTTTACAATCCAGAACATATCCCCTGCCTTTAGACAAAATTTTTCATTGACTCTTTTGACCAGCTATTAATGCCCCTCAGCTCTGGCAGTTGGGTCCATCAGACCAGGCTCAGGCCAACAAGAGTGACTGGACACACAAGTGGATCCCAGAGGCGAGGCAGCTGTGAGGGGACCTCATCCATGTCTATAAGGAACTGAAGGGGAGCATGTCAGGAGGATGGATCCAGGCTGTTCTCAGTGGTGTCAAGCAATAGGAGAAGAGGCAATGGGCAGAAACTAATGCATGGGAAGTTCCACCTCAATATGAGGAATAAATTCTCTACTTTGCAGGCATCTGAGCACTGGAAGACCTTACCCAGAGAGGCTGTGGAGTTTCCCTCACTGGAGATGTTCAAAAACCATCTGGACACAATCCTGTGCCATGTGCTC
The DNA here is from genome assembly GCA_013396875.1 of Vireo altiloquus. Lineage (NCBI taxonomy): Eukaryota > Metazoa > Chordata > Aves > Passeriformes > Vireonidae > Vireo > Vireo altiloquus. Next base: position 523,404 of record VZRF01012988.1, on the reverse strand, counting down.
TGGGATGACCCTGCTTGAGCAGGAAGGTTGGACCAGATGAACCTACTGTGGTCCCTCCCAAACTGACCCATTCTGTGATTCTGTAATTGAGGGGTTTTGTCTTTCTTTCACATACACTACTTATCGAATCCTGAAATTCTTCTACCTTATGCCTGAAGAACAGTAGTTTTTGCTTTGTAAAATCCAGTAATGCAATAAACAATAGTTTTCCCTGTAAAAAAGGGACTATTCTTGCTTGATATTGTTGACTTTTAAACAATGGCATTTTTATATTTTGTTTATTTAAAAGTTTTCCAAAATGTTTCATTTTCTTTATGTACCTACAGGCTTTCTTGCTTGCAGACCTCTGCCTCAGATTTTGGACACTCGTTGACCCAGAAACCTCCCTGAAAAGGCATCTTCATAGGCCTCTCTCAGTGTACAGCCTTGCTCAATTAGCTCCACATTTCCAGCACAGGATTCAGTTTAAGCTTCATGTGTTCGACCAGCAGCTCCAGCTGACCTCCTTAACTTCCTGCCAAAGGAAGTTTTTTTAGCAGTAGTATTTTTTAGTATCACTGGCTCTTATTTCAGATCAGTTAACTTTTATTGAAGTCAATTTCAAAACTCCAAGTTGTTCTGAAATCCATTATCACCCACTATCTGGCTTTTTAAGTTTGGTTTCTTTCCATGTAGCATATGTATTCCTAGAAGAAGGATTGCAATTAGAGGCTTTGTTGTTTTGTTAGTCTTTAAGTCACCAGGATCATGTGCATCATCTTTGCACATGCAACACAATGACTTAAAAAGTATTCTTTATTTCTTTTGCACTGCCAGCCGCTGAATATTTTAATTCCAATTTCACCCCCCAGTTTGCCTCTTGCATTTTGCCTCAGCTAAGCAGAATAAACTGTAAAAGCACATACGGGACTGTATTCTTTGCCGATCATCCCAACAGGGCTAACAGCAATGAGATATTTGTGTCTTTCCACAGCCACGGCAGAATTTCTTTGCTCTGCTGGTAATTCCTCGAGCATCGAGCATAAAGGATGGAGGAGAAGGAGGAGGAGGAGGAGGAGGAGGAGGGGATGGCAGCCGGGGTGGATCAGAGCATGTGCACGGCTGGGCTGCCCTGAGACGAGCAGGGCACAGCCTGGGCAGCAGCAGCAGCATCATCTGCAGCTCGGTGGGTACCAGCCCTGGGTAAAGCACCGCCTCGGCCAGAAGGCGATGGCAGCGCCTCGGGTCCAGCTCTGGCTGCATTATTTCACAGGGCTCACTGCTGACATTTTAAAGACAATTCTGGCTCCCTCTCGTGGAGCTTGAACCGTAGGCAAGGTTTTCCCATGCACTAGTTACATTTCTACATAATGCTGGCCCTAAAGTTTATAGAATAATAAGATAAACCCTTTCATTAAACGGGTTAAAAGGACCTCACAGTCTGATTTCTGGAAAAAAAAAAAAAGAAAAAAAGTTCCTTATCTGCACTATCTTCCTACACTAAACCACCACACTCACCAGCATAATGCTCCAATTCTTCATCAGACTTCAGCAAAGCTCCAGAAGGCTCCTTTCCTTCCTCAGCACTTTCCTGACTTTGCCTGTCTGATATTCACCTTCCACCTCTAGCTCCTGCATGCACCAGACCTGAAGGTAGAAGATGCTCTTGCCAGAGTTCTCCCTCAGCACACAGTATCACACAAAAGTCTACCTCTAGGGTAAACAGAACCAATACCAAAGATAATATTTCTATTTCATTCCTGTGGCTGTTTTCTGAGATGTTTCAATTCTTTTTTTTTACAGCATCTCTTTTATATGAGTGAAATAAAAAGTGACACTGCAATGTGGTAAGAATAGCTAATGTCAGATACAGATGTAATGCATATTTTCCTCTTCTTCCTTTGTGTTTCAATTCAGCTCTCCATGGATCCATAAAATATGAAGATGACATCATCTTACTCAATGCTCATGTTTATTTGATGGTTCTTCATCATCTGAAATCCTTTATTTCCTTCATTAAGCAGAAGAAAATGAAAAGTGAAACAAGAACGAGGGGGACAAAAAAAGCATTATTTAGACTTAAATCTAAGAGGATCCCACATTGTGTTTGACTTGTGAGATAATACCTTGCTGTTTCACTTCTACATGAAGTTTTCTATGTGATTTTTATATGAGGTATTAACTGGTATGGCATATCAAAATAAGTAACATTTTTTAAAGTCAGAATTCCACCATGTGCCATATTCATCATTGCACTCAAAGTACAGACCACAACAGAAGTCCATTTTTTGTACAAAACCTGCTTTTCAAAAAGCAATATAGTATAGTATAGCAATACAGTATACTTTAAAAAAGTATAGTCTTATAGATACATAAAGGAAAGTGATGGCATTACAGACATGACATGATTGTTCTGCAGCACTTAAAATGCCATTCATTAGTCTTACTGTTCATTAATAACCTAAGGCAAGTAAGTTTTATATGACATGTTTTATTTTTGTCTATAAGTGGTAATAGTTACTGCAACTGATAAGCTGAAAAAAAAAATCCCCAAGACTGCCAATAAGAGAGGTGTATGACTTTGCACTGAAGCATGCCCCAGAAGAGGGTTACTTATATTTTCCCAGCCTCTGCAGGCCTCCACTGAACCAGTGAAATGTTTCCAGCACAATAAAATGTTGTGTTTCCCTCCATGACAGCAAAGAGAACAAATGCAACAGCTGCTTCTGAGGAAAGTGCAGCCAAAATGAGTAATATGGGTGCTCCTGGAGAAAGAGAGGACACCTCATACACCCTTCACATGTATTCTAGTCTTGAAAATGTTCATATAATCCCAATCCAATCCACAGCAGGCTACTCGATTATCCCAGGTTGAACTGTTTGGTTAGCCTAATCCTTTTTACTGTGTAAGCTCTCATGCCAGCAATAAAATAAATAATAATAGTAATAATAATGATAAGTAGTGTTCCCTGAGAGAATGCAATAATTTTGATTTAAAACTTCTGTACTAGTGAAAGATGACAGAGGAAAAAAACATCTTTGGAAAATTCCTGCTCCTCATAAACTGAGGCTGTTATGGTGGTTATACTTTTTCTCTTGCATTTGTTACGTGTTTTATTTTCGTGTTTAATTTTCAGAAAAACAGGTGACCCTTGTAAAGAATCCAGTTTGCAAAAACACAAATCTGTGAAAGCACAAATGACACTCAGTCGATAGGAACTTGTTCATTTCAATAAGAACTCATTTAATTATGGTTCTTGTGATTGGTCTTTGTAATATTTCAGGATTTTGAGGTAGCTCACAATCAGCAAATTCAGATCTACCAGGAACTTACCCTCTTACTCAGATGAACTGGAAGAATTAAGTGGCAAACACTGATTCTGCCAGTATTGCTGGTTCTTAGCCAGCCACAGCTCTCAGCAAAGATGACTTGCACAGAATTAATTATACATTTTTTGCAAAAATATTTTTAAAATATTATATGAAAGGATTAAAAAAAAGCCAAAACAAAATGAAAGCCCAAGTGTGCCTCCTTATTCCACCCTTGAACATAAACATAAATTACATATTGGAAGTTGTTCCATGCATTACAATTTGCAAGAGGCTTAAAGGAATGCCAAAAACAATGCATGTGTCTTACTAAAACCTTCAAAACTCTGATAAAATCAAAACTTCAGGCGTTTTACCCTCATTACAGGGCAAGAAAATATTTTATTTGTATGTAAGAAATCAAATTATATCATAATTGCTTTTCACAAGGCAACCATTGATTTTAAGATGAGTGATTGGTTCTTGGGGACAAAGCATAAGCTAAATATAACCAGGAGTTACCAGTTAATTCTCGTAATAATCATTAAAATGAAAGAAGATTTCTCTCCACAGAAAACTACTCTTTTTAACTCCCAACTTCAAAGAATCAGCAAATACATTAGTGCAGCTTTGCTAAATTTGTTCTTGCTTTTAATTATGTAGGAGATAAAAAAGTGTTTGTATAAAAAAAAAAAAAAAAAAAAGAAAAGTGAGTATGAGAGACATACCTTAAAATTCTTTTCTACCTGACTGAAAGGTAATATTGGGTCATTTTATTTTGTCTCCAATAGCCTCTTAGCGACAGTATTTTCATATTATTACCACACCTATTTTATTTTTCAATCTCTATTTATCTCTGCCACAACAGAGGAGGCAATAACACAGGAATATGTTTTTTTCCCTTGGTTAGCAGCCATCTTCCAGGGTCTAGCCTGAAGTTATTTGCAAACTAATTGCACACATCAATCACCCATTGGTTTATCTAGCATCAATTACCCATTAGTTTATCTAGCTCTTTCCCATAGTGCTCAGTCTCTAGATCTACCCTTGAGTAAATCCTAGTCTCCCTCTTTGGGAGTTTGCTTCCTTCTTCACCAAAGGATCTCTGCCCCCTTGATATCAAGTGTCTGCATCAGTTCTTGTCAACTTTTATTTTTCTTGCATATGCTCCAGTTGTCTTCTTCCAGATCTGTATTTCAACAGCACCTTAACACTAATGTTTCCTCTCTTCACAGGAAATGTCTTTACTGACGATCTGCCAATTCTCTGCCTAGAAATAAGAGAATGATCTAGCATGATTATTCCTTAAAATAAGTCCTTAAAATTCCTTAAAATACAAGCTGGCAAGGGAATGAAAACAATAAATCCTTCTACAAAACACTTCAGACATCCATACCAGCGAAAGAAATGCAAGAATCTGAATGGAAGCCCCTAAAGGTCTGAAATACTAAATGTGGTCACCCAGACCAGTTAGCATAGCTGCGAATGGATTGGGTAATTGATGTGGGCTGAATGTGTGGCACAGCAAGCCTGAGGTGGGGGAAGAAACATCCTTTTACCTTGTGCCAGCAGAGCACACCCTTGGCAGAGTGGTTGTGGGAAGTGTTATGTTGGAAGTCACCTGGTTGAGGTGAGGAGACCCAGAATCCTGTCAAAGGAGTTACCCATATAGTTGTCCAAAGAGTCTGTGTCCTAGTGTTGAGAAAGAAAAGCAAATTCTGTTAATGATTTCGGGGAGGAGAGAGCTTCTGTTAATGATTTCAGGGAGTAGTGAGTTTAGCAGAGAAGGTGAAGAAAGCCGTGAGAGAAGAAGACTTTTGATGGTCAGTAGTGCTGCCAGGAGAATCAGCTGTTCATACAAAGGTAGGTCAGGTAGCAGAACTATTATATGCTAGCTTAGCATTTCTAGAGAAAAAAAAAAAAAGGAAGAGGAGCAAGGGACAGCAAGATAGAAGACACCAGTTCCAAGGAACTGATTATATTTCACTGGCAGAAAGGAAGTACACCTCCAAAATAATTAAGGCAATTGAATCATCTAAAAAAAAAAAAGGAGGAAACTTAAAAAGAGATCAGTTGTGGATCCTCAATAATCTGAACTCAAGAAGAAAGTATACAACAGGAAATGAATGAGGGACAAAATTCTTTTTGAAGCATGAAGGAGAGAATGAGGCTGTCCAAAGTACAAAGGCAGATCCAAGAGGCAAAGGTCATACAGGACCGAAGAAAATATGCTTTCTACATGTACTGTAATGGGAAAAGCACAGACAGAGATGGCCCAGAAAAGGGCAATGTTTATTCATTGTCTGCTTTAGAGTCACACTTACAAGTCTGTATTTTGCTTTGTATTGGCTCACACCTAACAGGTGAATCTTCCTATTGAAATGCTTATTTTCCTTCTCCTGCTCCCAGAACTACCTTAGCACATTGAGGTTATTTGCAGTATTTATCCTCCAGTATGCATTATACCTCTCACAGTTCCATGGCACTCTCTCCATCACACAGGCAATATATGGGTTAGCACAGGGCACAGAACATCCTTGCAAAATACATTTTTGACGTCTTTGATAGTGCTCTCAGGGACAAGTTTGTTTGAAATCTGGATTCTAGGTCACACACCCAGCTAGTAATACACTGTCTCGGCCATATTTCTCTTACAAGCCTGTCATAAATAACAGTATCAAAAGCCCTAATAACACCAAGGCAGATTAAATTTACTACTTCCTCTCTGTTCAAATGACACGTTATCCTAACAAAGAGAGAAGTAATAGGGGCTCAACACAACTTGTTTATAATTAATCTCATTTTGATCTTTCAAGTACTTATATGTGTTTAGAATTTTTATTCCAGAATTTATTTGGAAATTGGAGATAGCTGACTGGTCTACAACCGCCCACCCATCCCTGCTTTTCCTCTTTCTCTTCTTCCTCTTCCCTACTTAAAATAAGTACATTTGTTTTCTCAGCACTTTTCCTGTCTTTCAAGCCTTCAGAGAGTGCAAGGAGCTCTAATTTTCAAACAATTTCAAACAATTTTAATTACGGGTTGCATAAAATATTGGCTAGTGCAACATCCTGCCTCTTAATTGCTGCTCTAAATGCTATTATTTGAGGACTACTATTGAGTAGCTCTCAATAGTGTAAATTACAAACACGTCTCCCTACAAAGATTATTTCCACGTATCTCAGAATCAGAGGCAAATAAACATGTTTTCAACCCCTTGTTGAAATGAGGACCACTGGTACAAAGTCTAAAAGTTTCCACTTCACATAAAGTAAAAAATGAACAGGAATATCTTCAAGTAACCAGTAAAAATTCTGTTATTCTTTTACATAAGGATGTATCAGCTAACCTATTAAAAAAAAAAAAAAGACTGGAAACTAAGAGTGAAAAATATTAATATATTACAGTGTTATGTTTACACTAATAAGAATCATAATTTATTTCATGGACAGCATATTTTTGTTTTCTCTCCTCATTTCTGAATCAAAGTCCTCGAATAGACAAATACTTCTAATCACTACATTCCCAAAAGCAGAACACAGTGTAGCCTGAGAAAGGAAAGTATTGGTGGAAATGGAAGATAAGAAAACAATCCATATCTCATAACAGATATCTGGTCTTTGGCATTTTAGATATTCTTCCTTCATGTTTTCTGATTCATTTCTTGACTCTCTCTTTCCTGGAAGTCTCAGATACTTAGTCACACCCTTCACTTGTGCATCTTTCGAAAAATAACATAATTTTAACCTAGTGCTGACAGCTTGTCATCTTTCTCCCAAGAATTCATACTGAGGGACACTGATCTTGAGGTGTATCCAAGACAGAGAATCTGCTTTTGGTTTTCGCTTAATGAGCTAAAATCTATAATCTCGTGATACACGAGATTGCATTGAAATACTGAAATCCACTTTCATTTACAATTCTTCTCAGTGCAATTCTCTAATTTTTAACCCTTTATTTAAAGCAAGATTGTCAGAGACAGCCTTCCCTGTTTGAGAAGAACTTGAAGGATTAGAGCTCAGGGTCAGAAGGACATAAACCCATCTTTTGCCAGAGCAAGCATCCCTACCTGGAACCCTGGTGGAAAACACTTCTAGCTTCTTGTAACAGCAGTGTTTGACCTCCTCTCAGGAGTAGGCCCCCCGGAGTAATTTTGCTATTCCCAGTTCCTTGTTCTTTCTGCAGTGAAAAGTTTCGAAATGCAGGGCTAGCCCACAGAAACTCTGGGGTTTTACTGTCACCAATTTTCAAGCCTGAAAAGTTAGTTGAAAACTCCAAATCATTCAGACATGGCTATAACCAAAATCATGACAGTAAAGACAAACGGAGTTTTACTTATATAATGAAATCCTCAATAATTAGGCTAGGGAAAAATCTATTTAAAATATATCTCATGTACCACCACAATGCCATGACATACCACTGAAGAAGATGAAGTCTAACAAACACACACAAAAAAACCCCAAAAATCCTGAGAGTAGAGTGGATATGCAAAGGAGCAAATAAAATCCTGTAAAAGTAATGGTTTGTTCAAGTTTGTTTTTTTTTTTTTTTAATTGAGAGAGAGGATCTGGGTGGCTATAATTTCATTACAGGGAGCATTACCCTTATTTAATATTGGAATGGAATTTCTCAAGTGCTTTTATGATGTAGTTGTATCACAGTGAGTATACAAAACTCTCTACTTCCATTTGCAGCCACACAAAGATTCCTGCCTACCCTGCAGAACGGGATGAGACACCATCCTGTAAGCCTGAAGTGTCTGGAGCACTGCCCACTCAACATGAGCAGCCAGCTGTCTTAAGGCCACCAACAAGTGTTTGCAGATCAGAAATTCCAAAACCCTTCAATAAACAAATATTTAGAGCATCCATGTCTACAAAAATGTTTTCCTGCTACATTTTTCAAACCCACAGGATAATGTTCAGAGACATAAAGGCAGTGAAAGGTCACCAGAAAACACCATTCCAACATCTGTGCTACTTTCAAGCTCTGCAAAATGCAGACATAACAACTCATACAAACTTACACATGACCATAAATTTAATATATTATAGTTTGTCAGGGCAATACAAATCTGGGGACAAAAGTATGAGCACACTATAGTGTCATCTGCTTTTGACCTGTGCTGTTTAAAAAAGGGCAAGCAATTTTTGGTTCTGCTCCATTAGGAAAAATCATCACAAAGAATGGCAGAACTGTGTTAGGACACTTCAGACATTCCCCTAAGCCCTGCTCCTGCACAGAGTGGTGCTAGTACAGCACCATGTACTGAAAAAAAAAAAAAACAAAACAGGGATTGAACCATACTTGGTTTTCTCTAGCTTTGCCTATCAGGTTGGCTGCAAACTGCAAGGTTTCATAATTCCCTCCCTCATGTTGATATTTTGATTTACAACAAAGCACAAGTTTATATTAAAGCCACTCCTTTCAAGGCATTGACATTCTTTCACGTAGCTGCCAACTTCACAAAACTTAGAGGAACTGTGTATCTTCATGATAGCCAGCTTGCTGTTCCTATCAACCAAGGAAACCAGCATTTTGAGATAACAAGGTACAAATCCTTTGGCAGCAGTGCTTAAAAGATAGCATTAGGCTAAGAGGAGGTGGCTGCACTGATGATGAATTGTGTAGAGAATGACATCTTACACAACATATTTGCTTATAAGCCAAGTGTTAACTAGCTCTAAATAAATTCTCTTCAGTAAAGTACTGACAACAATTACACATTTCCAAAATTTATTTAAGTTGATTCCAGTTCTAAGGTTTGGAAGTCTTGGTTTTAACAATCTTATGTATTCTATTGAGTCTTTGAAGACTTTTTCCTGACCAAAAAAATCTCATTTATTTTTTGCACAAGAAAGGGTTGATAATGAGGGTTGTCCAATTCCTGTATAATCCTTTCACTAAAAAGGAAGAAGATCTAAAGTAAAAAAGTAGAGATTATAAATGTTTTATAGTCTGCAACTACATAGGAAATGTTACCAGTACTATAACAGGGTGTTTTGCATACTGGTGATTGGTTAAAAATCAACTGCACAATAACTTAAGAATATATTACACACATAAAATCCGTAAGAGGATTCTATCAAATGAGACAGTAAAACCTGTGCTTTTTCAAAGACACTGTTTTTGCAATATTTAAACAGTAAGTATTGGTTATGGTCTAACTATGAAAGAGACTTAACAGGTTGATGTCCCACAGCTACTGCATTATAGTGTGACTGGGTGCTACAAGGAAATAAATTATTTAAAAAGTGAATCACTGAAGTTTATAAAAGAATTTACATCCTTCAGTGTTAGCACTTTACACCCTCTCATATCAAATCACTATGCCACCACTTCTCTGAGTAGTACCCTGAATGGATTTGTAGCCCAGAATTTTAGATTAATTAGGAAGAAAACATATTCCAGAAACCAATCCTCTCCTGCACAGGTTATTTTTTTTTTATTTTTTCTAATTTCATCTTTCCAAGAATGAAGAGCATGGATCCAGAAGGAGACATCTGTACAAATATGGCACATTAGGAAAGTTTGGTGCATTTGGAAGGAACTAGTAGAAGTTAAACTACTATAAAAAGCCACCTAATCCATTTTTGAAGCACATACAATTTCAGAAAAATACATACAACAGGAGGTCAGAGTGTTACAACGTCAAATAAACCAGCAGCTGTAGGAATACTTATTAAAACTTCTAGAAGTACACAGCATATCTGACCTTGTTAAACTGGCATCTGTTAAGGACATTGCTTAAGCCAGAGATGAGCTACAGGGAAAGTTTCATACCCATTCTGGTTTTGTACTGCAGTACAAATTTGACGTGTAAACCATCAGCCGTTTAAGTTTCCAAATTGGCGAGGCTACAGCTCCAGTTATCAGAGCACAGTATTTGATGTAATCCCTCAAACATGTTTTGTAGCTAATGAAAAGGTAAACATGTCTATGCAGAATTTAACCTTGCAGGCTACCTATACTGCCAAGTTTCAGCTTCATGTGTTGGCTAAAATCTGTCACACTAAACAAGGATTGCAGAACATGTCTCTCCCAACTTCTGAACTGTGCTCCAGTCACCTAAATTACGAGGTAGAAGACAGAGACTCAAAATGACTTGGGCCTTTGTGGTTTTGGAGATGAGACTGAGTACATATTCTCATTTTTTGCAAGTTGCTGAATTTAGGTAACTTTCTTTGTTAAAGGCCTGCTCAGATTTCTCCAGTGTGATTTCAGGTAAGACAAAAAAAGGCGCTTTTGTTCAATAAATCTTTTTATTCTGAGCTCAGTTTTTGTTCTACAAATGCATCTGAAATAACATGGCATCTCGAGGTGTACAATTATTCACTTCTATTTAAAAATATCAGGTGCTTTATGACTATCAGTTTTGCTCAATACCTAAGTGGCAGAATTCAGAAGTGTTTGGCTTACTGACCTGTTTGACTTGAAGTTCCACCAGAAATAATAAACGTGTAACAGAAAGAATTCTTCTGGTTTCTAAACAGCCTTCATATCCCATAATTATCTTCTACTTTGTGAAAACGTAGAGCATGACTTCTACCTAAAGGGTCATTTTCTTCAGAGGAAGACGCAAATGACCTGTTAGATAAAAGATAATTTTATGTGCCTGCTTCTTTTCCCAGGTCAGAGAAACAATCAGGAGGACGCTTAGCAGTGGTAGTTCTGAGCGTGTAGCCACCATGTTAATTTTTAATGACAGCACTGAGTGACAGTGGCACTTGGATAAAGCAGTTAACAGCATAATGATCACTGTGGCAAATGCCACTGGATTCAGTTAGCAATACACTTACCAGTTTATCCATTTATCACTCTATAAATCAAATAAACTACCTTGCAGCCTTGGTCCTTCTACTTTTTGCATATCTTATTCAGAAGCATGTACCTCTGAAATCAATCTGTGTTCACGGGCAAATCTGTATTCAAGGGCAAAAAAATTGATTGTCTCACAGATGACACAGAAAGGGGAAAGCAAACAAAATCTTCATTGGTTATTGAAAAGGAGGATAGGGAATCAAACCATGTGTTGATAAAGGACAAAACAAATAATAAATTACATAAGAAAAAGCATGCAAATGTTTCCACTATATGCAACACCTTTTATTTAGGCCCTAACTCCGTTGAGCAATGAAACACTTTCCATGAGCTTTTGCCACTTATTTCCATGTTGCTCCAAAACAGGTCCTTCTTTCCCACCCTACCGTAAGCACCCTCAAACAGCAAGGGAAGGGCACCCTTTAACACTTGCACATACAGGCAGACCCAGCCAACACTGACAGATACCTGCAAAAGCCAGAACAAATAATTGCTACAGTTGACAGATCGTATCAAGTTTTAACTGGAATATTAAAAATGTTTTGTGTGAACTATGCCAATTTTCTCCCACTTGTGGGCAGCCAGAGTGAACAAGTTCCATCCTAGCAAGTATTTTTCTTCAGCGCTTCTCCTCCTTTCAGAAGTCAGCCAGCCTGTTTTTACTTAAATTTTCCTAAAATAATCTATCAATAGTATTCAGGCTGGGAATAGACATGTGTTCATTCAGCTTAAAGGGACATAAGAAAAAAAGCAGCAGCCAAGAAGCTCTTGGATCAACAATTTTATGTATAACTAATGCTAAAAATTGTCCAGGGGGGAGGTGGTGTTCCAGCTTAAAAACTCTATTCTAGTCCACTTTCTCCTCTCAAAGTAGCCTTGGAAAAAAAGATCTTCAACATTTTTTGGTGAAGATACTAGTAAAGAATGACACTTGAGGTATCCTGATAATAATAAAGGCTAAAGGCATAAAAGTGAAACATGCGGTAAAAGTGAAACATGCTTTATTCACTTTTACCGCACTTCCATTGTGCAATTTTTTTAATCTTCTAATTCTTATTAGCAGCACTTATTACAGAGATATTGAAAACCAAAACCTATATGTCAATCCCAGTCCTCACTTCCGAAAGTGATTTCAAATTGGAAGAAATGGATAATTTAATTTTAAAAAGCATGAGCACTGCCGAGAGCACCAAAAGGCAGATCTTCCCTCGTAAGCAAGGCAACACATATAAGCAACTTCATTCTCCTGGGGCTAAAGTGTCCTGCACCTTAATTCCTGATTGCACCTTAAGCTTTTTCAGGCTGTTTATCTTACAGCCTTGCTCCGGAAATCACTGTGAGGCTCATAAACCTTCATACATGCTGCCAAACCCCTTCCAGCCTGCTCTGTTTCAGGAACACCTCTCACCTGACTCTCGGTTCTGTTTAGCCGCTGGCTCTGTTTCGCTGCCATGCAGCACATGGCAGAGTTTCACATGTAGCACAGCCTCAGCCTGTCTCACTTCCAGAGCATCATGCAGAGAGCTGCCTGGCTGAAAGATGAGACCCATCTCCTGAATACCCACTTATTCCCCTTCTCCTCCTCCCATTTATTTGGTGCCCCTGTTCGGAGAGGAACAGTCAATAAGTTTCTCACCATCTAGTCTGGCACTGTTCTGCTTTTGGATACTCCTCCTGGTTCTACCTAAGCCACTCCTCCAAGCTGTGCTCCAGGGTTTAGTAGTGGCAACTCCAATCTTGACAACCCTGAGCAAGTTTTAAATTTCCAGACCCAGAAGCTCTTTTAAAAACTCCCAGAAAAGGGCAAAGAATAGATTTAATTGGCATCAGTAGAACCTAGGAAGCAGGTATCCCACTGAATCCAGACATCCAAGGGAGGGAAGGTGGCATCCCATTAAATTTTCTATGGATGTGCCTGGTGAATAACGTCTTGATCACAGACGCAGCTGCGTCCCTGAAACAGGGTGTTTTCTGTTGCTGTTGAGTCCAAGAAATGGCAAAAAGCAGCATGGACTTTTCAGGGAAAAAGCCATTTATTAGGAGAAATCCTCCATTTTTATAACCCAGATCGCTAGAGGCAAGACACATGGGACACAGACATTGTCCCTAGCATGAACACCTCTCTCACACCATTGGTCAGTTACACAGAAACCTGTTAGGATAACAAAAGTAAAAAACACTTTGGTGAAACAGAAGTTTCCCAAAACAGTTTCCAGTTGTTTACAAAAACTTTCTTCAGTTTCTCATCCTCTGGCCATGAGAAGGGTATGCTTCTCCAACTCCCACAGCTCAACTCTCACAGCTCTGGTTGTGAAGATTTTTCACAGCCAGAGCAGAAAGCTTAAAATTTTCCCTTTGACTAACTTGTCCAAGCCTACATTTCAATTCTTCTAATAAAGTCCCATACCAGATAAAAAGAAGTCTGACTTGCAGTTTTTATTTTTTCTTGTTGTTTATTCAAGTTCTTATCTCAGAAAACTGTCCAACACCTGGAATTGGCGCTCTAAATTTCCCACTGCAAGGCCACGAGACCGACAATACAGTGCTGTTTTCAAAACTTTTCACCCAATTTACTGTTAAAACATACTATATTTATAAGTCTGTACCAATAACTATTACCTATTTTTAACATGCTTCCCCTACCTCAAATCTGTTCTACCAATGTCTTTGTGCCACCGTCACAGCAGAAAATGGAGTAAAAGAACTCTGAACACAGCCCAAAAACCTCCCTCTTGCTTCCCTTTTACCTCCATACAAATTTTCACCCTATGATAAATGAAACTATAATCTATCTTATATTTTTAACGTTCATAATTCATCCATAAGTGTTGGAAGCTTTTCCCATGGGCACAAATCAAAGACTGTGTCCTCTTGGGGTCCCACTGAGGGTCCCAGACCCCCCAGGGCAATTTGAGGGGTTTTCCAAATTTCTTGGACTCCAGCAGATCACTTTCTGAAGCTTGTGTTGGAAACACCTCCCCAGGCAAGGAGCAGAAGGGTGTCCTCCTGTTGCCCCTCCCTAATAGGGCTGCTCTGTCTTGTTCTGACCACAGCAATTTTTGGACTACCTGGGTAGATCTCCATCTGGGATTCAGACAAGCTTGAAAGGTCACTGTAGGATGTAAGTTTTCTTGACAGGTACTTTGCCAAGCCAGAAGTTACTGACAGTGGAGGGCATATTTGTGGGGCAATGGCTAAACAGATCTTTTGACAGAGTAAGGGAGAGGCAGTTTTCCAGCAGCGTAAGCTTCCAGCACCTGGTTAAAAGTTATTCCAGAATCCTTCCTCAGGTGGCTTTTAGATGAACAGAGGACACTTTTGACTTGACTTGTTACAGCCTTGTGCCACACATTGACTCCAAACAATGTGAACAGGAAAGACAGAATAGTAAGAGACACAGTCTTTCAAGGAGAAAAGCTGGTAATTCCTAGCACTTCCCATGCACTAAACAACTCTTGATAAGCTACATACACACTACTACCAACTTGCCAAAATGCACTGAGAACCCAGTTCAAGAAAGGCCAGTCCTTGGGAGATGGAGCCTGACTGGGGGTGATGACAGTGGTGCCCATGCACCATTGTATCCTCATATTGCTCCTTATGCAATCCTGTTTCAAGGGAACATACTTCTAATGTTCCAATGCAAACTCTTGTATAATATTGTCTTCACAGTTGCATATGCTCCACTGTATCAACTAAAACACTTCTTGTGAGACAAACCTGGCTTTTTAACAATTTTGTAACCCATTCAGATAGCACAGGTTTCTGCTATTTCACTGAGCTATGGTGAGGTGGCAGGAGCAGGGGTTCATGGCCACTGGCTGCTGCGGGACCAAGGGAGTTCATACAATAGTTTGGGTTGGAAGAGACCTTAAAGATCATCTTGTTCCAACCTCCCTACTGGGGACAGGGACAGCTATCACTAGAAGAGGTTGGTCAATGCCCCAGCTGACCTGGCCTTGCTATCTCCATATTGAGATCCTGAGTGCAACTTCTTCTGGGTCCATTCTCTATTCACCATCTCCAAGGGCTAACAAGCCAAGGTGTCTTGGCTTAAACAACGGTAAAAATTTGTTTTATTCTTTTACAAGAGTCAGAAAATTTAGTACTTTCTTTGCATCTGTCTCCTAGACTCACATAGAAACTCTTTTCCTAAAAGCACACAAACCAAGGAAGTTCCCATTCTTCTGCTTGACAAACAGTGAGCTCTGATTCCCAGTGAGGAGAAATTTACATGCCAGGGAAATGGAGGGGATGGGAATTTCAGCTTGTGTCCCAGGATCTGCAGCTGGAGGAAGCTGTCCTTACATCTCCCTAACGCCTCAGTCCAAACCCACGGAAGCAAAGCATATTCACCAGCTGGCAGTGAGGAAGCTTTTTGTCTGGGTTCACAGGCTGTGTTACGACCACCACTGAGTAATACATGCATTCATAAAAGACACTTATAAGCAAAGCAGGGCACAAGGAATATTGAGTTGGGGCAGGAAAAGTACAAGAAGAATGTCTCATGGATTTGAGACTGGTATTTTTCCCGGGAGTGCCCCAAGTAAGGGTGCATTTGCTGTACCAGAAGTCCCTTAAAGGATCACAACAGAAATGTGCCAACACTGTGCTACAGGGATCTCTTTCTAGGGTGTTCAGAAGCAACTGATGAGAGCATATGTGATGCCATAATATCTGCAAGGCTCTGCCTCTGTGGAAGATGAGGCAGATCTACCCCTTAAAAAGCCCTCCTGATTTAGGGGCCCACGTTGCCACTAGTGGACTAGCATTCCAAAGAGACACATGTCCCCCTGCTGAAACCTCTGTTCACCCCCTTAAGTGTCCTGATCACATAGTCTTACCTAAACACATCTTCAGCTGCCTTGCTACCAGCCCTGCTCTAATCTTAGCCATACACAGACAAGAGGCTCTAAATTCTATCATCTGGGTCAGGAAAGATAACAGATAACGTTGGGTGTGACACACAGAGAAAATGCCACAGCTTCTTAGTGCCCATATAAAAACACATCAAATAAAACACATGGCAAAATGGAACTCTGCCTGTGATATGACTAGTGAATTACTGGCCACTTATTTTTCCTTCCAAAACTGTATGGCCCAGAATTCCAAAAAATAAACTAGGGACAAAAAATAAGAGAGAAAAATAAGAGTGTATTTCTTTAATACTTCTAGAGTGGAAGTTTCTAGTCAAGACACCTTTACTATTAGTATACCAACCCTTATTAGCTGCATCTCCTATTGCTGTTGTTTCTGCACAATTACATGCCTTTTTAAAACCTTGAAAGAGACACAAATCTTTGATGCAAGGTAGGACATTCTAGAATATGCTTCTGAAATCACAACAGCCTATTAAAGACCGATTAATTAGACAGTAGCAATTGTGGATACAAGGCAAGGGGAGTCTCAACAGTCATGTTTAGCTTTGGCTCTTCATCATCATTCTGAAAAAGGTCACTTGAATATTTTGGGAACAATTTGTGAACATGATTTCAAACAATAAAAAAAGAGCTGCACTCATGCATTTCTGCTCTTTCATTTTATAGCTCATATCATTATTTGATCCATTTTCTGTAAGTTAGAATAATTTCAGGTCATTGTTTTAGAGCTGGTGTTGTTATCTCTGCTGAGGGAAAGAAGATACAGACCAAAGTAAATTAAAACACCACAGAACAAGTATACACATGTCCACTCACTGTTTCAAATTCAGCCCTTTAAAATTGATACAATGAAACAAAAACCACAGTACCTGCACGCTGTTCTTGCAAAATACTGTGGCTAGATCTTCATGTAATATATGAGTGTACATTGTTAAAAAAATAAATTCAAGTCTCAGCATGCACCGACTGTTTTGATTTGCCAAGTGATGCTTATTGGGCAAACTGCATTAATAGGTCATATTTTAATTGTAATTTTTCTTCTTTCTTAACCACCTCCTCCCACTCTAACCATGGGATCTCACTGCAAACAAGGAAGAAAGGCTCATTTGTAATGGTTTACACTACTATTACAACATAATTTGTAATCTTCAAAGATAGAGATGTGTTTGGAATTATTTTAAGGCAACTCCAGACAGCAGCAAAAAAAATGTCAGAAATAACTCATATCTTCAAAGAAGAGATTGGTGAAAATTTTGTTGAAGTTTCAAATCTGAAAATTAATCTTTTGCTTACAAATAAGCATGTAAGTTAGGTATGTTAAACTGGGGCTAAGCAGGCACAGGCTTGCAGGATCAGGCCTACAAAATCCGCACTTAGAAGAGTTCTCTATTTAAAACCATTTCTTTGTACTGATTTTTTTTGTTATTAAATCACTTTTGAGAACAGGATTCCTCTTCAGGATAGTTTACCATCATGCAATAAATGCAGCTTCTTGACAGTAAAGAGTACATCTCATAAGGTTTTTTAAGTGGATGGATTTAAACATGTTGCTGGACTAAAACAATCAAGTAAAGTTGATAAAGTAAAACCATACCAAGGCCGGAAAGGTGTGATTAGCAAAATAAACAAATCCTGAAGTTCACAGAATTCATCACATTTAAGTAAGTTTTCACAGTGTGAGAAAGGAATCTGCTTTATTTTATGTATGAAGGACACAGAATATCTTTTCCTAAAATAAACATTTAATCAGAGAACTGATTTTACAAGAAAAACCAAAGAAAAACTAAAAAAACCCCACACACCTCTTTCAAACGGAGAAAAAAAAGTCTTTTAATTAGTTTAGGAACAGACCTAAACCATTTATCAGAACTGTAATAGAACACAGACATTTATTAATACAAAGCAGAGATAACTTTTAGCAACCTGTCTCTTAAACAGGTATTTTTAACGTTAAAACCAAGTTTTAAGACCTGAAACTAATTCCACAGGTAGTCCTTCGGTTCTAAAAAATTAATTTTACTCCCTTGCACAGTGGCTCCAAATAAGTTGCTGTCACTTTTCAGGGTGATTTTCTGGCTGCCTTTAAAACCAGGAGGAAGACTTCCAGTTCTCTTAAAAAAATTAAAAGCATATTAAAAGGAAAAAAAAAAAAAGGAAAAGAAGGAAAAATTGAAGAAATTGAGTACTTGAGTACTATTTCAGTGACAGTTTGCCACTGAACTCTGCCAATCAACTCACTAACCACATTTTCTTAAATGAAGGAGAGGAGAAAACTATAAAGTTCAAGAAATGCTTTTTTGTACTTGTAAAAGTAACACTGTAAAAAAAAAAACCACTAAGACACAGAGGTTCACTCAAATCATAAAAAATATTTTGTTATAATTTTGGTAAAGAAACTCTTAAAAGCACAACACCAAAGGAAAATTCCATGACCCTGAAATGTAATGAAATTTTCTTAATTTCAATATGGGGTAATATCTGCAATGACTATTGGAGTTACCAAACCTTCCCTCCTCCCTAAAAAGGCACTTGTTAACGTGGGAAAAGCAAAAGAATATGTATTGACAGAAACCAACAGCCAAACCCTTCTTTCTTCTGTGCCTCACTAAAGGAGGGACAGGGTTTTCATGATTTGTCCTGGCTGAAATACTAATTTCTCCCTCATTCAGCCTCGTCTGAGGCACCAAAACAAGCAAGAGCCATCTCAAACCCCCCTGCAGTGAGGAGGACTGTCCTGCTGGAGCCTCTCATCGCTCCCGAGCTGACGCAAGCAGATGATGTGACCCAGGGGCACAGTCCCAGCTGGGTTTCGGGCACACCCCAGGCACCAGCAAACACAGACCAGGAACAATTCTCGTGCCTGACGGAAGCTGGGGCACAGCCTGATCCATGCAGAAGGCTCTGGGGCAGTGCCCCGGCAGCCAGGAGTGAGGAGCCTGATTGCCACCATCTCCTCAACCCTGGTAGTGCTGCTCCTGGGAAACCTCCCCTTCCTAGTGGTGGCTTCTCAAAATACCCTTTTATTTGGCATATTGCTCTTGATAAAATCTTCAGTGGCATCTTGCTGCACGGCAAGACAGGAAGAGAAAGTAATCACCACTGCTGTTCCACAGCTTGATAACAAAATATTCCTGTGAGCTTCTCACACTTCCACAAATCTTTATAGTTTCCCAGAAATATATTTTTTCTTTTTTTCTTTAATTCTCGCCAAAGAAAAAGAGATCCATACATGACATTTGAATGAATGCAAGATATAATTCTGCGTTAAAAACAGTTTATCAGTCAGTTCATGTGTTTTTTTTCAGTACTCACCCCACTGACAGGACAAATGATTTGTACACAAAAAGTAGCAACAATAATTTTTTAAAAAATTAGTGTTCTAGTACAATGATAAAATTAAGTCCCTTGGTCTTGCCTAAATACAGCAGAAGATTAGAACTTCCCAGACCTGAGTATCAATGAGAGTTTTGGGGGCACAATAAACATAACTGAATCCCAGTTACATAGGGATTCTCTTGTGGGTTCAGATTTATTTGGTGAAAGGAGTAGGGGGGATATGCCTCTTCTTCTCCCCATCCCCCCTAGTTAATTGAGAAAAATTTGAGTATCAGACATATTTATTCTTAAAAATAGCAGCATAATAGCAGTGGTCAGACTTTCCTGAGTTCCACCAGTTTGTGATAACTGGAGCACATACATTTTTATTCCAAAATGACATAAAAGATGCATCACTTTTTAACTAATGTTAGTCAATAATACAATAATTCCCTAACCGTAATGTAAGTTTGCAAGCAGCCTAAAGTCAAATCTAAAGTCATGATCAAAAGAGCTTTTCAAGCTGACAAGCAACAGCTGGAGAAAGACAGCAACAATCCCGGAAGTACTTAGTCTTTGGAAAACTGAATCTTAACAAGAAATTATGGGCTTTGCAATCATGTAGTTCTCATGTAGCAATATTAGTACTCTGGTGGAGGTTAATATATAATGTCTCTTTTTCTGAGAATAAATTTGACCATGTCAGGAGACAACTGAATCTCTAAATTTAAATTTGTTTAGAGAAACTGTCCTCAGAAAATGTACTGAACAGGAAATACGTTCATATATGAACAGCTAAAATTACTGGTGCCTTTCAGTTGTTAGATATGCAATTTTCAGTACCCTCTTTAATGAATTAAAAAGTTACTTTCAAAAATAGTGTGAATGAGAACACTGCATACATTTTCAGCAATGCCCTGCATTGAACTACATCTTTCCAGAGATTGCTTATTTGTAATCTTACTTAGTCAAATTATCTACATAATAAAGCTAACAGTCGGCTCTGTAAATTGTCAAGGTATGAAAGTGAGGTGGGACAGCTAATGTCTCGGGAATTCTACGGAAATATTTCCGTTTTATTCTCCCCTCAAAGGTTTCACCCACAGCCCCAGTCAAGCTGCAGTTGAATTCCACTCCGGAGGAAAATGTCTCTTCCAGCTCGGCACCAACTGTGATCCACAAAACAGTAAAACTGATACCAGTCATTTAAACAAGGTAAGTCTCAGCTGGGATAAACTTTTATATTTTCAGGACTCCCTTCATGATTTCTTGATTAAAATGAGTTGTTACGATGATATTCACATAATCTTTTTCTTTTAATTTTTCAACTGGTTGGTGTTTATTTTTCCTTTAAAACCTGTTCTTGCTTGTTCCTCTGAACACTTGAATGTGATCTTTCTGTAGGCAATCTTTTCAGAAAAAAAAACCCCAAAACATTGCTGAATCAAAACTTTGAAAACAAAATGCATATAGCGATTCAATATATTTTTAAAAGCACATAAAAGTTACAGACTAAGTTTGAATATTTAAGCATGCTCTACTTACAAATACATCAAATAACATCTTTATCACAAGTTTATGCCATGGTCCAGCGTTAGGTCACATAGGAGGGATGGACTGGGATGTAAACACGATATGGGGCAAAGTACAGATCGCACCTTCTATTTGTCACTTTGAAGAAAAAGTTTCCCATACATTTAACAGACTTTTCATCTTAAAAAATAAACAAACAAACAAACAAACAAACAAGATAAAATCCTGCCACTACTGAAGAAAAGCGTAAAACTTCTGTTAAAGACTCCAGCATCACCTTTCAGTCATGTTTCCATTAATGCATTAACGTACTATGCTGACTTCTTCCATCAATTACATTATTTAAATTTAAAAAAAAAAATTGAAGCAAATATTAGTCTTCCTGATGTTTCATCCAGAAAACTAACATAAACAAAGCAGCTAAATAGGTTTTTCCTTTATATTTTGCACCCTGACAATCTGCATAAACTATCTCATTTTGTGAGCACACATGTACTATGATAAGAGATTGGAAGAACTATTTGCCTAGATGTGATTTTGCGTGACTGGAGCTTCAGGGTGCATCTTTTTGAAAACATTTGACTATTGAAAGTGCAAGTAGATTGTGGCAGACAGGATGGGTGCAGAGCTCTCCAGACTGCAGTGAGACGTTCATTATGCTCTCTCCTCGCTTTCTTTTACCAGATCCTAGAAACTGTTACAAATTTGCTTGCATTACACCAGGTACTAATCTCCTTCCAAAAGAAGAGCCCTGTGGCATTCTCTGAGTTGCACATGCCAGCAAATTGAAATCCACAGAGAAGTTTTCAGACAATATTTGACAGAAGACAAAAAAGAAAAACAATAAATGAAAATGAGAAAAAAGTGACAACTAAAGACACAGTAAGAACTACACAATTTAGCCAATAATGAGCAAAATCCTTGTTCAAATTCAAGAACTGAACAATCCATCGCATCCAACCTGGGACTCATTAAAGGAACAAGCAAGGATAGGTGCTCCTTGTGTGGAACTGCGTAGATATTGATCCCTATTCTTTGCCCAAATCCTAGTGGTGGGCAATCATTGCTAAAGTCAAGCAGCTCAAAGGTAGAGGGGTGGAAAACCACCTCCCTCTTGAATCTTGACAGAATACTTCTGAAGAAGAATTTATTACATTCTTTTCCAAAGACAAAGATATGGGAAATGTATAGCCGATCTAAAGCAGAATGTAATTCACAGACAATGAAGAGGACTAAGAATCTCCTCACACAGGAAAGAAACAGCACAATTTCAGTTCAAGAGAATGGGAGGAAACTATCCTGACCATTCCACATATTTGCTCCACAATATTTACAATTCAATATCTATCTTCCATTAGAAAAGCACTCCTGTGAGAAGAAAGAGAGTTACGGAATCAGCTCTCTGTGCTCATGCAGAGCAGGAAAAGTGATGTAGAACTCAAAACTCAGAAAGTATTCTGGGTAGGAGATGTGAAGGGGACACTACTAAGAGATTTCGTACCTTGTTTTATTCCAAGCCTTTTCAACTGCACATGACAATTTTTGCATTCTGAATTTACCTAGAAAAACACATCTTGCTACGCGTTTGCCTTTAGAATGTGGGTTTCTGTCTTCCACGCTAAAACACCTTCCTGAGCCATTCACCATCCTTTGTTATTCTTCTCAGATTCCACGAGATAAACTTTGCGGGGGAAGGGGTGGGGCGTGGGAGGGGTGTAGGCTCCGAACTCTGCAGAAACCATCCACCTTGCGCTCCTGAGCCCATGCCAACAGCCTCAGGTAACCCTTGACCGGAGACAGAGCCCTCTTGGCAGTCGCGCCTCCCACAACCCATCCAAGGGCAGCTGAGGGAGCGAAAGGGCAGCGCATTAGCTTTCAAACCAGGCTGCTCTCCTCCGAAAAAGCCATTCTACATCACGGAATGATTGTTGTTTTTTTTTTTTTTTTAAGGATATCCTTCCCGGGGATGAGCGGCTCTTTCCACGCGTAGTGCCAAGATCCATCCTTCCCTCGCCGGCCGCACACACTGCACTGGGCGTGTAGCCGGGGCTCTATGTAATCCCCAGCGGCGCGGCCCAGCCCCGGCACTGCCGCTCCGCCCGGCCCGAGGCGCTCCCGACCCCGCGGCGGGGGAGCGGGGATGCCGCCTGCCCCCGGGGCCGCGCACCC